>VDFB02056351.1:60390976-60814928 GCA_007258455.2 Sequoia sempervirens
AACCAAGCAACCCAAAGGACACCACATGGGAATGAAACCACAAAAGAAAATTAAACTCTAACTCACAACTCAAAAGAAAAGATCAATTCAAGAATGTTTAACTCATCAACACAGTTTATCTTTTCACTCAAAAACAACCTTTAAACACATGAAGACATTCAATACATAAACCCTAAGAGTAATAAACATTGGAGTACATCTAATCCATTTATTCAATAAAAAGGTAATTTAGAACAACTAAAGAGGATATATCTACCAAATAAAAATTATTTAAATGAAAAGACTCTAAAGCTATCTGAATGTATATTTATGCGTAACAAATCATCTTTTAATTACACATTCAAGTATTTATTTCCAATTCCAATAATTGGATCTTAGAGTGTAAAATGAAGGTCTTTTAACATGAAAGAAGATATTAACATGAGAGATCATTCTCTTAAATTCAACGAATAGCATGAGTGCAAAATTATTCTGAAAGATCAATAGCTTATAACCTTGTCAACTAAAGAAGACCCTTAAGGTGAGTTTAAAGAGAATATATTTAAGAGGAGCGTATCATAGGATTCTTTAAGAAATTCATTCCTAGCCTTCTGTACTTCCATATGTAACATCCTCAATGTAAGGTAAGTCAATTTGAATAACATTCCTTATTGCAGAGAGATCATGGGATAATAATATTCAATTCTCCATTTAATGCGAGGAATGTGGGTCCCATGATTGAACTTGGAAATAAATTTTGAATGGGTTCAGAGACATCAATGATGAACAAGAGAAGGGGTGGATGATTAAGAATTCTCAAAATTTCCTAAAAAAGAAAAGTGATTGATACAAGGTATGCACCAAAATGGACCTGATCATTTATTTTAATGAAAAGTTACCAATCAGCGATATAAGATAATTACCCATTCCTTAATCATACCTGAACGAAATGATTCTGAAAGACGCACAATTTTAGATTGTGCAAGGAAGCTCTCAAAATCAATGAATTAATGAAGCACTCAGGGATGCGCTCTAGCATAGAAAGCTTGCTTGTGTTCAGGGTGCATGCAGCCGTGCAGGTTGAGTGAATGAGGGTTGCACCTACCCTTATTGCATTACATACATAGTTGATCATTAGGTGTGCATGGTTGGCCTTATCATTTTACAAAGGATTATGGTCTACACAAATGCAGCCTATCAAGCTAGATATCACCATTGCAATTGCACCGGTAGACAAGTACACAAAATGTGGAAGCACAGAGAAGGCACATGTAATGTTTGACAAAATTCCTAGAAGAAAAGTCTCATGAAATTCCATCATTTTTGGGCAAGCATAGAAATGGATTCCTGAAAAGGATTAAGAAGTTTTCAACAAATGAGAATAGGTAGGTGAACAGTGGCGCGACCGCAATAGCATAGCACAAGAATTGATTAATATCATTCATGGATAATGGGATTCTACCCATTTGAATACAATTTCCACAACTTAAAAATCACCAAATCTTGTGATTCTCTTTTGCAATCAATATCATAACTATAAGGGACAGAGTTGTCTATTAAAATTTTTCTTAAAAATGGCCATTAGACCATCGCTCCAGTTAGGGTTTCACCAAATATAACAATAAAATTGTATGTGTATATTCAAGTTTAAATTAAAACCTATATGAATTTGATTAATGATTGAGTGAAGACTCCTTGATCTACTAATGCATGGTATATGAAATCAACTACTCAACTAAATGGCAAAGGCCTTTTCTTTAGATTGTTATTTAAAACATGCAAATTACATCCTTATTCTCGTTTAGATCAAACTACAGGAGTAAGAGATTAAATTCGAAAGTAAACCCTAGAACTTCCTAATTCTTTATAAACGATAGACCAGATTGGTGTTGGGCTTACATTCAAATCCAAGGAGAATCAACATGTATTCAAAATTAACACAAATATTGTATTCATTTCAGGAGATGTTTGAAGCGTTCTCTAGAAGGAGATCTAAAAGTAAATTTAAACTTAATATATGTATGTGATTCAGAATATGCAGAAGACTTACCTAGTTGGATGATTTTTTTTTAGACAAGAACATAGTAGAAACCCCTCTCTTGGTGAATAGGGTTTAGATATGTCTACCAAAGCATGTGTGCTAGCCATTAGTATATTCCTTCCTTGATGAGAAAAGTTGCACCTGTGACACGCCTTGTTGTTGGTGGATCTTTGCAAGTAATGGCTCAACACCTTGGAAGCTTGTTTGCAATTTCTTTTTTTTTGGACGACTTGGAGGTCTGCTTCCTCTTTTAAAAAAAAAACATCTCCCTAAAACTGTATTCTCTTTTTTTTTATCCCCCAAAAATTGCAAAGCAAGTAAAATTACTTCTTTTTTAATTTCCCAAAACCACCAATCTAATTAAAGCTCAAAAACTTCAATAAAACAGTAGTTTCTATCTCGACAACTCACTCAAAGTCGTGCACGAGCCCACATGGGATTTTTCCAAAAAAAAATTCTATTCTCTCTTGCTTTAACATTAGTTTGGAAATCTTATCATCTTTATTTAATTAAAAATCACATTATTTTCCATATTTTGATTAGTTAACTCTAGTAACAATATTATTTATCTTTTTCTATTTAAATCAATTTTAACTTAATTAAATTGATTACACAAGGTTAATCAAAATATTATTAATTACCATTTAAAACCATACTATTTTTATAACAACTTAATTTTAATTATTTAATAATAAACTTTATGCTTTATATTACATAATTTAATTTATTCTAAATCACTTAGAATAATTATCTTATCTCCATTTAATTTGTTCACTTACCACTATATTAATTTCCAAGGATAATACAACTAACAATTATTATTAAGTCTAATTTTAATTCCAAATAACTCCAATGCCCTTATAATTGAATTAATTTGATTAATCAAATCTAATTATAATATTAGTGTTATCAAATCACATAACACAATTACAAAATTATCATATCATCACAAATCAACCAACCACACTTACTAAATAACGCTTTTACCAAAATAAAACTACATGACTACCCAACAATCAACTTACTTGAATGACCAGAACGACTTGTATACATATATGTATATGTATACATATCCATATATATATATATGCATATATGCTATACATATACATATATATGTATATATATATATATATATATATATATATATATATATATATATATATATGTATTTATATATATATATGTATGTATTTATATATATATATATATATATGTATATATATATATATATGTATATGTATATGTATATGTATATGTATATGTATATGTATATGTATATGTATATGTATATGTATATGTGTGTATGTGTATGTATATATGTGTGTCTGTGTGTGTGTATGTTTCCATATGACAAGTTGAAATATTGTTTCAAAAACTGCATTCTGCTTTTAATATATATATATATTATGGATATAATAAAAGAAATTTTTTGACCATGAGACTTAATTGATTATGTTAGTTAAGTGAATTGGGAAATTAAATAGGGAAATTTATTTACTCATATTATATAATTGAACGATTTTTTTAAATAAATGAATTAGATTATCTTTTTGCTTTTATAGTTATTCAATAGTTGAAATTGTAAATTCACCATGTAATTAGTTATTGAGAATAATTGTTATTGTGGTAAATGTCCCAATTAGGTGAGATATGTGGTTAAGTTAAAGAGTAATATGAAATGTAAAAAATTTATTTTGTGGTTGTATTATTGGATTGTTTCCTTGTATTGAATTTCATGCTGATTATTATAAATTTAGGTGATTTTAGTAATTGTTTAAAGTGGGAATTATTTGTGCAAAGTTGTTAAGTTGGCATCCAGAGGTTTGGGAGGGATTATTTGTATGTATGGTTCTTTTGATGGTTTTACTTTGGAAGTGGTTTGGAAATTTTTTGTATTGTGTGCAAGATGGTCAATACCTTGCACTAAGTTTTGATTCTTGAGATTATGTTAAGTTTGCAAGAAGGTCAATGTCTTGCACTGTATATGGATTCTTATGATTATGTTAAGTGTGCAAGATGAACAATGACTTGCACTATGTATGGATTCATGTGGATTATGTTATGTATACAAGATGGTAAATTCCTTGCTTGATGTGTAGGGTTTACTAGTTGCAAGTAGGGGGAGTGGCTCTCAATGGGGGCCAGAACCCAAAGTGGTGTCTAGGACAACCCATTGGAGAGTTTCTTAATCTAGTGATAACCTTAATAATGAATTAGAGGGATGGGTATATTTCACATTAATCAAGATAATGATATGCCTCACTTATGGCTCAAGTGATCTTCTAGGCTTGGGATGAGATGGGAAGGCCTAGAATGGAAAGACCAACTGCTTTGTCCTCATGAAAGGTATGTTGGTTCCGCATGAGTTTGTATGGGGTTCAAGGATAGGGAGAGGCTGCCAGGACAACCAAGGATGGGGGTTGGGGCCTAGGAAGATCTGCCAGGAGAACCCATATCAAGCTATGTGATGACACTCCTCCCTATTGTAGTCTAGCATTTTCTAGTTGTGTTTTCTCCTTTTGTTGTGTGAATGCCTCTGGAAGCGATGTAAGTGTTGTATGTGATGTTGGCATTGTTAGCAGTGTTTTGTTGGAGTCATGTATAGCTCTTGTTCATGTTGGCTTGTTCTCTACTTGATTTTCTATATGATGTGGGTCCTTGTGTTATCTCTTAGCACGAGGGGTGGACCTTAGGGTTCCACATGGTCAGGAGGTTGGTGCTTTTATTTTCCTCCATTGGGTATTCTTGTTGCATGTTCATGTGCATGGAGATTGTCCCTTTTGTTGTGGACTCCAGTTCCTCTTCCAATTTAAGAAGACAACCTTTAGATGTTGTAAGAGAGGGGGGCCACCATGTGCAAGGCCCCAAGTCACGAAAGGCCAAGATGAAGAAGGTTTCCCTAACTTACCTCAACTTAATGAAGTGTTAGGATATGCAAGACGAGAATGATGAGGACTATGAGGTCCTTCGACCACTCTACAGACCCAAAATGTAAGACGAGGCTAGGAGAACCAGTTTTCAGGTTCAACACTATGCCTCAGGAAGCTCTCTGCCCAAGGATGAAAGTGTGGTCCTTGGATGACAGCGCAGCACGCTGGCATCTCTAAAGTGCATTGGTGTTTGTACTGCCAAACAACAACAGAGGCAATGTCAAACCTAAGAAAATAATGGCCCCGCTAACTACCACTAAAGGGCCAAAATAATGTGATGAAATAAACAAAGTACTCTCTAATGTGATAAAGAAAAAATGCAAGAGCAAAGATGGCAAGAAGGATCTCACAAAGAAACTCGTTCACCAACTAGCTCCTCGAAAGCACATTCACCTACACACACAAAGGAGAGGAAAATGTTGGGTGGCTGTATAGGGTCCTGCCTCAGTCAGACCCCCATTTAGGTGTTTCCACCTCCACGGATAGCCAAGAAAGTGAGATAAAGAAAGAACTATAATGAAGAGCACAAAAAAAAAATTCAAAATAGTAAGTGTGCTAACTCAACCAAGTTATAGAGGAGAGGAGAGGGAATATTACCACCTCCACCAAGAGCACTCAAGGCTACTTGGGGGCGAAAATGAGAGTACTCGAGCCTCTGTTGCAATGGTGTGGTCCCAAACTTCCTCTACCGAAGTGATGGAGTGAAGATTTGTTGCAATGGAGTGCTTGAAATGGTGCTTGAAATGATGCTTGAATGCTTGAGAGTGAGTGCAAGAGTATGAAGTTGAAGGCTTGAAGTTGTGAAGAAGATGAAATGCCAGTAGAAAGAATGAATTTGAAGGGGAGATGAAGAAAATGACCATATTCAAGTCATTCAGCCGAAGGGGGTGTTACAACTTAACTCCCAATGAGAAGTGTAACACCTCTACAGGTTCAGCCGCAGGAATTTGCTAGGGACGTAAGCACACCGTGCGCATGTCTATGCACCGCGCGGGCGTCCCCCATAGAAATACCTCCATCAATGCTCAAAATAGGTGCCAAGTGGGATCAAAGCAGTAGGCTTGAGTGTAATTAAGCCTCTGAACTTGGTTTTCTAAGGTGGATAAAGGAAAAAAGGGGATTTGCACATGGGGTGCAAATTTACTCCTATACATTTTTCCCCCACTTTAGCGAGCACAAGTACTGATGAGTGCTCGGTAAAGTAGATCAAGAAAGAGTAGGGTTAGAAATGTATACCTGAACCGTCAAGGAAGAAAACCACGATCTAGAAAACCTGAAGGTACAGGGAGAGCGAAGGACTCCATATCTTCTCAGAACTATGAAGTTGAAGGAAAGAAAGCATCTTATAGCCCCACAGACCTACAAGGAGGCAACCCCCAAGATCTCTCACATGAAGGAAGCCCCCTGAAGTAAGCACCTTATAGGCCCATAGACCTACAAGGAAGGTGTCCCCCAAAAACTCTAGCATGGAGGAAATCCAAAGGAAGAAAACTCAATAGAGTCAGGAAGTGGCCATATAGGCAAGTAAGCAGACAGTCGCGCAAACCGTCGATGATTTGGAAAAATTTCAAAGGGCTCCCTCGGGAACCCTTCAAAAGAAGAGGGGTCCACTCAATGGACGCGCTATTTGAAAAGTGAGGTCTAGTCAGGCTACCCCCAAGCTAGATGTCAAGAAATGAAATAGATCTAGTCAAGCTTCCCCAAAACTAGATACAAAAGAATCCATTTGGGATAAATAATTTCAAAGGGGCTCCCTTGGGAACCCGTCGTGAAGAAAGGGGCTCCACTCAATGGACGAACAGTTCTAAAGAATATGTTCCTTTTCTTAGAGCAATCCCTCATCAAGGGATCCTTTCGAAAGATGTTCACTAAGCCATCAAGGAATTCGAAAGGAAGGATGTGCCCCCACGTGAGGGGAAGATCAAATTTGTTCCCGCTTCAGAGGAAGGTTTTCAAGTCCTTTCTTTACGAACTCGTGATGAAGGAAATATGTTTCGTTAGGGTTCCAAGTTGAGAATTTGATTCTAAAGAAAATTTTGCGAAGAATTTCAAGAAAAGATTCATTGGCAACTAATGCATTTCTAAAAATTGAAATTTTGAAGAAAGGCATTGTCGCACACGAAAGGGACAAATCAAGCAAAGAAGAGAAAAAGATAAAGAGGAAGCAAAAGAGAGAAAAATACAAATAAAGGACACAGGGGTAGTCTGATATTTTAGGGTCATAACTACTCATAAATATATAGATATGTATAGTAATAATATATAAATGAACTATCATCAACCCCCTACTATATCAGGCCATGTGAAGAATGCATGATAAGAAAAAGTAAAAATTAAAAAATTGGGTCAACATGGAAGGGAAGCCTAAATGCCCCCAACTCTTTGCATCATCCCCAATTTATCAAAAATCAAGCACAAACATGGAAGAATGATGATACAAATAGAAAAAGGTTTATGACACAAAAACCGCACCTGTATCCAAGCACCAACAGGGGTGACGAGGGTCATCCAGGCACACATAGCACGAGCACGAGGGAACACATCACAAAACACACACACACACAAGATCAAGAAGATCCCCCCTAAAATTGATCAACTAAGAGTCATTTGCTTCCCAATCTATATCATCATAGGGGGAAGGAGGATGAACCTGTAGTGGTGGGATGTTAAGAGGAGGAGTGTCCAACCCTCTCACAACAAGGGCCAAGGAAAAAGGCTCAATAAGATCTTCTTCACCGAGCTCTTGTAGAGCTAAGGTCAGCAATTTTGTGAAGATCATTGACAAGGCCAGAACCTCATCCATAGAGTTTAACATATACCTCACAGGAGTGTCGTGTTTAACTTTAGTGGATGGGCTAGGTTGTGCCTGAGATTCACCGCCAGGCTCACCGAATGACTCAGGAGCGGTGACAAACTTAGGGGAGGCTGGGACTAGCTCTATCACCAAGACAAAACAAGTAAATGCGGGGCCACCTTGTGGATAAGGCGGGCTCCTCTTTCATCCTTCGCTGCTAAAAGGACCACACTCCAACTTTTTCTTTGTCAAAGGAGATGAACTCCCCATAGACAAGGCTAGAGGTGCAAAGCAAGAGGAGGAAAGAACTACGGTTGATACAACCTAGGTATTAATCATATCCACAGGCTTCGGGAAATGCTAGATATCTAGAATGGACATTAGCAAAGGTGGCTCCACCGAAGGAGCGATGTACACCTATACCCACTTGGGGTTAGGTGCATTCATACTCGCTATAGAAGCTGGGAGCAGTACGGGACTAGACCAAGACCAAAGAGAAGTGGGAGGAAGGGGAGAGGAAGTTGTTGCAGGAGGTCCTGAAGCAGGGGCAGTCGTTTCTTCCTCCTTCCTTTGCAACATGGCCTGCTCAACCAAGAGATCCTTTCAATGGTACTTGCGCTCATGTGCAAGGTGGTTTCTATGACTCTTGGAGTTGGAGGCCAGAGGTTACGAAGGAACAGAAGGTTCCTACTCAACCATCAAAATTTCCACTACAATCATTTTTGACAGAGGGATAGATTCCTGAATGGGAGCAGGAGGAACTGGTTGAGGAGTAGCAAGAGGAGTTAGCTCGAGAGCCTCGGCAGTGTACCTCTTCCCATTCACTGCCTTAGGAGCAGGAGTGGTAGGGGGCCGCAGATCAAATTCTCTCTAAGAACCTTTCTTTTTGTCATATAAATAGTACCACGATCTAGGGTATTCATTAGGGAGATCCACGATCCTGAGCTTGGGTCTACGCCAAGGAAGAATCATTGGACTCAACGGATAGCCGTCGGGCTGACTCATCCAATACTCTTCCCAAGAAAGGGGAGAGGACGAGGCAGTCCGGGAGGAGGTAACCTTCTCTTTACCTTTACATGAAGGAGAGGGAGATGGCATGGACTTCTCCTTTCCTTTCTAGGAAGAGGGAGTAGTCAATACAGGCTTCTCCTTCTCCTCTTGGGAAGAGGAGGTAATCGATTGCTTTATCACAAGAAGGGTCAATTTTGGTTGTCCCTTGTCCCTAGTCTTGTACTTTACATAATTCTTGTGAAGTAGGTCCATTCTCAGAGGAAGTAGACCAATTGGGGCAAGCCAAAAGTGATCCAATGGATATCCACCACGGGACACCAAGGGCTGGTATCCAGTGTCATGCACTACATGCACGGCACCATGGGAGAATTTTAAACACTTGTGAATAACAAAGGCAATTCCATTCATGGAAGCTAACCAAGGTATGCCTAGCTTCATCTTGAACAAATCTGACTCTGGGACAACATCGAAAACTATGTCAATAGCCCTGGGTCCAACCAAGACAGACAAAGTTATCAAGCCGCAAGGTTTGAGACACATACCATCATGTGTATGGATGGTAGATTTTATTTCTTCATATTTTTTCTTTTATAATGAATTTAATACTAATGTTTCCTCTATGATAACATTCACACGGCTAATGGGGTCTACCAAGACTCTTGTCACAATGTTACCATTGAGGCGAGTGGGCATGTAGAGAGGCAAAGGCTCATTGTTAAAGGGAAAATATTATGATGTGAATGTTATGTCTGGTGAACCGGGTACAGGTGGAGTAGTACAAGTCACCATGACCATATTAACATAGGCCTCGGGCTAGGTAACAGAATCAGCGGGATTGATAATCATGTTAGTAGAGTGTGACAAAATGGGTCCGTGTATATTTGCAATTCACTATTAGCTTTTTCCACTGATTTGTTAGCATTTTGTTTACTCCCATTGAGACAAATGGTATCATCCTTGATGTGGTCCTCTATCTCATGATGCAGCTGCATACAACATTCGGTATCATGTCCATTAACTCGATGGTACTAACAATAAGTGCTCCCATCATACCAATTAGGGTAAGGCTCTTTAACAAAATTAGGACTTGGCAAGGTTACGATCTTATCCTTCAACAGCTTTTGCAAGATAGAAGAATAAGATTTTGATAACTTTGTGAACTTTGTGAACTTTCGATCACGTTTGAGGTCATTGTCATCAACAGCGGAAACTACATTCATAATGGTCTTACCTTTCCCAGAGATTGATACGATGGACTTTCCCTCAGAACGGGAGTGTGAGGAGGATCCCCCAAACTAAACAACCATCTGTTGGTACTCTCATAAAGTTGCACACAAGTGCGTGAAATAAGGGTATTTCATAAGGGTGAACTTCTCTTTCCAAGGCCTTTCTAATTTCCCTATGAATACCTTCTACATGTCAAAATCAGGCAGCTGATGTGAGATTTGTGAGAGGAGCACTTGGTAGCGTGCTATGAAATTAGTGATTTTTTCATTATCTCCTTGTTTGCATCGGACTTGGTCCGAAAAGGTCATCTTCGGCCCAATGTTTGCCTGAAATTGTCTAAGGAATTGATTCACAAGTTGGTCAAACAAGAAAATAGAGTTGTCAGGCAAGGAACAGTACCACTTGAGCGTTGTGTCCTTGAGAGATTGGGGAAACAATTTAGCCATCAACACATCATGATGGAAGAAGTCTATGCATAGGGAATTAAAGGTAGACACGTGTCTATGGATCTCCCTTACCACCATACTTCTCAAATTTAGGGATCTCCATTCCTTGGGGGAAGGGAGTGTTTAATATTGTAACCGAAAATGTGTTGTGTTGAAAGATAGGTTGGGCAAAGTCTTGGGAAATATTCACCAACTGGCTCTACATCTTACCCATATTCTGAAGAAGAGTTTTTAGAATAGGGTCATTAGAAGATAGAGGGCCAAAGGAACCTCCTCCAGAACCACACCAAGGCCAACTCCAGAGCTGCCACCAGTGTGACTTCCACCAAAACCACTACCAGAGCCACCGCCACCAATAGGACCTCCACTGGAACCACCACCATGACCTCCACCGGAGCTGCCTCCACCAGCACCACCTCCACTACCAAATCCACCACCACTACCAAAGCCTCTACCACTCATCCCGCCAAATCCTCCACCACTAGAGGTGACACGGGGGATGAAGCTAAAGCCCAAGGGAACCCTATTTACTTTGATAGTTTCAAGTTGTTCAGAGACAGAAGGGATACTGATATAGGGGACCACATCAACCATGTAGAAGGACGTGGGAGGCATCGATACTCCTAACTGTCCTTCACGCTCTTCAAAAGTGACTCCTTGTACAAATCTAGGATTTTTCGAAGGAGCATATGCTTCAATGAGACTGAGGAGGCTAGTCCAAAGCTCTATGCCTATTCGATCTTTACCCATCATATGTTTTAACTCGCTAACAACCCGAGCAGCTCTAGCCATCTTCGGATTTCTTTCCAAGTGATTCTCTAATTTTCCTAGTCCTTTAGCGAGGGTGGCAATCCTACACAGCCACACTAATGGTGGGACCAGAGAAAAGACCCATAGAGAGACCAATCGAGAATTTCGTCCTTTCCATTGGGAGGTGTCATATACTTCTCCTAACGATATACCCAGAAGTTGTAGATTGGGTTGTGATGCTCATAAACCTTCACAACACTTAGGAACACAACAATCATGAGGTACATGAGAGAGGCCTCAACACCAACAGATGAACAGACATTGGTTCACGTCGGGTTCACCAAAAATGTAAGAGAAAGGAACCACCATGTGCAAGGCCCTAGGTCACGGAGGACCAAGATGCGGAAGGCTACCCTAACTTACCTCAGCTTAACGAGGTGTTAGGATATACAGGATGAGAATGATGAGGACTGTGAGGTCCTTCAACCACTCTACATACCCAAAATGTAAGATGGGGCTCGGCAAGCTGATTTTTAGGTTCAACACTATGCCTCAGGAAGCTCTTTGTCCGAGGATGAAAGTGCGGTCCTTGGACGACAACACGACATGCTGGCATCTCTAAATTGTGTTGGTGTCTATATGGCCAGACAACAACAGAGACAAGGTCAAACCTAAGAAAATGACTAATGGCCCTGCTAACTACCACTAAAGGGCCAAAATATCGTGATGAAATAAACAAAGTACTCTCTAATGTGATAAATTAAAAATGTATGAGTAAAGATGGCAAGAAGGATCTCACAAAGAAACTTGTTCGCCAGCTAGCTCCTTGAAAGCATGTTCACCTACACACACAAAGGAGAGGAAAATGTTGGGTGGTTGTTTAGGGGCATGCCTCAGTCAAACCCCCATTTAGGTGTTTCCACCTCCACGGACAACCAAGAAAGCGAGATAAAGAAACAACTATAATGAAGAGCATAAAAAACACTACAAAATAGTAAGTGTGTTAACTCAACCAAGTGATAGAGGAGAGGAGAGGGAAGCTTACCACCTCCACCAAGAGCACTCAAGGTTGCTTGGGAGAGAAAATGAGAGTACTCGAGCCTTTATTGCAATGGTGTGGTCCCAAAATTTCTCTACCAAAGTGATGGAGTGAATATTTTGTTGCAATGGAGTGCCTGAAATGTTGCTTGAATGCTTGAGAGTGAGTGCAAGAGTATGAAGTTGAAGGCTTGAAGCTATGAAGAAGATGAAATGCCAGTAGAAGGAATGAATTTGAAGGAGAGATGAAAAAAATGGCCATATTCAGGTCGGTCGGCCGAAGGGGATGTTACAACTTGACTCCCAATGAGAAGTGTAATGCCTCTGCAGGTTCAGCCACAAGAACCTGCTAGGGACATAAGTGCGCCATGCAAACGTCTGCCTGTCGCACAGGCGTCCTCGACAGAAATTCCTCCACTGATGCTCAAAATAGGCGCCAAGTGGGATGAAAGCAGCAGGCTTAAGTATAGTTAATCCTTTGAACTTGGTTTTCTAAGGTGGATAAAGGAAAAAAGGGGATTTACACATTGGGTGAAAATTTACTCCTATACATATGTTTATGTATTGGATTGTATATCAATTGTATCTCTTATTGTAATCTAATGTATTCTTCCCACATGTACTTGGGGAAGCATTGTTGATATTGTAACGATGTAATGGATTTTGGTGAACTCTCTTGTAATGAATATTGTAAAGTGATGTACCTTGCATATGTTAGTTGGTTAGAATTGTTTTAATTTAATATTGATCATCAATTGACATGTTATGGAAGAAAATAATGCAGAAACATTTTATGTGATGTTTTAAATGAACCTTGCATATTAGATAACTTATGTCATTTGAAAGTTAATGAAATGATTCTAGTTATCTTGATTAATAGTTTGTAAGTAGCGCGGTTGAGGAACCTTAGAGGTCCTAGGTTTAGATTATTATGTTATGATATGTTATGCATTCTAATGTTATTTCATTTTTTTTTAAATGTTCCATTAATGTGACATAGTTAGTGTGGTCCTCTAGGGTTCCTTGGCGGGGCATTACACCTGATATCAGAGCGCAGGTTCATACACTGGGCACTTTGGATACATGTGATCCCATCATGCGGGATAGTAGTGCAACCTTAATAGTTAACCTTGAAACTTTCTTTTCAATTCTTCTTGATTGTGCATTCCCTAGACCTTATCTCATGTTTGTTTGTACCTTCTCTCTAGAAATTATAGTTATGTGCATTATGTGTATTCACATTTTGTGCCTACCTTTTTTATGCAAACAATTGTTATATGATACTATGTGATATTTGTTTCTCTTGTAATTTTTGCTAAATAATGGCATTCCCTCTTACCTCTTTCTTCTCCAATTTTGATATGAAATATAAATGATGTTTATTTATGATGCATTGTACCAATTAGATGTGTGGAGTTTTTCATGTATGTGATATTGTATAAAAAAGGATTGTTTGTATAATTTCACCTCTTAGTAAGAAATTACGAATTATTTGTTGCATTTATAATGTTGAGAGATGCCATGGAGTATTAGAATTTTCACATTTAAGAGCATGTAGCACAAGGATGCATTGCAGATAGTTATGTTATGTCTTGAAAATTTGATCATTCTTGCATGATCTTACTTAATTGGTATATACAAGCATTGATTAATTGATAACTCTCCCTCTCTCTTCTCTCTTTATCTGAATATTACACTACTTAGGAATGTATTAAACATCAATAGAGGTATTGAATGCTTAGTAAGGAATAAAATTTGAATTGCATAAAAAATAAAATGCTTGTTTAGAATGGAAATTTTGTATCTGAAATTTTATGCATCCCATCTAGGACTATATTTTTTGAAAGTAAGTAGGTAGAACATCTTCGCATGGACAGTATAGGAAGTTCCTATGAAATATTTAGTTAACGGACCGTGTTATAACATAGGTTTTGAATAGGGAAAAGATGGTGTACTACTTGTAAAGTGTGCATGGAAAGCTTGAAATCATTCCTTCATGTCCCTATTTGATTTGGAAATATGGATGTTTTAGCTCTATAAGAGATCTGTGTGGTTGGATGTGGCATATAAATGTTACATTTATGAATGAATAGGCTAAGTAATGGTATTATTTTTTTACCTTATCTAAAAAGATGTGTGTGTGTGTGTGTTTAATAAGTTTTAGTAGGAAGGAATAATAATGAGGTAAATGATGTTGTAGGAGGAACTGGGTGACTAAATTGTTTTGTGGCATTATCAAGAGCATTGTATTTGTCTACATCCTATGCATAGTGCATTTTGAATGATATGGTGTAGTAGTGAAACATAAATAGAGAAAATAAAATTGGTTTTCATTATATTTATGATTTTAAGAATGTAATTATTTTGTGAATGAGATATCAAAATGGACTTTGGATAAGTTCTAAGTGTATACCTTTTGTGGGTGTGAAATATCTCTCTCTCTCTCTCTCTCTCTCTCTCTCTCTCTCTCTCTCTCTCTCTCTCTCTCTCTCTCTCCTCTCTCCTCTCCTCCTCTCTCTCTCTCTCTCTCTCTCCTCTCTTCTCTCTCTCCTCTCTCTCTCTCTCTCTCTCTCTCTCTCTCTCTCTCTCTCTCTCTCTCTCTCTCTCTCTCTCTCTCTTGTATATGTTCTTTACATAAAGGATGACTGTATGAACTCTAGTGTGTAAGGAAAATATTGTATTCCACTAAAAAGATAGTAAATGAATGTAAGGAAGTAGGAAACCATGATTGTTTGATTGTTGTCCAAATTTGCTTAAGAGAGATGTATTTATAACCCAATGGCCTAATGTGTTTGGTGTACAATCTTTAGCGTGCTTAGGACAAAGTGGTCTTAGGTGTCATGTAGCAGTTACTCCCTTTGGTGTGGCTGACATTAGTCACCTCGTTTTATGGTTATGTTTGGTATGGAGTTTTTCCAAGATATTTTTTAAATTTGTGTTTTGTAATGTTGAGGGATAGCACGTTTTCTTTTGGTTTTCTTATCCTAGGACTGGCCACCGAACTCTTTCCTTTTCATTTATTTTGTGACACTTGTCATGTTTTATTCATTATGGGTATTGAATTGCCGGCATTTTTTGTGATTTAATGTTGAAATTGATAATTTCTCCTCTTCAGTATTCTTTTCCAATCTCTTTTGGTGGTCATTCCGATTTTTTTTTTGTATTGTCAACCCTAGTTTTTGTTGCTAAGTGTTGTTTCTATTAGGTTAATTTGAACTTTTGATAGTGTGTTAAGGGAGAATACCACAGAGGTTGGAGCCAGTCATGTTGGGTAACTAGATGGTATAATGTAGATTTGAATAAATGAAATGTGTTTTCATAATGAGATTTAAGGGAGAATACCGCAGAGATTGGAGCCAGACATGTTAGGTAACTAGATAGTATAATGTAGATTTTAATAAATGAAATGTGTTTTCATGATGAGATGCATTTGTAACCTTTTGATCTTATGGGATGCTAGAGAAAAGTGTGTTTGGGATAAAGAAGTTCACATAATATGTGATAGTTAGATGATATTGAACTATAGATTCTTTCGATAAATGATCATATAAGTTTTGTAGAGCTAATTTAACATGAATGTCAGTGTGGATTTTATTTGAATATAGTGAGTGTCAGAAGTTATAAACATGCGTTGATATTATTTTCCTTTCTTCTTGGTTGAAACTTTACTATGCTTTAAGTTTAGTGTGTTATGTGAGAATTTTGATATGTTTCACCATGCATCTTGTTTTTCATAATGAATTATGGTTTTGGATGTTGTAGGATATATTAATTGTAATTAGGTTGGTGAGCTTGTTTTTAACCTTCACTCTTATAATGTATTCTTTGGCCCTTAGTAAAGGAGTGTGTTTGAGTAAATGTTGTTTAATGTAATATTTCCACTTTATTTCTTATATAGATGTTAGGATAGGGTTGACATGGTCAAAAAGAGTAAATTATTGTGTTTTGTGTTTTATGGATGCCCACTTTGTAATGCGAATGTGAATGAAAATCTTACCCTGTAAGGATGTCTGTTGGAGTGGTAGCTTTTGGTAGGTGTTTGAGTGAATTGGTATGTTTAATGTAACTATTGAAAAGTGATGTATCTTGTTGTATCATTATGGAATGCATTCATTGTGAAAATTGTGTAACCTAAAGGAAATATTTGCTAATATTATCATACTTTAGGAATAAGGAAAAGGAAGAAAAAGAGTAGGTTAGGACATTTTTACCTGTTGATGAACTCTAATCATAGGTAAGTGAGATATATTGCTTGTATTTACCTAAAAAGAAAGGTAAACATGGTATTATTTAAATAAATTTTGGGACTAATGTGTGCATGTTTTCATCTTAACTCTACGACTTCTAGGAGTAAGTCGATTCTTAGGGGGGGAGGATGTAGTGCCCCTCCATGTTTCAACATTTATGATGCTTATATTAGATGCTAGTGGATTTATTTTGTGTTTTTAGGTACTATTTGCTTGTGGTTAGGACATTCTATAATGACACTTGTTCAGTATGTTACTATGTTAGGTAATGTTATACTCAAGACTTATTAAGATGTTAGGATTAGATAGGTTATGTTTATTGTTTAGATTTATTAAAAGACTAAGACTTACTTCCTTACACTTATATGTAAGATGATGTATTAGGATATTATCATACTAACCTTTGTTGATGACCTTATGTGTAAATGATCTAAGGGGCTTTAATGCTTTATGATTATGATAACCCTTGTTTAATGATTTTATTTAAGGATATTTGATGAAGTACTAACATTTAATAATGATATGCTTAGATCATTGTCATGACTGTGTGATGATTTATGTAGGACTTATCATGTGTGTTTATAGATATGCTCATCATATTGATATATGCTTATTGATACTCTAATGACTAATGGAATAGTGATGCTAGATGTTGATTAGTCTTTGATTATCTTTATGATGATTATGACATGTTTATGAATATTCTAGAAATAGAATGTGTTACCTTATTTTGGAATGGGTTATGATTATTGATGTTACAAGATGGTATCTAATCGTGACTATTATGTAATTATCCTGTGATTGTTCTTATCTTGATTGTTATGTAACTGATTGTTATGAGTTGATTTGATTACTTGGTGATGCTCTTACTGAGATGTTTGGGTGAAAGGGACAGTGTCGCATCACTCACTTGTGAGTACCCTGCGACGCTATGATTCCCTTTCATAGTGTGTTTGATTATATGTATATGTTTGTGCATGACCGTGTTCTATGTTGTAGGTTGTAGGTACTAGGCATCGACTCCACCTGAATTGGAAAGTCTGAGTGTGCCTTAAACCCAATGGAACAATTTCTTAGAGATAGCACTTGGTCCCCTACCCTAGCCATCATCCTTGAAGAGGATGAGTATCTGGCTGATACCCTTTAGTCAGTGTTGTTGTGGTCTTTCTTTTCGACCTTTCTTAGTGGTCAGGTATTGATTGGCATTGGTTTTTTTAATTTAGAATTTTTTGATAAATGCTTTTGATTAATTGTCACATTAAAATAAAATTATTAAGATAAAAAGGTACTTTCAATAAGTAAATATAAATCCTTATATATAATCATAGTTATGATAAAATAATTTATAATGTAAGTTGAAGTTAATAAATAATACTAATGAGGTAAATAAATAAAATATTATTAAGCTGAGCTATAAAGTTAATTATTAAATGTGAATAAATTAGAGTATGATTGGATAAATAAATACATAAATAATCATTATGAGTAATAAAATAAGATGATAAATAAAAGGATTTTTATTAATTAAAAATTAAATTATTGAAAGAAGAACAAGACTAATTTAATAAATTTAAAGTTAATTATTAATTGTGAAAATTGATTGGTTTTCCCAGAAAATGAATAGTCTCCCTCTTTCTATAAATATTGTTCTTCTGCGAGATTTTTCATTCTGTTTTGGGCTGAAAGAGTAATTTGTCTACAAAATTTCAAATACTGTTGCAAAATTTCAAATATTGTTGATCTTGAATTGGGTTTCTAAAAAGATTGATTGGGGATTTGCAATATTGGAGTTGCAAGTTGGGAATTCGGAGCTCAGCATCAAATCTCCAGCCCTACCAAGCGATTGGATCTAGGTTGGAACTATTGTTTTTTTGAATTTCATCTTTGCTTTCTGAAGTGAATGCTTGAAGGATTATGTTGTCTGGAAATGAAACATTTACTTGTTTATTTAATTCCTAAATTGGAACAATTATTGAATTTCTTCTCTGAAGATTTCCAAAGCCTATTTCTGTAAATCATTTTGTACATATTCTAAAATTTTATGCAGCCATGAAACCCCATTTCTTTTGGATATTCTATTTAATTTATTTACTTTATCTTTGTTTCCACAATTTGATTGCATATCAAACTGGGGTTTTCAACTACAACATTTGTAGAATCTATCTACCCTTATTTGGCGCAACCCTTCTATATTCTCCACCACTTGCCCTTTGGTATTTTTTCTCACATATTGAAGCTATCGCATTCACTGCATGCTATTGATTTACTCCTACCAAATACATTTTGCAAATCACTTAAGCATCTTCAACATCTGTTACTAGCACACTTGGATATCATTTATCCCTAATGGCAATTTTTCCTTTGGGTCATTTTCCTTATCTCTTAGTGTCGGTTTGTAGACCAAGTGTGTCTAGCCAGCCTTGGTCGACAATGGATACCCTCTCTTTTCCTATGGAATCACTAATTTCTCTGTTCTTTATTTATGTCGATATTGGATGTATGATTCATTCCCTACGTGTTTCATTGAAACTGAAGATTTCAATTTTATTTTCATGTGCCGTACCTTTGTTATTGGATACTTTGATTTTATTTGATGGCCCTAACTTTGGTAATCGATATTGTTTACTATTCTTGCATATGATGCTATGTTTTGTGATTTTATCTTATGTTGGTAATCGATGGAAATGTCTCATGTTTGACAGTCGATATTGTAGGTTGTGCTTTCATTTTCTGCATTTTGTGTATACTTAATACTATGCTTAAATGCATATACTATATGCTTGGCATTTGATACTTTGAGTTGCACACATTATAAGTTTGGAAATCACTACTTGTATTTCCTTTCATTTTGATGAAAATATTGTATTCGATTAGCATTCGATTCATTGTGTTTGGTGTTCAATGAATACCCTTTATGTTTGGCATTTGTTGTATATATTTTGTATTCAGTATTCAATTGTTATGTTTTAAGTTTGATATTCGATGATTATAACATTTTTTTAGCCCTTGATTATATATATATAAATATACATATACATATATATATATATACATATATCTATATATATATATATGTATATATATATATATGTATATATATATATGTATATATATATATGTATATATATATATATATGTATATATATATATGTACATATATATATGTACATATATATATGTACATATATATATACCATATATATGTACATATATATATGTACATATATGTATATATATACATATATGTATATATATATTACATATATATATGTACATATATGTATATATATGTACATATATATATGTATATATATGTATATATATGTATGTTTATATATGTATTTATATGTATGTTTATATATGTATTTATATATATGTTTCCATATTACAAGTTGAAATATTTTTTTGAAAACTACATTTTGTTTTTAATATATATTTACTTATAGATATATATGTGTTGCCAAAAAATGTATACATGGACATTTTTTATGCTCATTTGAGTCTTTCTTATAGATTTTAGCTTGATTTTGCCTAGATTTAATGTTGTAAAGAGGCTAATACATTCACATTAGGTCTTGGGTCCTTGTGAATCATTAATAATTCTAGGATGTCTTGTAAAAGTGTTGTGAAGTGTTGTAAACCACTTTCACACTTTTCTAGGACCCTTTCATTATAATTCACTTAAATAACCTCTTTTTATCACTTACCAAGTCTTATTTTAAAGTGTTGTAAAGATTTGTAAAAACTTTCACGTTTTTTTAGGCTTGTCTTCAAAAATTCAACCCTTTCTTATGTTTAAATGGCCCCTTAATGCACTTTCCAACCCTACTTAAGTGTGTTTTAGAGAGTAATATCCTTAAACATCATTAAATGCACTTTAATTCCCAACACCTAGTAAAATTTCCCTAGTGGGACCAAGTCGCCACCTGGGGTGACTTAGTCCCACAAGGCACAAAAATCAAAATTATTTTAATTTTCTAGTGGGATTTTATTTTCTTAACCTTAAGGTTGACCTATGATGTGTTATTTTTGGGAAATATTGTAAAATCAAGTATAAATAAAGGGTTTTCCTCTCATTTTTATCCCTTATTAGTCTAATACATTCATCCACACATTAGCATACATTTATTCATAGTTCTCGAGCATTCTAAGCATTATCAAGCATCCATTGGAGCATCTACTTGCATATCTTCATATTTTTACATCAAGGGTTTGGTGAGTTGTAGCATTGTATGTTGTCCATTCATCATTCTCCCTTTATTTAATTTCATTTTCAAGGGTTTGATTACCAAATTAGGGTTTGACCAAGGAAAACCCCTATTCTCTAACCCTTAACCCTTTTTCCCCTCTTTGCATGTGTGTTTTGTAGGTCTTATATAAATATTTGTCAAAGAGAAAGGTGTTAAAAATTGGTCAAAAATCCATGAAAGTCATTCAAGTCAACAAAACCCTAATTGAAGCTTGGAGACCCTTTTCAACCCGATTTCTACAATTTCAGAACCAGACACCTATCAAGAAGGGAAGTGCAGACATAAACCTACAAATTCCTGCCCCGAATTTCTTGAGATTCCCAGGTGGAATAAGTCACCATCTATGGCAAATTAGTCCCACTGTTAGGCCTGAAAAGTGATTTTTGCATTTTTGGATACCCATTTGGCAAAAACCTGTTATGGCATAATCTCCCTAAAATAGGACTAAGTCACCCAGCTTGGCGTAAGTGTCTCAGTTAGCCTCAATAGCAAATTTTGTAGGATTCCAGAGCCTCTCTGCATCATAATTTAGTTTCCAAGTACACCTCTCCAGTCTTGTTCATTTATGTTATTGTTTACTTGCATTCTTAGGTCATTTTGCATACATCACTATGTTTTCAAACAACTTGCATTCCTTAGGTTTTACATTAATAATCAATATCTTTTATCAGTTTATTGCATTTAGGCATATTTCATTCAAACTTTCATTAGTCTTGAGTGGGGACATTACGCATTTTGGTCCACTTCTCTCCTTTTAGGTGAAAAACCCTAGAAGTGCAAGAGAACATGTGGATACCAAAATCAATGTCCACAATATATATGCATATATTATGGATATAATAAAAGAAAATTTCTGCCTATGAGACTTAATTGATTATTTTCATTAATCAAATTGGGAAATTAAATAGGGAAATTGATTTACTCATATTATATAATTAAAATATTTGTTTAAATAAATGAATTAGATTATCTTTTTGCTTTTATAGTTATTCAATAGTTGAAATTGTAAATTCACCATGTAATTAGTTAGAGAATAATTGTTACTATGGTAAATTTCCCAATTACGTGAGATATGTGGTTAAATTAAAGAGTAATATGAAATGTAAAAAATGTATTTTGTGGTTGTATTATTGGATTGTTTGTTTGTATTGAATTTTGTGCTGATTATTATAAATTTAGGTGATTTTGGTAATTGTTTAAAGTGGGAATTATTTGTTCAAAGTTGTTAAGTTGGCTTCCAGAGGTTTGGGAGGGATTATTTGTATGTATGGTTATTTTGATGGTTTTACTTTGGAAGTGGTTTGGAAATGTTTTGTATTGTGTGCAAGATGGTCAATACCTTGCACTAAGTTTTGATTCTTGAGATTATGTTAAGTGTGCAAGAAGGTCAATGTCTTGCACTGTATATGGATTCTTATGATTACGTTAAGTGTGCAAGATGAACAATGACTTGCACTATGTATGGATTCATGTGGATTATGTTATGTATACAAGATGGTAAATTCCTTGCCTGATGTGTAGGTTTTACTAGTTGCAAGTAGGGGGAGTGGCTCTCAATGGGGGCTGGAACCCAAAGTGGTGTCCAGGACAACCCATTGGAGAGTTTATTAATCTAGTGATAACCTTAATAATGAATTAGAGGGATGGGTAGATTTCACATTAATCAATATAACAATATGCCTCACTTATGGCTCAAGCGCTCGTCTAGGCTTGAGATGAGATGGGAAGACCTAGAATGGCAAGACCAACTGCTTTGTCCTCATGAAAGGTATGTTGGTTCCGCATGAGTTTGTATGGGGTTCAGGGATAGGGAGAGGCTACTAGGACAACCCAGGATGGGGGTCGGGGCCTAGGAAGATCTGCCAAGACAACCCATATCAAGTTATGTGATGAAACTCCTCCCTATTGCAGTCTACCATTACCTAGTTGTGTTTTCTCCTTTTGTTGTGTGAATGCCTCTGCAAGCAATGTAAGTGTTGTATGTGATGTTGGTATTGTTAGTAGTGTTGTGTTGGATTCATGTATAGCTCATGTTCATGTTGGCATGTTGTCTTCTTGAGTTTCTATATGATGTGGGTCCTTTTGTTATCTCCTAACATGGGAGGTGGACCTTAGGGTTCCACATGGTCGGGAGGTTGGTGCTTTTTTTTCCTCCATTGGGTATTTTTGTTGTCCCTTGTGTTGTGGACTCCAGTTCCCATTCTAGTTCAAGAAGAAAACCTTTCTATGTTTATGTATTGGATTGTATATCAATTGTATCTCTTATTGTAATCTGATGTATTCTTCCCACATGTACTTGGGGAAGCATTGTTGATATTGTAACGATGTAATATATTTTGGTGAACTCTGTTGTAATGAGTATTGTAAAGTAATGTACCTTATATATGTTAGTTGGTTAGAAATGTTTTTATTTAATATTGATCATCAGTTGACATGTTATGGAAGAAAATAATGTAGAAACATTTAATGTGATGTTTTAAATGAACCTTGCATATGAGATAACTTATGTCATTTGAAAGTTAATGCAATGATTCTAGTTATCTTGATCAATAGTTTGTAAGTAGTGCAGTTGAGGAACCTTAGAGGACCTAGGTTTACATTATTATGTTATGATATGTTATGCATTCTATTGTTATTTCATTTTAAAAAAAATGTTCCATTAATGTGACATAGTTAGTGTGGTCCTCTAGGGCTCCTTGGTGGGGCGTTACAAAGGCCCAATGCTTCACCTCTATGAGCATCACCTAGATGCAATGAGTGTCAAGTGGATCATTCATTATCATGAGAGATGGGTTATTGTGAACCACTACTCATAAAACATGGGACAATGAGTTTGACTTGAAAAACTACATGGTTGAATCCTGATAAGAATATGATAATTTAACGTGCACTATGGAAAATACCTCCTACTTATATTTTGAACTTGATAAAATTGTGAAATGAAACCAGTATATTGAGTAAAACATGTCAGAGAAACTTGTTCACAAGTTCTTAGCAAATATATTTTCTATTACCTATGTAGATTTTACCAATATTTATGTAGTTTTGTAAATTCCTACATAGGTTTTACTAGTATGAGTAATCTATAATTAGTTGTTTTGGGCTATGTTAAGGTTCCATTAATAGGTGAAAGTTTCACCAAATAGAAAAGCTAATAAATACCATTAATTGAAGTTTTAATTATGTTTGATTAAAAAATCACCTTAACTTTACAAAAATAAATATATTTTTTGAATAGAAGAATTGTAGCTTTTTATTTTTATTTGTTGATAAGTACAATTAATAATAACTACTTAAAATCATGGATATTTCCTAAAAGGTAGGTATTAAATCACAACTTGTAGCTATCATGGAGGAATGAAAGACTATAGATATCAAAGTATATTTTTGTAAACAAAAAGAACCTCAATAAATTATACAATAAAAAAATGTATATACAATTTGAAATAATAAAGAATAATAATGAAAAGTAAAAACTATCAAATTTTTTTAATGAGAAAATTCTTTCAAGTAAAAAAAATCAATTTTGTTCCCTATTGTAAAAGCTCAACTACTCATCAATATACTAATGAATATCTCATACTTCACATTTAACATATAAAAATATAAATAAACACATCCAAAAACCAATCTTAAACATTATAAACATATACTTTAAGACAAAAATTTAAAAATCTAAAATAATAATCAATTTTTTTAAAAGTCTACAACACTTGCCAACAATTTTTACCTCCCTCATTACCATTGAATGTTTATTTTTTATTTTTTATTTTTTTAAACTGTAGGAATTGGTGAGGTATCCATCCCCCTATAAATTGTAGTGTGCTTGGTAAAAAAAATTCACATGACCGGTGGCGCTGGCACGACACGCCCTCCAGTACCACGAGGATAGTGGGGAGACTAAAAATTTATTTTTTATTAATTTAAAGAATCAAAATTTATTTTTTTGCTACAAGCTGAATTCCCACTTACTAGTCAAAAAATAAAATTGTAACATTTTCCAAAAAAATTCCAAACCTTAACCAAACTTTTTTTTATTGAAATTTGATTACTAAAATATTAAGTATGGATACAATATATATGTAGCTACAAGTAAATAAAGCAAGAGCCCCGCCAGGCTAAATGTCAAAGTATATAAAATGATATAACAGTCTTAGTAAATGATATGGTAGAGTTTCCAACATCATAGCATCATATTAACATATTATGTAAAAACATCAACTCAAGATCTATCATCAACTAGTTTTGGATTTGTAAGGCCCCTCCCTTTATATCATTGTCACAACCCCTTTTATTCTAAACTTATTCTACTCTGTTGTGTAGATTAAGAGTGCATCATTTAGATTATACAAGATCCAATTCTGTTTGAGTGTCACTATACTTTTAGTCATTTGACTCTAAGGTTAGATTAGTTAAATTCTTATGTGAATGCTTCTATAAAGATATATGACTAAAGTTGCATTGATTGATACTATAATTTTTCATGCTTTCTTGTGTTGCTAAGGTCCACTTTTAGTAACATTTCCTTTTGATAATTTGACTCACGTTGATTTTGGATGTCTCCTATAGTATGTACTTGAGGTTCCTCATAGCAAGTAAATAAGGAAGGATGAAGAGTCCTAGAGTCTTTACTGCTCTCGAGGTTGTGACATATCATTGAATTATGATCTACACATAAATTAGAACATCATACCTTTACTTATAGTGGTGAGATGTTAATAAATAATTAATTTTTTAAGGACTAAACCTATCTTTAATTAGATTAATAGCATGTTGGAAATCTAATTGTCATTAAGGTCAAAAGGGGCACCTCATTAAGGTCAGAACAAGATCTGAGTGATATCAGATGAGGAGTTATTTTTTGAGGTTAAAAGGGCTTCATAAGGATGATAAGGAGAAGGATTCATTGGCCTTAGAGTGTCTTTACAGCAAGCCTTAAAGATTCAGTAATACATTATATTGAATGCCTCAAAGAAATAATGAAGTCTAAGTTGAGCTCAAAAGGCTTCCAACTTCGGGCTTTGTTCATACCTTATACTGAATGCCTCACAGAAATGAAGAAGGATTGAGTTAAGTCTGAAAGGGTGTCAAACATCGGGCTTCATTGTTAAGGCTTATGCCTTACCGAGAATGTTAAGAATGGGGTATGATGAAACCCTGAACCCTGACACCCAAAATAGTTTTGATGTTTGCGGGTTGGTGTTAAGGTGTGTGCCTTAACATGAAATAGTGAAATGGGTATGATGAAACCTTGAAACACCAACACCCAAAATAGTTTCAGTGTTTGCAAGTCAGCTTTGAGGTTTATGCCTTAACAATTTGGCAAGGCAAGCATAAAGTAAGAAGAAAGCCCAAAGGCCGACACCTGAAAGGGTTAAATTTTGTGAAGAAAATGTTCAAGCATTGTAGTTTGGTAAGAAGGCTTATGCCTTACTAAAAGGATGGTAAGTAGCAAGAGTTAAGGGTGAACCTCGACACCCAAAATAGTTTTGGTGTTCTTAGGTCGGTGTTTAGGCTTATGCCTTGACATGAAGAAGGGAAGGGGAAATAGGAAACCCCAAACCCAAAAACTCAAAATGGCTTCTATATTTGTGGATTCGACCTTAAGGCATATGCCTTAGAAGTTTGTTAAGTATGTGGTAAGAAGAATGTCCAAATGCCGACACCCAAAAGGGTTAAGTTTGGCAATGCTTGCAAAGGTTTATTTCAAGCATTACAGGTTGATAGGTTGGCTTACACCTTAACACAAAACCATGTAAGCAATAAGGTCAAAGAGCGAACCCCAACATCTAACAACTTCGGTGGTTCAAAGGTTTGTGTGTTGGCTGGTAGAAGATGTGAAGAAGGTAAATGGTAAAAGGTAAGATCGATGGCCAAACCCTGATAGGTATGAAGAAGTATCGGACATTGGTGTTTGGGCTTGCTTTTTAAGCTCTACTAAGTACTTCAAGAAGGAGGTAAGAGGGAATAGCGATCCTCGACCCCCAACAAGCAGGAAGGAAGGAGTAACTCTGTCATTCCATGGAATGCTTGTTCTGACCAGGGTTGACTAATGTGGGTATGCAGATTAGTGGCACGTTGCAAGAGATGATTGCTCGAATGAATGATTCACATCATTGTTGTGAATCACTTGAAGATTTACAGTCGCATTTAAAGCAAGTCAAATTGGACGCTTGTTTTTTAATGCAAGGAAAGTAAATGAGATATGTTAGATCATGGCACAAATTTCAAGATCGATGGTTTGCATTCAAAGATTAGATTTTTTAGTGGCTAGGAAAAAGGAAATATGGCATATAAAATGATATGTTAGCTCTAGCTAAATTCTTGCAAAGGAATGGAGGAAATGGATGCCACCATTAATGAAAATTCTGGCTATGGAAGCTGGGAGAGATCAAGAAAACAAAAAATTGGATTAAATGCAATACAAACCCTAGTTGGAAAAATACAAGAAAATAGTTGAGGCAATAAATGATGTCGATGGTGTTCGGCTCGAGGAGGGGTATCTTTTCAATGAAGAAAAGAGGAGTGGAGTTCTTTTTGCTTCTAAAGAAAGGATGACAGGAGCTTAGGGAAAGGGGGGAGAAGGAAGTGGGAGGAAATAGGGAAAGCAGTGGCTAGGCATGTCACTTTCTCCAAGGGGTGGAGGTTGGAATGCATAGAATCACACTGTCATTTTAGATTTATTATATGATTGAAGTCCCTTATTCAGGTTTCATGGAGGACAAAGGATTTGTGGAGTAGAAGAAAAGGCTCAGGACCCCACCTCAGGCCTTGGAGGATATTTATGCAGCCATGGGGGTCTATCTTTAGCTGATTTTAAGCATACCCACCTGGTATTTGTGTACATGTGGATGCATTTGCATGTTGGAACATATCATGTGTATTGAGAGTGTTGGTTGTGTATTATGTACATTGATTCTAGTGGGGAAACTTATGGGAGTTTTTGTTTATACCTAGATTGTATCTTTGAGTGTTTCAAGGTTTTAAGTGGATGATTTCACTATAAGTAAACTGTACATATTCTATATTGGGAATATTGAATTCAAATGGGTAATTCTAGTTGTTGCTAAAATCTATGGTTTAGCCAACAAATTTCACTACTGAGTAGTGGTTACCATTAGACATTTAGGCTTAAGTTTGAGATAAGAAATTTTTGGGGAAGGTCAAAAACAGATGAAGCATGTTGGTTTAATCTTTATGTTTTAGACTAAGATTAGAATTTTGGCTTCCCTAGACCATTCTATTAGTCTCTAGCTAAGCCCTTGTTCATAATCCCTTGTATGGTGATTTTAATGTTATCCCTAAACAAATAGAGCTTCGGTTTCTACATCCTTTTTGGTCTTCAAACACCAGTAACAATCATTTACATATAAGTGTTTGATACATAACAACTAGTAAGAATAATGGGTGTTGGAATGCTCTATTCAGTAGAATTCGAGTATCGCACTCATGGTAATGTTTGATAGTTATTTAGATAATTTTTTATATTGAAATATCATCTTATTTTATTTGAATGGAAGATAGTTAAAGGATATCATAATATGTACATATAACTATTACCTGATATTTGCTTCCAGCTAAATCAGATTTAGGACGTCTTTGTTACTATTTTGATTCAACTAATTGCAGCATGTGGAGTAAAATGTTGCACCCACGAGGGTTGAACATAGCATGTTGCTCTCTTGTGTTTCAGGAGGAATAGGAAATTGAGCAACTTGATCAAATTGATAATCAAGTTCAATTAATGATGCATAAAATCAATATGGAATCACACCAGTTGATCAACTTTCATTATCAGATTCAAAAGATGCAACACATAAAGTGAACTATCAAGAGAGTTACCCTTCATCTTTTCACAATGAATCAATCAATAAGCTGCCATCATGTCAAAAGGGGGAGTATATTTTGTTGGATATTTCTTTCAATCTTCTTAAGTCGATCCAAGATCCATTTATTAAACAAGTAAATGATTTATGTGATGCATCAAGTTCATTTATAGATGCGTCAAGTTCAATTATGCATCTATTAATATAATGAAGGAGATATCAAGTCATGCCATAAACCATCATGAGTCATATGGAGCAGCAAGAAGGAACAAGGATAGTCATGCATTGTTGCATGAAATACACAGTTCAATTCATCTCACTTCAATCCTATTGAACGAGCACACATCACTTAGGATTGTGAGCTTTTAGGTCACCACCATAAGTGACATATGTCTACCCAGTAGGATTAAAGCAAAAGGAATGGTAGAGTATTGGTATTCATTAAGCAATCATGAAACATAGAGATGAAACTCATTTTTGAAGCCAAGGTCATGATTCCAAGTGAGTATAACAATGACCTTTAAGATTTTACAATGGGCAGTCTTAGGTGGATAAGAGGACAACAACAATCATCTCATGAAAGGAGAAGGCAACCATTAAAGATGGACATATGGCAGTCTGGATAGCCAAGTGACTATTAAAATGTATCAGTCTCAAGATGAAGTGATAACAATAAAGGATGAACATCGTATGGCACAGAAGCAATTGAATATATGAGTGTATATAGTCATTTTTGACAAGAGAGGGTAGTGAAAGAAACAAACATAGTGGTGAAAGAAGGATACTATAAAGAACAGTGACAACATACCGAGTTGAAGATACCCATCAATGAAAAGTTAGTCCCTAACCTCTAGGGTCAAGTCTCCAAAGAAATAGCAACTATAGGTCATGAGAAAGTACAGTAGAAGTCTTCAATCACAAAAAGTTTCAAAGCACAAAGAGCTCAAGTGTAGCAAATGACATGAGCAATCTAAAGAATTCCTCATATAGTCAACAATGAGTACTTAAACAACTACAAAAGATAGTGAAATATCATTCACCACTGTGCAAGGAGCATATTTGAAACCCTAGTTTTACAGTCGTGAAGCCCTTAGAGAAGTCATAGACTGTTGCCCCTATCACTATGAAGGTCACAGTAAGAGCCAAAACATGGATATATATCAAAATGTGCATATCCAGTCACAAAGAATACAGTGATCTTTGTTGAGAGTGATAGCCCTAGACTATCAAAGTGAGTTGTTTTAAGGATTTCACTATCAATAGTAAAGCAAAGAACAGTGATGTTGAGATGATAGGCACAACCAAAAAGACGGGGTTAAGCAATCTTGGTTCAAATATTTCAAGTGGACATTCATTGCAAATGATGTTAAGATGCAATAAGTCTCCACAACCTCAAAGAATCATGCACTCACATAGTTCCAACTCTCCAAGCATGATCATTGCAAAATATTATTTGGAGGAAATGTGTCTATAAAAGGATGCCAACATTGAACATTTGAAAGCATTGGAAAGAGACACTAACAATCAAGTGATGTAAGATAGTGCACAATGAAGGAGACAGTCAAATAGCTACCATAGGCATCAAGTAACCATGCATGAAGGACCAAACAGTGATAGATGCTCAACTTGAATGGAAAAAGGTATTGAACATGTTTTATTTTGTATCCAAGATGAATATCATCTTTTCAATGTTGTTGTTTTTCAAATGGTCAAGTGGGTTGTTGTCTTTCAATGAGCCCTAATTCCTTTCATTTAAGGATAAAGTATGCATGTTATGAGGCAATAGGGAACAACCAGTCATACAAAAATACAACCACACAGTCACATGATGACCAAAAATGCCCTCTCATAGTCATATCAAAATGCATATTACAGCTCCTATCATGTCATAGATTAAAGATTGCATTGCAGAAAATTATCTATTTGAATCTTTAAACAAAATAGAAATTGCAATTTCAAAAGCTTGTTCTAGTGTAAACAACAATGGGTGGAGAAGAAAATTCAAAGTAAAAGAACAAGGTACAGTCATCCAATGCATATTATGACATTTGTTTGCATGACTTTATCTATGAGTTTCATCAAGCCAAAAGAAATAATGCAATCTATCATTTCTTTCTTTTTCTTTCAATGAATAATGTCAAAGACATGCTACAGACTGTCATGTTGACAGTTGAATCTCTACTCAAATCATTGCCAACTTGGAGATTCAATGCAAAATAGGGGTCATCTCCATATGTCTATGGTTTTGACATTCCATGGTTCTATTCACAGTCAAACAAATATGCATGATAGTCATCTCACAGGAGACACAATCATGACTGGTTGCTGTCATAGACAGTGGACTTAAGCAAAAAATTATTGTTTAAAAGTCATGACAAGGTAAGGTGAAAGAAACTATGATAATAGGTTTGCACCATGCATGAAAGGACAGGTAGTTGTTGAAGTCACAAGACATGGATACAATAGATCTTCAAAATAAGAATGCACTGCTTATATAGGTCTAACAATAATCTATGCTTCAAAATTGTGCTTTCCTTGAAATGGTAAACAAAAAATGCAAGATTTAAAATACCCAGATGCATCATGGAGTTTTCTTTTTAGTAAAATAGAAAAAATTTCAAACCCATTTCACTCCTTAATGGCCTTGGTTATTTGGAGTAATTTTTTGTTCACAAAGTGAAAAACCCACTTTGGGTTTTGTTTTAAAATGTAGAATACGGAGAATGGTGAGAGTTTTTTCTCCATTTGTGTGCAAAATATTTTTTTTGTGAGAAATGAGAACACCCAGATGCAGAATAAAGTTTGTCTTTCATAAATGAGCAAAAAGAAATGTCAAAGAAAAGCCAGTTGTTCCTTCATGCTCGTGGCCTAACAGAGGAATTTTCTTCACAAAATAATGAACCCACTTGGGATTTTTTATCAGAGGGTGTGATGCAAATTATGGAGGGAGTCACTTTTTTTCTTTCTTCACAAAATACATGTGGGTTTCAAACCCTTTTTTTTCAAAAAATGAAAGGTAACAAAACTCACACCCTATTCCTTGGCGCTTTTTCACTATCTTTGCAAAATGCAATGCCTTCAAGACTTTGAAATATGCCTTCCAAAGACTTTGGAGTTTCCTTATGTTCACATAGGCTAAATCATTGACCCTTTTTTTTGCATATATTTGAAATGAAAAATGTTGATCAAGTGATAGTCATAAGTCACTTTTGGCTTTGAAATGTAGAAAATGAGGGTGAGTTAATCTTTTATCAATGCCTTGGAGGAGTTTAAGTTTTCTTGAATGTTTTTTTCAAGCATTTAGAGTGTATCATTTATTTTGCAATTTTATCAATTGTAAAGCATTATTTAAGTGATTTTCAAATCACTTTATTTAATGATATTTATTTAATGCAAATATTGATGTAATCCTAGGAGGTGGTGCGGCCTCTTATTTTGCATTGTTTTGGAATGTAAAATAGTTTGATTAAGTGATGTCGTTATGAATCACTTAATCAAATTATTATTTTAAATGCAAAATGGAGTCTTGTGCTTTTGCAAAAGTACTAAAATTGTGGGTCAAAGCACTTGGAGAAAAATGATGACTGGCAGACATGAGAAAGGTGTGGGAGGTTGTCTTTAACTATCTTTAGAGGGAAATGGGCTATTTGGAGGCATTTTTGTCACATTTTTTGTGTGACTATGGTCTTGGCTTGACTTTGCTTCATGTGGAGGACAGTTTGGAGAGATTTTAGAAGGTTCTTTTTTGCATTTTCTGCTACATCCGACCAAAACCTTCTAGATGGACTTGTGTGGGAGATTTGTTTGATTTTTGCTTAAATAACTTCAATATTTGTTATTGGAGTGAGTTATTTCTTTCCAGCAAAGTGGTAGCTTGATTTTGGGAGTTATCTTTTTAGCAAGAGCAGTATTGTAACTCATAGATGGACTTGTATACCAATTGAGTACTTTGAATCAATGACATTAAATAGTTACCTTCTCATTTCATGTTTTTTTACTGTGTGCAATTAATGGTTGGTCAAATTACTTGTGAAATTTAGCTTTCCTTGTAGTTTTGTTTCATTGTTAAGCACCTGTTTAGCATAAAAGTGTATTGTTGCAAGTTATAAGTTGTGTTAGTAAATGCAAATGATGTTAGTTGTGAAACCCTTTTTTCCTTCTAAGAGTTCTGCTAAAAACCTCCTTATAAATTACTTATGCAAGAATGCATGCAGAAAATGAGTTGTGTGAACCAGGTTTTTCCATTGTTTTGAATGTGTGTAAGTTGTTTGCAGGTCTTAGTTTTTTTTGGTGTATCCCTTAGTATTTTTTATTTAATTTTCATTTTCATGCATCTTTTTACCCTTTTCCTCAAGAAATCATTAGTTTAGGTGACATCAAAAGGGGAGCCAACCCATAATTTGGAGGTCTACTTTCATAATTGGATACCCACAGCCTAAAAGTAGTCCCATGTTAGTCCAAATTTTTTGAGTTCTTTCACAACTTGGCAGAGGGGTGCAAATTTGGGTCTAACAATTTTGGCACGCCTGGTGGGACCGTGAACTACTTCTCAGTTCATTTTTATGCATTTTGTTACTATTGTTTGGTGTATACAGTAGTAGTTTTAGCCTTTTGGAGGCAAGTTTTCAACACACCTGGCGACTCCGGAAGGATAACAACTAGTTTCAAGCAAACAAAGTGATGGTATGTACTTATTTTCACAAAAAATCAAACCTAGTTTTCTTGTTGTATAAGAAATTTCAATGAATTTCTAGCTTCTATGAATGCCCCAGTATGTCTACATTTCATGGAGACATGTCTTATCACCCTTCATTTCATAAAAATACTGCTCATATGCCTAATTATCAGCCATATCAAAATGAGCATGCAATTTTTTTTAGTCCAAGTACCTTTGCTACAGGAGATTATCAATCTTCTCCACACATTTTTCACCCACCCACCCCTACTTAGTTTGCACATCATCATGTATATGTCCAACAGTAATCTCAACAAAATCATCATAATGTCAACCAACATGCTTATTCACATGCCCAATCTCAGAGGGTTAACAACATGAGTATCAAAGATATAATTTTTGCTTTTCAAAGATAGATATTAGAGATTGAAAGACATCAAGAAGTTGACATGTATCAGGAGGAGTTGGCTTACCAAGCATACATTCAAGAGCAGGAAATGGAGGTTCAAAGAAGATGGAATTAAGAACACCTTGCAAGAGAGATAGTTGCTAAAGAGGAGCAAATGAATTTTTTGTCTACTCAGGTGCAAAGTAATCGAGCTTACTCAGATTATCAATTCCAAATAAGGTATGAAACCTAGGCAGCCCCCTCCATTCCTAGTTCCAACTCAACTCCTCCTGCAATATTGAGTCATCCTATGAATGAAGAGATTCCCAAGTACAAGTTCCCTAACTTTAAACAAGAAAAACCTTTTGAGCCCTTTAGTGAGCCTACCAATGAGCCTTCTACCTATAAGTTTCCAAGTTGGAAAGGGCCATATGCTCTACCCTGTGAGGTTCCGACATCTACTATACAAGAGAAGGAGGGGGCCACAAATGTGAATTTGCTACATTTAGCTATGGAGGAATACAGGCTATAGTAGCAAAAGGTCGAACAAGAGAAGGTTTCTCAAGATATATCTTACAATGTCTTAGCTAATGATCCTCCTGTTGTTGTCAAAGATGGTGAAAATGTTCCAACAGGACAGCAGGGTGATGAAGTGAAAAGGGATGTTGCAGATGACCACCCTTTAGCTTGGATTGATGAATTACCTACTTTTTTTCGACAAGGATGAAGATTCAAAGAAACAAGAGGACATCAAGAAGTGTGGTGAGTTGCAAGTTCAAGAATCAAGACAACAGCCTGAAGAGGTTGAAAAAGGTTATGTAGGCCATAATTTCATAGCTCCATTGGATGATCTTCCATGTTTTATTGAGCATGATGAGGAGAGCATAAATCTGGTCATAAGTCAGCAACATGAGGTTGAAGGCCTTGAGGTGTTATTTCCCCAAGAGAGTTTCCATGAGCTCAATATCAGTCCTCCCACACAAAAATGCAATGAAAAGCGTGAAGAGGATCTGTTTCAAGCTGAAATTGAGTTTTTCTGCTCATGTCTAGATGTTATGCCAGCATCTTTGGAGGAAGATTATCAAGAACAAGAAGTGGAAGTAACCATGTTCAGTCCCTTTTGTATCAATAAATCAGTAGAATCAAACATGGAGCCAAAGGAAGAATATGGTCTTGGTGGGGATAAGTCTATTCTCTCATGTCAAAAAACTTCCCATGAAGTTGATTTTCATAATCTTAGTGAGCAGCCTCCTTTCTGGTGTACAGAGGAGCTTGAGGTTGTTGCATTGATTGAAAGTGTGTTGGAAGAGGCTATCTCATTGTTTGGACATTTTCCTTCCTCATTTGAAAAGGAAATTTTTGATTTGGGTATCTAGGAGGTTGAGCTACATGCAAGTATTGTTCAAGTTGAACAAGGGCAAAAGCTAGATACTACTCTTCAAGGCATGAGTTCTTATTATTTTCTAAGTCCTCAAGAATTCGGTCAAGAGAATATCTCAAAACCTATTATAAACCAGAAAATTAATGTTGAGTTGGATGAGGATTTGTGCACTAATATAATAGAGGATTTTTGGGTACACCCCAATGACACATTTTCAAGTGATTTAAATCTGAAAGATGAAATCAAAACAATAGATCTCAATCAGGAAGTCAGTAATAAAATTTTAGGCTTCATCCATTCTAGGGGTTGTCCAATCAGATACTTAGCCAATTCAGAGGCCACTGAAGTACCAAAGGTCATGCTTGCACCCAAGTATGAGGATGCAACTAAAGAAGAAGTTGGTTTTGGAGTTGCAACTGAAGGTGATCAAATTCAGCTCACTTTTCCAGTCCAAGACAACAATAGGCATGATCGTTATCAAGGCGCAAGTGAGTTTATTTGCATTTTTAATGAAACATTGCAACAGTCTATTGAATATTTGCATGTGTTTCATGTTCTTTCAGCATTACATAATCATGTAATGCATTAGTTGTTGGTTAGGATGGGTAGTTATTTTGCAAATCCAGTCAATGGTTTTGTTTGACTAAGCATTGTTGTTGATTAGAGTAGGTTAGAATAAGTTTCGGTTTAGTTTTAGTTTTCAATTCCTCTAAGTGCGATTTTGCATAGTTAAGCAGTTTTCTTTGGTTTTCTGGTGTGTTTTGAATAATTTTCCAAGGTGTCTCATGCTGGTCATGTGAGTTACAGAAACATAAAATGCTATTTTTAAGTTGTGTCAGCTTTTAGATGACTCAGTACCCAATGGACAAGCTTCAGGCAACTGGTTAGGACGTTTAGTAGGAAAACATATAGCAGATGTCTCCAAAAATGTTACCTGATTTTTACTTCCAGCTAAATCATATTTAGGACATGTCTTTGTTACTGTTTTGATGCTAATTGCAGCATGTGGAGTAAAATGTGGCTCCCACAAGGGTTGAGCCCAACATGCTACTCTCTTCTGTTTTAGGAGGAATATGAAATTGAGCAACTTGATCAAATTGATAATCAAGTTCAATTATTGATGCATTAAATCAATATAGAATCACACCAGTTAATCAACTTCCATTATCAAATTCAAAAGATGCAACACATAATGTGAACTGACAAGAGATTTACCTTTCATGTTTTCACAATGAATCAATCAATAGGCTACCATCATGTCAAAAGGGGGAGTATATTTGTTGGATATGTCTTTCAATCTTCTTAAGTGGATCCAAGATCCAATTTATAAAATAGTAAATGATTTATGTGATGCATCAAGTTCAATTATACATCTATTAATATAATGAAGGAGATATCAAGTCATGCCATAAACCATCATGAGTCATATGGAGCAGCAAGAAGGAACAAGGATAGTCATGCCTTGTTGCATGAAATACACAGTTCAATTCATCTCACTTCAATCCTATTGAATGAGCACACATCACTTAGGATTGTGAGCTTTTAGGTCACCACCATAAGTGACATATGTTTGTCTAGTAGGATTAAATCAAAAGGAATGGTAGAGTACTGATATTCATTAAGCAATCACAAAACATAGACATGAAACTCATTTTTGACGCCAAGTTCATGATGCCAAGTGAGTATAATAATGACCTTTAAGATTTTGCAATGGGAAGTCTTAGGTGGATAAGAGGACAGCAACAATCATCTCACGAAAGGAGAAGGCAACCATTAAAGATGAACATAGGTCAGTCTAGACAGCCAAGTGACTGTTAAAATGTATCAGTCTCAAGATGTAGTGATAACAATGAAGGATGAACATCCTATGGAATAGGAGAAATGAGAATATATGAGTGTATATAGTCACTTTTGACAAGAGAGGGCAGTGAAAGAAACAAACACAGTGGTGAAACAAGGATACTATCAAGAACAAGGACAACATACCCATCAATGAAAAGTCAATCCCTAACCTCTAGGGTCAAGTCTCCAAAGCAATAGCAGTTATAGGTCATGAGAAAGTATAGTAGAAGTCTTCAATCACAAAGATTTTCAAAGCACAAAGAGCTCAAGTGTAGCAAATGACACAAGCAATCTAAAGAAGTCCACATATAGTCGCCAATGAGTACTTAAACAACTACAAAAGACAGTGAAATATCATTCACCACTGTGCAAGGAGAAAATTTGAAACCCTAGTTTTGCAGTCTTGAAGCCCTTAGAGCAATCATAGACTATTGCTCCTATCACTGTGAAGGTCACAGTAAGAGCCAAAACATGGATATATATCAAAATGTACAAACCCAGTCACAAAGAATACAATGATCTTTGCTGAGAGTGATAGCCTTGGACTCTCAAAGTGGGTTGGTTTAAGGGTTTCACTGTCAAGAGTAAAGCAAAAGAACAGTGATGTTGAGATGATAGGAAAAACCCAAAATACAAGGTTAAGAAATTTTGGTTCAAATATTTCAGGTGGACATTCATTGCAAGTGATGTTAAGATACAATAAGTCTCCAGGAACTCAAAGAACCATGCAATCACATAGTTCCATCTCTCCAAGAATGATCATTGCAAAAGACTCTTTGGAGGAAATGTGTCTATAAAAGGATGCCAACATTGAATATTTGAAAGCATTGGAAAGAGACACTAACAATCAAGTGATGTAAGACAATGCACAATGAAGGAGACATTCAAATGCTACCACAGGCATCAATTAACCATGCATGAAGGACCAAACAGTCAGAGAAGCTCAACTTGAATGGAAAAAGGTATTGAACATGTTTTATTTTGTATCCAAGATGAATATCATCCTTTCAATGTTGTTTTTCAAATGGTCAAGTGGGTTGTTGTCTTTCAATGAGCCCCAATGCCTTTCATTTAAGGATAAAGTATGCATGTTATGAGGCAATAGGGAACAACCAGTTATACAAAAAGACAACCACACAATCACATGATGACCAAAAATGCCCTCTCATAGTCATATCAAAATGCAGATTACAACTATCATGTCATAGATTCAAGATTGCATTGCAAAAAATTATCTATTTGAATCTTTAAACAAAATAGAAATTGCAATTTCAAAAGCTTGTTCCAGTGTAAACAACAATGGGTGGAGAAGCAAATTCAAAGTAAAAGAACAAGGGACAGTCATCCAATGCATATTATGACATTTGTTTGCATGACTTTATCTATGAGTTTCATGAAGCCAAAAGAAATAATGCAATCTATCATTTCTTGCTTTTTCTTTCAATGAATAATGTCAAAGATGTGCTATAGGACTGTCATGTTGACAGTGGAATCTCTACTCAAATCATTGCCAACTTGGAGATTCAATGCAAAATAGGGGTCATCTCCATATGTCTATGGTTTTGACATTCCATGGTTCTATTCACAGTCAAACAAATATGCATGATAGCCATCTCACAGGAGACACAATCATGACTGGTTGGTGTCATAGACGATGGACTCAAGTACAAAATGGTTTTTTAAAATTCATGACAAGGTAAGGTGAAAGAGACTATGATAATAGGTTTGTACCATGCTTGAAAGGACAGGTAGTTGTTGAAGTCACAAGACATGGATACAATAGATCTTCAAAATAAGAATGCACTGCTTTTACAGGTCTAACAATAATCTATGCTTCAAAATTGTGCTTTCCTTGAAATGGTAAACAAAAAATGCAAGATTTAAAATACCCAGATGCATCATGGAGTTTTCTTTTTAGTAAAATAGAAAAATGTTCAAACCCATTTCACTCCTTAATGGCCTTGGTTATTTGGAGTAATTTTTCATTCACAAAGTGAAAAACCCACTTTGGGTTTTGTTTTAAAATGCAAAATACGGAGAATGGTGAGGGTTTTTTCTCCATTTGTGTGCAAAATATTTTTTCTATGAGAAATGAGAATACCCAGATGTAGAATGAAGTTTTTCTTTCAGAAATGAGCAAAAAGAAATGTCAAAGAAAAGCCAGTTGTTCCTTCATGGTCGCGGCCTAACAAAGGAATTTTCTTCACAAAATAAGGAACCCGCTTGGGGTTTTGTATTAGAGGGTGTGATGAAAATTATGGAGGGAGTCACTGTTTTTCTTTCTTCGCAAAATACATGTGGGTTTCAAACCCTTTTTTTCAAAAAATGAAGGGCAACAAAACTCATCACATTGTCATGGCCGCGACCTAAAGTATCTTTTTTTTCACAGGATACAAAAAACACTCAGGGATTGTTTCAAAGTGAACATACATGGAAAACCCAGAAGAAGAAACTAACTTTCACCATTTTCACTATGGAAGGAGCTTGAAGTTTGAGCAAAAAAATTGCAAAAAACAATGGAGGTATATGCCTGAAGTGAGCTTACCTAAGCTCGAGCTTCATTCTCATTGAAATATGCCAGTTGATTTCACCATTAAAGCTTTAGGAGTTCACATCAATGGTGGCTAAAGACAAAAAAGAAACCCACAAAGAAAGATAAAGCAACAAAAAAATGACCAAAAAATGCTTATGGTTGTGGCTTTAACTCATGAAATGGCTGTCAAAGGATGGAAAAAGCCAGTTTTTGTTGAGAAAAAACACATTACCTCATTCTTCTAGTGAGGAATCACAAGTTTTCATCAAGAAACCAATTAGAATCAGCTAGAAACACCATTTTTCTAGTGCTTTCATCAAAACCCCATGGTGGTAGAGCAATTCTCTAGAAGGTTCGATACAAAATGAATAAACTTTTGCTTTTTTCCATTGATTTTGTTTAGGGTTTGAAACCCTATGGAGGCCGACCAAGGTATTTTACCTTGTGTTTTTAAAAATTCCAAAGCAATTTAATTGCTATGTGGGCCAAGTGATTGAGTCTTATGCCTTAGGCATGTTTGTCTTATGTGGCCTTCACAAAGACTTAGGCAATTTTTCCTTGTTTTACATTTTGGAGACCAACCCTATGCCTTGGCACTTTTTCACTATCTTTGCAAAATGCAATGCCTTCAAGACTTTGAAATATGCCTTCCAAAGACTTTGGAGTTTCCTTATGTTCACATAGGCTAAACCATTGACCCTTTTTTTTGCATATATTTGAAATGAAAAATGTTGATCAAGTGATAGTCATAATTCACTTTTGGCTTTGAAATGCAGAAAAATGAGGGTGAGTTAATCTTTTATCAATTCCTTGGAAGATTTTTTCAAGCATTTAGAGTGTATCATTTATTTTGCATTTTTATCAATTGTAAAGCTTTATTTAAGTGATTTGCAAATCACTTTATGTAATGATATTTATTTAATGCAAATATTGATGTAATCCAAGGAGGTGGTGGGGCCTCTTATTTTGTATTGCTTTGGAATGTAAAATAGTTTGATTAAGTGATGTTGTTATGAATCACTTAATCAGATTATTGTTTTAAATGCAAAATGGAGTCTTGTGCTTTTGTAAAAGCACTAAAAGTGTGGGTCAAATCTCTTGGAGACAAATGATGACTGACAGACATGAGAAAGGTGTGTAAGTTGTCTTTGACTATCTTTGGAGGGAAATGGGCTATTTGGAAACATTTTTATCACATTTTTTGTGTGACTATGGTCTTGGCTTGACTTTGCTTCATGTGGAGACAGTTTGGAGTGATTTTAGAAGGTTTTTTTGGCCTTTTCTGCTGCATCTGACCAGAACCTTCTAGATGGATTTATGTGGGAGAGTTGTTTGATTTTTGCTTAAGTAACTTCAATCTTTGTTATATGAGTGAGTTATTTCTTTCTAGTAGAGTGATAGCTTGATTTTGGGAGTTATCTTTTTAGCAGGAGCAGTATTGTAACTCAGAGATGGACTTGTATACCAGTTGTGTACTTTGAATCAATGACATTAAATAGTTACCTTCTCATTTCATGTTTTACTATGTGTAGTTAATGGTTGATCAAATTACTTGTGAAATTTAGCTTTCCTTGTAGTTTTGTCTCATTATTAAGCACCTATTTAGCATAAAAGTGTATTGTTGCAGGTTATAAGTTGGGTTAGTAAATGCAAATGTTGTTAGTTGTGACGCCATTTTTTCCTTCTAAGAGTTCTACTAACCTCCTTATAAATTACTTATGCAAGAATGCATGTAGAAAATGAGTTGTGTGAACCAATTTTTGTCATTGTTTTGAATGTGTGTAAGTTGTTTGCAGGTCTTACATAGTTTTTTTGGTATATCACCCTTATTATTTTTTAGTTAATTTTCATTTTCATGCATCTTTTTACCCTTTACCTTAAGAAATCATTAGTTTAGGTGACATCAAAAGGGGAGCTAGCCCATAATTTGTAGGTCTAATTTCATAATAGGATACCTATAGCCTGAAAGTAGTCCCATGTTAGTCCAAATTTATTGAGTTTTTTCACAACTTGGCATAGGGGTGCAAATTTGGGTCTCTAACAATAACATTGTATATGATGTGCAAGTTATTTCAATCCATAGTTTGATCTATTGAAGATTTTAAACTATTAGTTATGTTCTCTTTCATTATGCAATGTTGAATTAAATTGGATCTAATAGACTTGAAAATTATTACCTATCAACATAATAGTGATGTTCTTCTCTGAAGACAATTCTCTATCAAAATGGCATTGTCTATCTTTATTCTCATATTAGTAAGGAGACCCAAATTGCTTTATGAGTATAAGATACGTACATGTAGCATGTACTATATGTTATGAGATCAAGGATTTCAGTTTTATAATTATCTATGTTGAAAGAATTTAGAAGTAGAAAGCATATATATAGATACACATTTTATATTATATATGTGAACTTGTTTAAAGTTATACCTATAAAGAAACAATGCATTATGAGAATACAAAACTTGACACCTATTGTCCTATGGTTGAGTAATCTATGTGCAAAGAAACTTTATTGTATGATACTTTTAAATGCACCAAAGTAACTTATATGATACAATCCTCATTAAATGTTTTCATTTTCATTATTTGAGTATTAAGTTTTATTTATTCAAATTGTATTATTGCATGATCAAGTTTTGTCAAATTATCACGAATCAATTTTTTACCCCATATGTTGTTAACATATCCTTAACGAGTCTTCTAATCCCTGACTTCACCTAAGTGGGTGGTAGCTGACTATGAAATTTTATGGGGAAAAGGAGCCTAGAAAGGGTTACGTACCCACTCATATAGTTTGTAACTAATAGAATAGAGACATAGGATGAATTTGAGTAGAGAATTGAGTTTAGCATATATTGGTGTTATTAGGTTATGAGTTTGACTAAGGTAGAGTCGTCTTTGAACCTAAGGGTTATACCCCTTTTGTTAGTCAACCAAGTGTATGATGACTGAATTGTCTAGAAAGATTCAATATGTGAAATTTGTCTTATTAACCCATCACCTTGTAATCTTATTAAGGTTATATTGCGACCCTTGTATTGTTTGGATTAAAACCACAACTACAATTATAATCATCTATTTAAGATATGACATGGTCACCTTCACCCTAGATCATAATTAGCTATCTATTTTGTGAAGTGGTCCTTGAGTAGCATTACAATTGGGATTGTTAACCATTATTCTTTGTAGTAAAAATAGAATCCCTTATAGATTAATTGTTGTTGATCATTTTATGTATTTACTATACTGTTGTGAGTTGTGATTTAAACCTTGGTGAAATGTGTGATTGTTGGTCAATCAAATATGAGTTGGAGTGAACTCAAGCTATTAAACTATGGAGCCTTTGCATAATATGTAGGTAAGGCCATTAGAGATGAGCCCCCGAGGAATTAGCTCTAGCCCCTAGGTCTTATTCATTTTATTGTTTAACATGTGACTTGGATTATGTTTCAAATTATTAATTAGTTGGTTGAACTAATTGGGTCTATCTCGGTGAATTGGATTCCATGTCTCCACTAGAACCTAACCCTGTTAGTCACAATAATTTTTTACCTGACCAAGTTCCTTTAATTGATTGGTCAAATGTTGTTATGATTTCATGAATTGCATGTATAGGAAGCAGCCTTTTGTGATCTATGAAAATGTTTGTGATCAAAATTTTAAATTTTTGTTTTGTCCTTAACTATATTTTGGTGTAAAATTTTGGGCATGACATGATCATCCTCATTAGCATGACTTTAGGTTTAGTTATTTACATGAGTTTTGTTGACATTATATGAGTCCAAACCAAGTATAGTCCCCAAAGGAGGAGACACCCTTTCCCAACCACTATTGTCATAATTCTAACAAGATACCTCCAAGTCTCTAACAACATCTTTTTTTATCTCATACTAGTGCAACTTGCTATACTGATTTTGAAAATCAATATACTCCTTTTGAAACATGTCATCAATTTTCCTCAAATCCTACGGCCAAAAATTTTCATTTTGAATATCACCTTTAAAGATATGTGTGGATCCTTCTTCCAGTATCTTCATGAAACTATTAATTGGCATCTTTAGGGTCAAAGTAACCTGCTCAACAATAGTAAGAGTAGTGAGTCTAATACTAAACATAGTAAGATATCACTTATTTCCCTGCTACAAGCTCTCATTTCTACTTTACCAAATAAACCACAAAATATCAGTAGAAATAATAATACAAAAATATTAAGATTAGTATTTAGGCCTTTAATATAACCACTCAAAATTGCATGTTGGTTGAAACTATTTCTACTATCCCACCCCTAGATATTACCCATTAAAATAGATCAAATAAAAAATGAAAAAATACAATTAAAAAAATATATGCTTAATATCTTCAAGATAGTCACAAACAAAATAAGAAACCTGAGGAGGACCAACAACAATCTTTTTTAACAACAAAATCCATCTAAAACAATTTTTTTATCAATTTTTTTAAACCAGCAAGATTTAAGAGAAACAAACCAATCATTTTTATCAAGATTCAATTTCTAGACTTTTTTGACATGGTGGAGCACATCTTGGGTGTCACCTAATAGCTTATATACGCTATATGAATTGATTTTTTGAAGGGGGTGCCATCTTTCCATTTTAAATTATCATAACTTTTTGTATTATACTTAGGCTTGATAGGAAACTATAGCATTCTCAAGGCCTTTTTTAATACAAAATATGTTCTCATATTAGATCCCATGATATTGAATTCCACTTTAATCTGTCTCCAAGTTTTTAGATCATTGTTTGTAACAATATCATGTTAAACCTTGATATTTCAAAATTATCCCATTTTTTGTAGATCAACCTTATAATAAATCAAGGGGCTTATTGTTACGAGACTCCACAAAATAGATATGAAGGTGAAAATCTCATTATTGTTACAATTAACTACTTCACAACCTTCAATATGTCTCCTTATTAACTCCTAAGCCTTCCAAATACTGGTAAAGATGGTAGATCCTGAAGGCTTAACATAAAATTTACCAAACAAAATATCATGGGGGTGCAAGTTCCTCCATTGTCTAGCTAACTTGGGGACAACTTCTTGAATATTCCTTCTTATCAAAAAAGTTTAGGGATTTTTTCCATTTAAGGCTTTCAAAATACATTTGGTAGCCAAGGCTACACACTAATTTTTCAAGTCCTTAAGATCCAATCCACCTTTATTATTATCCAAGAAACACCATTCCCATTTGATTGCATGTTTATAATTATTTCGTTTAGGGTATGAGCAAGATCATGATGGGCCAAAAAGTGGCGATATGATGGGTATGTGTAGGGTATGTGGCCGACGACTTTTTTTTTACCCAAAATTGATGAAATGAATAGGGTTTTTAAAGGAGATTCTTATCTTTCTACCAATATAAATTATGCTTTACTTTCAATTTAATAAATAATTATTATTCATTTTCTATTTGAATTACAACTAAATTCCTGATTGATAGGCTAATTGAAAAACATCTATAGCTTTCAAACAATATCACATTTTTTGAATTTGAAACATGTGTCACATTTTATGCTTTGCATACTATATGATTAAAAAAAAATGAATTTCATGAAGTTTTGACCAAGTTAAGGTGGTCAACATACGAGTTTTTATATTTTTTAAAATTTGTAATAAAAATCATAATTAATTATTTACTTGGAAAAAATTACAAAAAATATGCATCACATCGGACATGAGTCCTCTACTTATATCTAAAATCTTATAAAAAATATTATTATTTTATTATGGTTAGGTGGTCAAACAGACACCTACTTCTTATTTTTTTTCCTTGAAATTTAAGTGCTATTGCATTGAAATTTCAAATTTTCCTAAATAGATTTTTTTTTTAAATAAACCTAGTAGTTTAGAAACTACATTCAATTTGCTATAGATTCTATTCTTACATATTTTTGAAATAATATAGATAACTTATTCAAATTTTTATTTCAAGTTGCCTAACTTTGATTTTTTTGAATTTTATCGCCACTTAAGGGCATGTTTTTTCCATGATGATCCTGCACATACCCTTTACCATTTCACCACAAGAAATTCCTAATCATCTTTTAAACATTATTTATTTGATATCTTGCAAAGAATTAGACAAAGGTATAGTATATAGAGTAAGAAGAAAGGATATTTTGATAGATTTGTATCCTTCCAACAAGAGACAAATAATTATTATTCCAAATTTTTAACTTCTCAATTTTAGAATACATCAAATTCCATATATCTTTTAGAGAAGGATGGATAGAGAAAGCAGTCCCAAAGTATCTAATTATTGTATTAGGGACACCCCATTGCCATTTAAACCTTGAGAACCAATCAAGATGCTCATTTTTTCCAACTCAACATTACAGATTTGGCTTTAGATATTTTTGAGCCAGAGGCTTGACAAAAGATTTCTAATTTGTTTGTGAAGCTAGCCATATTATTCTCTTCAATGATAGGAAAGAGAGAAGTATCATCAACACACTAAAATTGAGCAGGGAGTTACCATCAAGAAGAGCAATACATTAAACTTTAGGACCAAGAGACTTAATTCTTAAAATATAAAAGATGGCTTTAAAGGAAATGAAAAATAAGGAAGGGGCTCATGGGTATCAATGAAAAATTGATCGTTCTTATAGGAAGGGATCATAAAGTGTTCCATTGACCTCAATTTGTATATAAACATCTTAGAAAAACACATTGACGATTTTGCAAAAAACTCAGGAAACCCAAAGGCTTCAAGGATTGCAACAACAAAATACCATTCCACTCTATCATAAGCTTTCTCAAAATCTAACAGTAGCATACCAACATTTTAATTCCAATTATTTGCCTAGTCCAAGGATTTCCAACTGGTTATAAGGTTCACAAGGATGTACCTTCCTCTAATAAATCTAGTTTGAGTTTCACTGATGATCTTAGGGAGGATATCAATGAGTCTCAATGCCAATAATTTAGCAAGAATCTTATAAGACACATTTAACATGGTAATGGGTCTCGAGTTCTTTATACTTATTTTATCTCCTTCTTTGGGTAGGAGCTTGATAATGCCCCTATTAATGTTCTTGCCTAAGGATCCTTTATAGCCTCTTTATATACATCAAATAATTCATCAACAAACCAATCTATGTTGGCCTTGTAATTCAATTGGCATTACATTAGAGCCAAGATATTTTGACCATTTTGAAAGGAGAGAATGACAAAGGATATCTTTAGAGATTTCCTTTTCAAGATCCACAACCATTTTACCACTGATCTTCTTAGGAATTTTTTTTGCAGAGTTCTTGGGCCTAAACATAACTTTTTTATTATCATCAGTTGCAAATAGGTTCCTACAGAATTCTCATAAAACCTTTGATATTTCCTTGGTATTATGCACCCAATGATCATTATCCAATATAGGTTCAATAGATTCCATGGAGTTTTTGGTCCTCAACATATTAAAGAAATATTTTATTCATCTATCTCCATCTCTTATCTAGTTAAGTTTCACCCTGATTTTAGCCACTTACACTTTTTGACTTGGAGACAATGAATCATGTGCTTGATGTTTCTAAGATGTAGAATAAACCCTTCATTATGACTATCACTTTGAATCTTATTTTTTGTAACAAGGAAATCATTTTTTAAACCACACTCCAAATTTCTACTCTCAATAGCAATTTTTTTCCCATGGTTTTCAACAATGTTTTGATGTTTGACTAAATCATCCTAGGTCTGTATAGTAGAATACATTGGAAAGAAAATCTTCTTGATTCTCCTTATAAGGCCTCACTGGTGTCTAGTCAATTTGGTGTTAGACACACAATTTAGAGGAAGGGTTCCTAACTAAATAGTCCACTAAACCCTTGCAAAGAATCCACTAAATTATCAACTAGGACTTCATAAGATTTTGATGATATTGGCACTATATGTGCATTCATAGACTCTACATGGTCTATATCATCAAGTATAGATGGTTTACACATGTGCAGGAAAATAGTACAAAGGCTAGAAAAGGAAAATAAAGCATAAATTGCAAAACAAGGGAAATAACTTGGTTTGTTACTAATGTTGCAGGTACCTTTAGCTTAACACTATAACTATTTAACTGCTAAACCTAAATCTACAATTTCACTAGCACTTTTGATTCTTACTTCTAACTACTTGACTCACTCTGGAGGATGACTCAATGATGCATTACAGAACTTAAATCATGATGCAAAGTATCATTAATGTGCATGTGATGAAGAATCTATTGAAATGAATGCAATAATGTAAACATCTAAATTAACAGTAGAAATGAAGGTGGGTGAACAATACCTTGAGTGACCCTTACTCAAGCTATTGTAACCACAAGAGAAACCAAATATGTGCTACTAGATTTAACTAACCATAACAATAAACTGGAACATCTTTATTGCATATAACTAAACTCTACAATCTGACAAGAATCTTCATAGATTTCTCATTCATGAATGCATAACAGAAAGCTAACAAATATATTGTCTATGAAACAAAAACTATAACTATCAAAGCATATCTTCCAACGAGATCTACTCCTCAACCACTGATCCAACTATCAAAGTATATCTTCCAACTAGATCTGCATAAGGATTGAAAATATAAATTAAATGAAGATGTCCACTCTCCTTCAAAATAGAGAGAGACAAAGTCTTTGCAATTGAAGTTCTATAACTGAAAAAGATAGAAGAAGATAAATAGGTTTACAATTATGCTTTAATGGCATGACAAAGATGTGCTCTATGCAAACAATCCTGTTAGTTTCTTGATTACTGCAAACTTCTTTCCTCCATCATCTTATTGAATGCTCTAATGACTCACAACTAACCACTCCAATGATCACTTCCATCATTTTTGCAACTATCACGTTTCTAGTGTCCTTGGAATCTCCCCTGCAATCAACCTAGAATCCTTTAGTTATGGGTTGAGTTCTCCACTTGTTGTGGGTTACAATACTTCTAGCTGCAAAGAGTTAGTTTCATCTAAATCATACATACCATTAACAATCATGAATTAAAAATAGATTCACACTAAATTTTATACACATTGACACATTCATCCATGTAAACATCATCATATCATAATCATATTTCCACTTATCAAAGTCTAGTTTGGATGGCATAAAAGATATAAAAGTTATATAAGTTTAGGAATGTATATGAAATAAGTATCTTAAATTTTTTAAAAGATGTGAACTAAACAAGAGAAAACTAGCTATTTCCAATAGTGGCATGATGCAATGGTTAAGTTGTTGTGTTGTTATTCTTGCCATCAAGGTTCAAACCCCATTGTGGTGTAATTGTTGAGAATTTATATTGGGGATGAGGTCCCCCGTTTGTGACCTCACCAATTCATAGCTTTGGGTCAAAAGCGTTTACCCCTCTTAATAAAAAAAGAGAGAGAAAATTAGCTATTAATTAGGCTCATCACTCCTAATGGTAGCAATTCCATCTAGACAGCCTGGATTTTTCAACAACTGAGTACTCAACTTTAAAAAAATATTTCTTTTGATGTCCACCCTTTGCCTAGAATCCTTTAGTATGATATTAGCCTTTATAGAGTGATGGTCATAAATTGTATTAGGTTCCACCCAAATAGAATTAGAGTCATTTTTTTGTCAAAATAAAAATTGCTTTCTTGGGGATAGAATCTATCAAGTCTATAATAAATCATCTTGGTGTATTTTTTATTGTTTTTCCAGGTGTACCAAATACTCTTTCTCTCTTTCTTCTTCCCCTTTAGGGGATCAAAAAAATTTAACAAATTTTTCATCCTACTCCAGCGGAACTACTCGTTGACTTTCTAGGACCAAGGAGAACCCCCTATCATATCTTCCTTATATTCCACAACATTGAAGTCTCACACAATAATCCATGAAACTTTAGGTAGATGTGCTGTAATTTATTTCCACAATTCAATTCTATCTTTATAGTAATTAAGATCATTTATGGAACATAATCCAAATTTAAAATGTTTCTCTAAATCTTACCCATAGGCACCTATTGCAAGGGGAACATCCATAATTGAAAATGTATCTAGCCCACTTCTTATTCAAAAGGATGTAAATACCACCCTTCCCTTTTTCATGGTTTATATGAAAAGCCACAAAATCCTTCCAAGAAAATCTTAAGGTGTTATCGAATTAGAAACCAATTGTTTTAACCTCTTATATCATAAGACAATCCAAATGCTTCTTGTTATTGCAAAGATCCCTTAGGAAAAATTTCTTATCAAGAGATTCAAGTCCTCAAATGTTCCAACTTAAGCAATTAAAGTTCATTTGGAGGAGGATTAACATATTTCTAATTTTTATACATCGTGTCAAAACAGGTTGGAATACTTTCACCTTTTCCTTTCTTCCCAAGCTTCTTAAAACTATTGTTTCTACTAACCTGATTTCTTTTTCTTATTTTCACCTTCTTTAAATGCATCAAAATTTTCTTATTACCTTGTTCAACAACTTCTTCCTAAAAAAGAGGATTGAAACAATTCATTTTTTTGTTCTCTTGTTCCTAATCACAATAAGGTGGCAAGCCTTCATAATCTACTAAGTTTACAAAGTCAAGAGGTTTTGGCAATCTGAATTCCTATTCCTTTTTCCTTGCCTTTATTTGTTCTCTTAAATTGTCTAAAATAATTTCTTTAGAATTTTTCCTATGAGGAACATGATTAGCTCTTTCAAGGTCTTAGAAGATATGCTCTCATTTCCAACCAAATTATCCTCACAGTGAGCAAAATTATTCTACACTGAAGGTTCGATATTGATTTCATCATTTTGGTTAGCATCCAAATGCACTTCATTGGGTCCATCATTCCCAACAAGAGGAAACTCCTCCAAGACAGTTTCTTCCACTTTTTTGTTTGTGCCAAAGTCCCTTGTGTGAGAACTATCCTTTGAGGAGCCAGTAGCTCCCTCATTATTAAAGGTTTCTCTAGAGGGTTTAGGGTTTTTCTTAAATTTAATGAATCTAGGGAAATATTTTTTTATGCTCATCTAATTTACATAGAAAACAATAATTTAACCCCCACAAAGCTTCCACCTCACACTAATAGATCTTCTCATCTAAAGAGAACTCAATGAATCCCAATGTTGAGAGAGACAAGCATTTTTGCATTCATATGAGGCTAAGTGGACCCGATATCCTCAAATTTTAGAGTTTTACCAATGGGTTTTAAAATCTATGGAAAAACATCCACATTTGTGGAGGAATATTTTTAACATTAAGCCATCTAGGGATATGACAAAACATGACTTCTTTTTGGGTGGCTTCAGGAGACCAAGTCATAGCTTGAATAGGGTTTTCCCTATGTTTCAAAGGTCTTTTTCCAAAACCCTTTTTTTAATGTTGTTGTTTCTTAGGAAGATAACAAATAGACCTCTCTTTATCATTTGATAGAATGAAATATGAATACCAATTTTTTTCCCCAAATTTAATTCAACATTGATTATCAAATAATTTTATTGAAGGAAGATTATTCACATCCATACAAGCAAGGAAAACATCAGTATTCTTAAGCCTAGATTAGATTCTTTCTTTACAATAGCTAACATTTTCTCATTAGGGCTTACACAAAGAACTCTAGGCAACAAAGGATCCTTACCTCTTTCTTCTCCTCCTAACCTGGGCTCTACTTCTCCCATATCAACATCTCCATTGTTTACTCGGAATCCCACTTTGAATTTCACATCCTCAAGAGGTTCCTCTAGTTCTTCACTTTGTAAAGTTTCTTTGAACATTTTCCTAAGATCTTCATTTTGACTCTCGATCTCCTCATCTTCACCAGATAAATCACTAGCCATTAATCACTCACATAATCACTAGCTAAGATCTCTCCCCCTAGGCCATATTTCTCCCTAAACAAACTTTAGAAAAGATTCAATTTTCTATTACTTGGCACAATTTTTTTTCAAAAACTAACGAAAACTTTAGTAGTGCTATTGACTAATAATATATATATACGCCAAAGGCGTCTCTTTATTTGAGAGTGTCGAGCAAATTTTGTCCGTCAATGGTGAAAAGCCTCGATGGCCCTTGCAAGACGGTTAAACAAATCTCAACCGTTCATCATTTTCTGCCATTTTTTAATCTATTTTTTGCCACTTTTTACTCCTTTCCCCACCGCTTATTATTGCTCCCCCTATCGCTATTTTTTTTGCTCCTCCAAACTCGTCCTCGCTAGTATTGACCTTTCATTCCTCCAATTTGGCAAGCTCCAACTTGAAAATATGCTTTCGGTGAGGGTTTTAGAGTATGTTTATTAAAATGAAAATTACAACCAAGATCCTAATAATGAGCACATTAAGGTTTTAACATTATAGCATCCTTTATCCTATGTAGTTAAGTATATATTAGCATAAGTAATATATAATGTAAATTCTATATAATAAAATAATAATTATAAATATATAATTAAATATTATTTTTTATTATTATATATTATATATTATACTCTCTACAAAAACTATTAAATATATATATATATAGCATTTTTATAATTAATAATTATTATATTCTTATTTAATACAAAATATAATTAATATATTATATATTTTTATATAATATAGATTAAATTATATATATATAGTGGGTGGTTGGGCGGAAAACTTTCCACACGCTAGTTGTGGAAAGCTCATGGGGTTAGTGTATCCCCTTATGCTTATGTGGTTTTGGACTACCAACGTGGATTTCAGGTGATGCATGGGTTTTCGTCATGTTGCTAATTTGGAACTGTTGCTCGGGTTGGAAGACAGATGTTAAAACAATGATTATCACGTGTCACTTTTAACATCATGGACTGATCATTTAAATGACACTGGCGTCAGGTGTTATACGAAACTCATTTTTGTATCCTCGCTTATCACTTCATCGGTACCTATGGCTCAAGTTTGGTGATTCATGCAAGTGAGGTAGTGTCCTCGCAACAAATACAGGTTGGTTCCCCACGGGGAACGTGCACAATCAAACATTAATCACCAACGCCAAGGTTAGGCTCATCGTTGTAAAATTATCGATGGTTGGGACACGTTGGCTCATATCATTCAGGCTTTGTCATTGTGGTGGCACAGGCATCGTGGTGACTCATTTTTACAGTGGCTCTCTGGCTTTGTGACTATGGGGGAGTGGTCGAAATTCATGGTAAGGATGTTTGTTGAAACCTTAATGAGCATCGATGCGTCTATGTCGATTCGTCTAAAGAGCATGGGTACACAAATGGCATTTTTTGGGATCGTCACTGACCAGCATCTCAAATGCATCCTCAAACGGTATGACTCTCTCATTCTAGTGGTAGTGAAAATAGTTCTTGGATGGGGCTTTGTGGAGGATGATGAAGCCTACTTAGTGAGTACCTACATCACCTCTTGGTTCTTGGCTTTCAAAATGTCTAAGGCTGAGGTCGAGGCACTAGTTCGGCGACTTTTTTCTCGCAAACCTACGGGTGGGCATTGAAAAAATTATTTATGTCGCCTCTCCTGGCATGGGTATCCCTCGCCCCTGGGATATGTTTACCCTCCATATCACGAGTGAGGTGATCAAATACTACCCATTTTTACTCGATCTGAAAGGAATGGCATTGGTTCAGCATAATCACCAGGCGGCGGTTAGGGTGGATTACTTGTTGAAGGCTCTAAAGCTTCCTCATGCACAGTGTGGATGGTTGGTCTCAAATTTTAGGGGCTTCACCTGTGCTAATGGCTTCCTCGGTGGTGACAAGTCTGGTTAGGGGTTGGTCCATTATGGTCTAAAGTTTTTTTTATTGGTTCATGCATATGTCTGTTAATAGTTTGGTGGTTGTTGCCTTCAATTGGGAATTTTTGTTCTACCTATTCTCAAGGTCATATGGTTTGTTGGTCAATTTTTTGGCTGGTGTATGGTCGTTGGGTACCTGATTCGAATGGGCTTGGTATAAAATGTCTAGTTTGGTTGATAGATACTGCAATTTTGATATCCTGTTGTAGACACCTAAATTTAGACACTTACATTGGACCAAATTTATCCCTTTTCATCTAAACATCCTCTTGATTGCGTTAATTAGGTAATATCACTATTATCTAATTAATACCCTTAATTTTGTCAAATCCCTAAGGTATTTAGTTAATAATTAAATACCCTATCTCTTTAATCCTCTTTTTCATCAAATAAATTAAATAAATATGACATTTATTTAATTTCTCACATGTCACATCCCTTCTTTAATCTTAATCAACCTCCTAATTCCATCATTAGGAATGTGCACATGTCTAATCCTTGATAAGGATGTGTCACATCCTCCAACTTTTGCAAGTTGCCCCTAATCTCTCTTAGCCACCTAACCCTCCTCTAATCCTTCATTAACTAGCAAAATAAACCTCCCAATAAATTTTTAATTATTTTTATCCTTCCAAGGAATATTAAATTATTTTTTCTCTTCTCCATATGATCTTTGACTTGTCACATCAAGTCACATGTGGAATCTTCTCCATGTAATCTTTGACTTGTCACATCAAGTCACATGTGGACAAGTGCTTCCCTTTTTGGAACCTTGTCTTGTCCATGAGATTCTTTCAAGCATGTGAATTTTTAATTCACATTTATTTTCCCAACTACTTTCCTCTTCCCCATGGAGATTTTTGAGGAATACTTAAATTCCTCTCATATCACTTTCCAACCATTTGGGAACAAGAACTTGCCTTTTGAGGAAATTCTCTTATCCCCTAATGTACTTTCAAGGTATATGTCCTTCTTCCACATCATGTACCCTCCTTCCACTTCACTTACACATCATCACATCCTTAGCCACTTCACATTCCACATGTCAAGATGTGAGGGTTTATGAGTCATCAACTCACCATTGCCCTTCATCTTGGCCTTGTTGGATAAATCTCAACCATTGAATTTTCTAGAAAATTTAAATTTCTCTATAAATACCCCATCTTTTCTCTTATTTAGAGGGTTCATGATTTTGCTACCAAACTCTTGCCAATTTGATATTTGAGTCATACTTAGCCAATTTTCACACTTTGCCTCCACCATAACACTTGCAACCCATACTCATTTACTTTTAACCATCTTTGCATCTCATCTCACATCTTTTTTTATCAAGAGGAGCATACACAACATCAAAGATCAAAGGGCCAACCAAAGGAGCAACTTAGCAAGGTATAATCGTTCTGTTTTATCTTCTTTGTTCAAGTTCAACATTTTGCCCAATCTTGAGGTGTTAGGTGTTATTTGTTGTTTCTTGCATTCTTGTTGTTGTTGCATGTTTTAGGACGAAGATTTTCATCTGATCACACTTGCATTACAAAAAATTGTAATTTTTTACCATATTAATACAAATCCTACTTGCGTATCAAAAATAAATAAAAATTATATACAATATAATTATATTTATAAATATATATAATAGTATATATAGGTTATTATTATTATATATTATATTCTAGAAAACAAAATATTAAATATAAGTATGAAATTATTATAATTAATAATTAATAATTTTTTATATAAATCAAATTAAACTCATTTATAACAAAACTCATAGTTTAATTAATCTTTAGATATATTAGAAAAACAAATTAAAATATAAAATAAAATTGATAATAATAATAATATAAACAATATCATATTAAAAATCTCACCGTATGTTGCTTAGCTTTTTAAGGAATATTTTAAAGTTCTTGGTCAATTCTGCTTAAAATTTTAAACTCCAAAATTTAAGGAATGAATTGTAGTGCTTTGATAAAAAATAATAAATAAATAAAAATTCTCTCATTTTTATTTTCTAATAAGAATTGAAAATTTTAAATGAGAGACAAATGGCATAAAAAACTCCTAAACTGTAGGGGCAATTTCTAGCCCCACCCCAATTTCACCAGCTGAAATATTCATTCCTATACTGTAAGGGCTCCTATTTTTCTAGAAAATATTTCAATTAATCCCGTAGCACAATTTTTTTTTTTCCCATGGGACCTCCTGCTCCATGAAAATAGAAGCCCGAACCCCATGGGACCATGCAGTGATTGACCTTCCACACCTCTTAGGCGTACCCACTGCACACCAAGGTGTGATTGCTAGTTAAGCGACCTTTAAATAAGGCGAAACTCCCGCAAAGCTCACGATATGCAAAATGAGGCCAAACCTCGAACAAAATAAAGCACCGCTCATTGCGACCGTTATTCCCCCTTTGCCGTTTGAAATAGTGCGCTTGACCCAAACCCTAAACCCTAAACCGCAGCAGTCCCGCTATAAATCGAACGTATTATGATTTCATGGGAGCAGAGAGATAGTTTTGCTACTCGACAAAGGCGTTGGGAGAAAACGAGATACATCCTCATGGCGCGCCTAATGTCGACGCATCTCAAACGGCTGTGGACTGCTCACACACATATATGGTATTTTCATGAGCATGGATTCATCTTTCATTGTAAGGACTTTCATTGTAAGGACTTTTAAGTTTATGCTTATTTTGCCCTGTTTTGCTGCAGCGGACGGAGTTTTGCGAGCCAGGGCATGAGGTCGCCCTGTAACCGTGCAGTTGTGGCGGCGCAGGAGGAGGAAATGAAGAAGCCTAATGCAGGAGGACGAGAGAATATTAATAAGGAGTTTTGGATGAGAGATCCGGCCTCTGGAAACTGGCTTCCTCAGGATCATTTCCACGACATAGACGTTGCAGAGCTCAGAGAGAAACTCCTCTCGAGACAATCTGCTCGGCAACCCTATAATTAGGAGTGAATCATTAGATAGTATGTACCACATTTGATTATTGTCAAGATCTTCACCATTCTGTGCCTGTATTTTTGGCAGTGACATCGGAAACTTGCTGTTGCAGATTTTTCAAGCAGCAGATCCATTTTAGGGTTTAATTTCACATTGTCATTCCCACTATATTAAAAAAAAAATTGGTTTTCTTGTCGAAGCATATGGCCTGCAATACTTTATGTGAAATTCTCATTATGGATTTGGATGGTAAAAGCATATTTACTTATATAATATAATAATATTAAAAAACATTATATATATAAAAATAAGTTTCTTTAATTAAAATAAAGTTTAAACTGTTTTAAAATGTCTATATTTTATTAAACAAAGTTAATGGTTTTATTTCATATAAAAAATGAAATAAGGAAAAAATATATAAAAAAAACTGGTTATCATGTCGAAGCATATAAACTGCAATACTTTTTGTGAAATTCTCATTATGGATTTGATAGTGAAAGCATATTTATTTATATATAATATAATAATATTAAAAAATATTATATATATATAAATAAGATTTTTTTAATTAAAAGAAAGTTTAAACTGTTAAAATATCTATATTTTACTAACACCTCACTTAAAAGAGGTTGAAGGATTATGCTGATAGAAAACTATATGTATGTTAATATGTTAGAGAGTACTATTTACAATTAATAATAAATGTTAAATAATGAAATGAAATAAATTTAGATAAATCTAGATTTTTTCTTTAAAGAAATTAATTATCTGATTATGAAACATTTGCATATAGATTTAAAACATAAAGCAATGCAAATGAAAAAAGAAAGTTGCAATCAAATTGACAAAAAACACTGCAAATGGAAATAGAATGTTTTAAAATTGATAAGATTTATTGCTTTATAAAAAAAAAAGTTGCCAATGAAAATAGAATGTTTTCAATTTGATAAGCGAGATTTTTGAGACTTACCATTTAAACATTGAAGCAATTAATTGGGAAGTTTTTTTCTTCGAAAGCATAAATAATTTTAATTGGGAAGTTACTTTTATTTTTTGGAAAAATAAATTTAATAAATTTATAATTTATATGATTAATTTCAAATAATAATATTGTTAAAATTAAAATGATATATTGGTTTGTATTTGGTTTTATTTTGTGATCCAATTATTTTATTATTATTATTAAATGAATAAGTGGACATATTTTAGAAAATTAATTTGATATCACACATTTTGTTTGTATAGAAAGATATAAAACACATGTTTTTGTGTTTTTGTTAAGATATTGTTGCTTGCATAGGAGGTTATTATTGTTAATTGCATTCTCTAGTAAAGTTAGATTAGTCTGTGATCAATGATGTGAAAACATATTATTTATAATCTTAGCTTATGAGTAGTTGTTTAGCTTTGAAAATGAAAATAAATAATCCTTGAGTTGGGATTTGCTACTAAAATAAATGTTCCAATTTTGATATATAAAATAATCATACTTAGTTCTAAGCATGATGAAGACCCCAAATGATAGATGTTATCAATTGATTCTCTAATTCATTGGTACTTTAGAAGCGATCAAACAAAACACATTTGTAACTAATTTTTTAATCCAAGTTTTTGGTAAGTTTTTGTTCCTATAAAAATGAAAATTGATGTCTAGAACATGCTTGCCTTAATGTTTGGAATATGTTATGGGATACATGGTATCGTAGACACCATTTATTAGAAGCTTGTTAAGCAAGGAATGTTCTCCATTTATTAGACCCATGTTATTAAAATTAACAATTCTATAAATGATTAAAGACGAGAAATAAACAAGAAGTCATGCCAAGAATGTTATTTAAGATGATGATGCTCTATGATGTTATAGAGGTATCATTACATCTCTTTTGTTTATGGATGATGCAAAAGTTAGGGTTTATCCTTGTATACAACACCCTTATGGTTGATCATATCTTGCTACTATTCAAGCAATTCACACACCATACAAGGCACAACTAAATCTAGACATTCCTACATTTGAAGGAAAAATATATGCAAGTGTCCTAGATAACTAGCTTAACCTAATTCATTCATACTGCATAGTTAACCATTTCTCTAACCAGGAAAAAATTACATTCATTTTTTCTAAAAGTTTCTCTTTTAGTAAAGAAATGGTGGAATAAGTATTGCACAACACATAAAGATGACTTTGATACACTTGTAGATATATGAAATGGTTTTGTGCCAGCCCTCAAAGAAACTTATTACCCTATTGGAAACTATGATGACCAATACATGAAGTTCTCCTAGTTACTCTAAGATCAAGATCAATTGGTGGAAAATACACAAATATGTTTCATACTTTGGCATCTAAACTAGGTGTTTACAATTCATAGCAAAACCTTGTTTTAAAGTGAGATCACATATCCAAGTAGATATGGATTTCCTACATATTTGCTTGCAAGTTTGAAGCAAAGGCCAAAGTCAAGACATCTAGAGAAGATTCAAGTCTCAAGCCAAGGCCTAATTGAAGCCTTTGATGCAAAATTCCAAATTATGGAATGGCTCTTAGTGCCATCCAAAAAAAAGCAAAAACCACAAAATTTCTAGAATAAGTAGTCCAAGACTAACAAGTGTTCAATTCATATCTCAAGTAAGTTCATTCTAATGTAGAATGCCACTCTTAGAAGGCTCTACTCACATAGCTTGATGTAGCATGTATAAGCATTATGACATTGGACAAGGATAAGCAAATCATGGGATATGAATCTATTGTTATGAGTAGTACAACAAATACATCTACTTCTCTTTTAGACACAAATGAAGAAAAAATATTGTTCCATTCTCAAATATGGATCAATGGTCAACTAGTAAATTTCATTATTGACAATGGAAGCCAAAGGAACCTAATGCCTCTTGAATTAGTTTGAAGATTGAACTTGTCATTGACACCTCACCCACAACCATACTCCATTGGATCATTTAGTGCAAGTTCTACAAAATGTGTTGCCTAGTAGTGCCATCTAGTGTACAACATCAAGTGTATTCAAAATATAGTCCTTGGTGACATCACTCCATTAGAGGTATGTGATGTTTTTCTTGAGCAACCATATATTTACCATTAACATGCAACCTAGAAGTAAATCTAAGAAATTTCATAGATTTTGGTGACAAGAGATACTAGATGCTAGAAGTAGTTCCAACACTATCACTCATTCACATCAAACAATGCAAGAATCTAGTCAATTCTAGTAAGAATTTTGTGCTTTTGATGGTGAGACTTGAATATAAGAACATGCTTATGGCACTAGTTCATATTACAATTCCTCTAGCAACAACAAAGACCTTAGAGTTGAATTGCAAGTTGAAAGAATACAAGGATGTCTTTTAACCACCAAAGCTCTAATGCCTACAAAATGTGCAATAAAGTGTACTATTGATTCAAATCCTAGATGTCCTTTACTTAATGTTTATTTATATTGTAGATCACTTCTAGAGGACGAAGAAATCAGGTAGTAGATCCATGAACTCATATAGAAAGGACACATCAAGCCTAACACATTGCTTTGTGGTAACCCAATTATGCTTGCACAAAATAAGGTGGAATGTGGAGGTTGTGCATCAATTGTAGATCTCTCAAAAGATAGAAGTGAAGAACTAATACCCTATTATGAGGATTGAAGATTCATTAAACTAGCTCCATAGTGCATATTTCTTTACCAAAATCAATCATAGGTCTTTATATCATCAAATTATTATTGAACCTACAAGCATATAGAAGATGACCTTCAAGGCAAGAGAATGTTTGTTTAATTGGTTAGTAATGAAAATGAAGCAAATGAAAATTTCCACTATTAACCTATGAGGAGAGAAGTGTTATTAAGAAAATATATGGATTTTACACCAAAAAATAATATGCACACTAAACAATAAATGACACAATATCTTGGGAACACCCTTTAAAAAAAAGCTCAACCTACAAATCTCAAACCAACTATATTTTTAGCAAATATAATGTTTTCAATACAATGATGGGCTCAAGCCTTCATATGAGATCACACACAAACTAGTAATGGTACTTGCAATACAATATGATATTATCTCCAACTCAAGCACTCGATATATAGAAAAGATCACAACCACGAAACAAGTGATTTCTAAAACAATTTGTTGGAAACCATTGACTAATTTAAGCAGATCTATATCCATAAAAAAAAGCATGCCCAAATACTTGCTAAGGAATGGTCAGTAAATTAGTAACTACCATCACCAACTTGGGCACTCAAAATAATCGTGTCCTACTTTGATTGAAGATGCTCCATGATTTTCTTCAAGCCCACAATTAACTCCCTCTCATCATGATATTTTTATAACGACAATTATTCTACATCTTACAATTTGTTATGGTTGCATTTAACAACTTCCATGACACTAAGTCTTACAATTGTAAAAAATAAAACTACAATTGACACATAGTGCTACTCTAAGTGAGATGTCCCAAATGTGTCACATCTCATTTTTGAGCCATCTAGAATATGTTATATTTTTCTCTACAATTTGATTATGATGCCAAAACTCAATTTCTAAAAAATTAAAATATAATAATAATTCAATTTATTTCAGTTGGGTATTGTTTAAGTTGATGTTCATATGAAATTGAATTATATTGAGATGCAAATAATTGTTATACATTATGTTTTAGTATTATACTCAAATTTATATGTATATATTGATGGACTAACTACCATGTTGATTTGATGAGGTGGATGTGGGAGATAGTTTTCCCCCTTTAGAATTGAGAGGGAGAGCATCACTTGAGAGGGTGCAGTAGATCTAGAAGAAACCCATGCTTACCATAGTTTTGAGAACACACACACAAGCACACTATTTTATGTCCTTTTTTATTTATAAAATTTGATAATTGTTTGTTGTGCGAAATAAAATAGTTTATGCATTATGTTTCATTTCTTTATCCTTTTACTAAATTGGTAAGTTAAGACTACCATTATGTTAGATGCAAAAATCAAGAATATTTATTTTTAGATAAACCCCTTGCATGATTGTGTAAATAGATATTCAAATATATTATCACATTATAATTTATTTTTATATATCAATCATATAAAAAGATTGTATGTATATATGTGTGTGTGCATGAATATACATATAAATATATTTACATAAATATATATGTATATATTAAGTAATTTAATAAATGGCAAGAAATCTATATATGTGTATGTAATTGGTTATTTATATATGTACATACATATATATATCTATATATAGTAAAAACCGCAGCAATTAATTGCATATTCAACAGAGAGGAGCAGCACATAGCTATCAAATTTGAAGTAGGGTGACTAGCATTAATTCTTCATTAACAAGGGAGTACTCCACTTGGAAGTGGGGGAAGAGGGAATCAAAATTGGATTGAACTACAATTAAATCATTGTCCAATGGCAAGGAAAGAGGATAGTGGGTATTTTGCAGTAGAGAACAAGAACATTATAAAAGGGATAGGTACAAAAGAGAGCACTTGGGAAAGTCAAGGATAGAGGAAGAGTCTTCTAGATATTCAATATTATTATAGACATAGTATGTAGTATACCTTACTCCAAGCATATTAAATATGTGTGTCGAGTATATTTTTAAAAGGATTTGTTTTAGGAAAATTGTAAGAATAAATATTGATATGTTATGTTTTCTCATATAAATGAGGGTATTTTTAGTTTAGTCTAAGGAATTGTTACTGTAGTTCTGTTAAAAGTTTAGTAGATGATATTTGTTGTTGTAAATAGGTGTTTTACTTATCTAGGTCCTATTTACATGTTAATTCCACTTAGTCCTAGGAAGGAATCTTTCTAGATAGTGTTAGTTGTCACTAGATTGTATCTTATCTTTTGGCATTTAATGTTTGTGTCCTAATTCATTTAATATTTGTTGAGGTAGTTGTCTCATTATACAAGATTAAGGCACATGTCAAGATCTTGTCTAATCCTATCTCGCAATTTTCCTTTATAAGCAAGGTATCATTTGTACATCTTTAACAATTCAGTTCAATTAGTCAGTCTAATATATCACTACAATCTTGAGTATTGCATATTGGTCATATCTTTCATCTATTTTTGCAATTTCATGTTCTTTATTTTCCCTCTTATAGAAGGTTATTTTTGGTTTTTGTAGGTGATCTTGGAGGCTTGAGTCCTTGACTAAATCTAACATGGTATCAAATATTTTGAATTGCAAAACCCCTTCTCAGATTATATATATATATATATATATATATATATATATATATATATATATATATATATATATATATATATATATATATACGTTCTACAATTACAACACAAAAGAGGGGATTTTAATTGCAAGGGGGTCTTAAACACAAAGAATAAAGATGAGGATCCTGATGGCCTCAATCACTTCTTGCAGACGCTCAATTTTCATAGGGGCGAAGAGATTCTCATTAAATTCATGAAATTGGGCATAGGTCTCCATGTTGTTACATTCAAGCCTTGCACAAAGTAAGGAAATTACTAGCCTGGCTTGTTCATTTCATAGTGCAGTCTTAATGCGAATTGCTCACCCACCAAACCCACATGAGGATGCTAAGATATACCTCTCAAGGCTTCTTCTATGCACAACAATTATATGGGCCTTACTAGATGCTTAGCAACACAACATCCCCATTCAAAGCTCCTGAAAGTTCACACAAGATTTTGTAAAGGAAGCATTCTAGTAGGCCAAAATTATAAATGTGCACTTGAGACAGAAAGTGCTCGCTGATGATCTTCAGGATAACTCCTTCCACATCATTGTGAATGAGGAAGATTTATGGAAGTTGGTCTGCAACCAATCTTCGCATGGTGTTGCACTCAACACTTTCAACAATGAGGAAATCACTCCTAGCCTCAGAAGTTGCATCACTAGAAGAGCTTGACATACTTGAAACTGAAACTAGCATTATGTGAAATGAAGAATGATGCAACTGATTTATAAAACAGTTAATGCAAGCTAGTGGAGTTCACTTGAAGGCAATTAATGCTAGAATTACATTCAAATTTCCTCAAACTCAATGAATTCGGCAAGGTGATGTGATAGGAATTTAGTAAGTTAGATTTAGGCATCGACAAAATCCTTTACATTTAAAGAATTTGCACATAAACTATCTTAGGTGACATGTCAACAATTACGAGAAGTGAGAAGTGGCAGATGTTTCGCACGAGTGTGTCATGGGGCTTGCTTGCAACAAGCATTGATTCACTCCTCTATCATGTCAATCAAAAATGGTGAAAAAATAATAACCACCCTTAAAATTAGTCATTAATGACTATATTTTCATAATTTGACAGGAATCAGTTGGTTTTCAGTCAACTTCTTATTCGTCTAGATGACTGTTATCATCTAAGAATTAGTTTTTTAAGAAAACCTGACAGTTATGATGTGAGCTTTTAAATATTCCCTAGTTGGATTTTGTAGCAGTCTAAAATTTTGATCTCCCTTGCACTATGATGCATGAGTGAGAATTAGTCTTAATTGCAGGATCGAGTTTAGCAGTTTTGATATTTTTTTGTAGATGTTTATTGTTTGTGTGCAATAAAATATGAATTGAATGCTATTGTTTATAAATAAGTTTGTGAGCTTAGATGAGCATTTGAATATTCCTTCCTTATGAGGATGTTTTGTTCTTTGGAATTTTATGTTGAACAAGACAACTGAGAGGGGGGGTGAATTAGTTGTCATAGATTTAAACCTTAATTCATTCATCAAAACTAATCATTAACACTACTTAAATGATTAAACATTAAATAGTAGTGTAGAAATTGAAAACCATCACACAAACACAATAACACCAGATTTGCATGGAAAACCCAATAAGGGAAAAACCAATTAATTCACACTATAGAGAATATCAAAACTGATTACAAGAGGCTCACTTCCTTAGAAATATGGCTCACTGCCAAAACAAGGACTCACTGTCCGAATCAGGACTCACTATCCAACAGGGATAACAACCCAGAGGGATCACTGCCATAGAGATACAAAGAAGATAGAAGAGATATGTTATAGAGAGAATACAATCTCAATGCAATAGAGAAATCCACCACAATTTACTCAACCACTTGTAGACATGCATGAATGATAGATTACACCTTCTACTCACTGCATCCACAAACTCGGCATTTAGGGTTCTCACTGATCTACCACACTCGCATCACACATACTCACTGATTCACATCAATCTCGCATATATCTACTCTATTTATTTTCACTTATCTCTCTTTCCTCTTTCTATATTTTTCACCACTAACTCATCATGTATTTATACCATCTTCAACTTTGAAACATATCCAAAGTCGGCTATCCAAATTCAAATTCAAATTAGGTCAGCGCCAAAACATCCTAGGGTGGAATTAGAATGAGGGAAACCCAAACACACACTTCATAAGGACCCAAATAGATCCAACACACTTCATCAACTCTGAAGATGGTGTTTAACACAAGGTCGTCCAAACCAGTGTAAAACACATAGAACAATTAAGCACGAACCTTCCAAATAATCAAAACAACTCAACTCTAGAATCGCAAGTCATAAAAATTTAACAAAGAACAATTTGGACCAACAACATTTCTCTCAGACCTCAACCAGAAACACATAAAACCATAGTTCACAATTGGTGAACATAACTCCCACTTTATAATGAATCAACGACCAAAAATCTAGATATAGTAGCTTCCAACAACCATGATCAACATATCTAAACCACAAAAACATAGGAGCAAAACCTGAAGCAACCATTGAACACCTGCAATCTTTCTTCAATACAATTTTCTCAATATCCTTGACATATACAGCCAATAACTTGTATCCATGACACTAAACACAACAACAATCAGTTGATAACCAATTGACTAGTTCACATCAATGACAACACCTTCATTCTTTCCATTCTTGCAACAATCTCCCCCTTTTTCATTCATGGCAACACATGATGTGAAAAACCATCAAACACACCATACAAGCTCTGAATACACTTCTCAATATTTTTCTTTTTGTTTCTCCCCCTTAGTAGATAATATTTTATATTCTTCCTCTTTTTGTTTTTTTTCTTCTTCTTTTTCTTCACATGCTTCCTCTCTTTTTCACATGCTTCCTCTCCTTTTTCACATGCTTCCTCTCCCCCTTTGACATCAATGGCAAAGGCAAAATATATTTTACATTGATTTCCCCTTTGTCATTAAAAAAAAATACTCTCAATGACAACACCTGACACTACCTACTCCCCTTAAGAGGTAGCCACCAAAACATCAATCCAGAAGAAAGATAGATCCATAGATCCACCAGAATGATGCATCTCCATGTATGCATCTTAGTTCAAGAAAGGAGGGTAAATGACCCCTAACTCTCCTAAAGATACTCAAAAGTATCTTTAGGAAGAGCCTTCGTAAATATATCAACAATCTGATCCTTCGTCAAAAAATATTCAAGTTTTACTTCATTCTCCATGACGTTCTCTCTCAAGAAATGATACCTAATAGATATATGCTTCATCCTCGAGTGCATTACATGATTCTTTGAAATGTTAATTGCACTTGTATTATCACAAAAGATAGAAATAGGATCATCATACACCACTATGATATCTTTCAATGTTTTTTTCATCCATAGAACTTGTGTACAACAAGATGCAGTAACAATATACTCAGCTTCAACATTAGACAAGGAGACTAAATCTTTCTTTTTACTCAACCATGCCACCAATCTACAACCTAGAAAGAATGCACCACCACTTGTACTCTTTTTGTCTTCTACACATCCAGCCCAATCTGCATCTGTATAGGAACTTAGTGTAAAATTAGTATCTCTAGGATACCATAACCCATAATCCAGAGTGCCATTCAAATGTATGAATATTCTTTTAACAGTAGCAACATGTGTTTCCTTAGGATCCTCTTAAAATCTAGCCACAATACAAACAACATGCATAATATCTGATCTAGTAGCAGTCAAATACAATAGTCCACCAATCGTAGATCTATACTTGCTCTTATCAGCCTTAGGTGAGTCATCATTTTTACCCAATTTGCAGCTAGTCACCATAGGAGTACATACTAGTTTGGAACCATCCATCCCAAACTTCTTCAACATCTCTTTCACATACTTAGATTGTGAAATAAAAATTCCTTTCTCTGTTTGATTAATCTGTAGCCCAAAAAATAAATTCATCTCTCCAAACATAAACATTTCAAATTCTTTTTGCATCTCTTCCAAAAACATCTTGCACATATTTTCATTTCCTCCAAAAATAATTTCATCGACATATACAACTACAATCAAGATTTTGTCATTTTCAATCTTAAAATATGGATTACTATTTGTCGTACCTTTGTTGAAACCTTGTTGAATTAAATACCTAACTAGCCTTGCATACCAAGCTCTAGGAGCTTGCTTCAATCCATATAAGGCTTTCTTCAATCTGCACACCATATCCAGTTGATATGTCAATTGAAATCCTTTTAGTTGTTCCATGTAAACCTCTTCTTCTAGCTCACCATTCAAAAATGTTGACTTGACATCCATCTGATAGACCTTGAAGTCTTTATGAGCAGCAAATGTTAAGAACATCCTTATAGCTTCCATTCTTGCTACCAAAGAAAAGGTTTCTTGAAAATCTATGGCTTCTACTTGTGAGTAACATTTACACACAAGCCTTGCTTTATTTCTAACCACTTCTCCACTCTCATTCAACTTATTTATGAATACCCACTTCGATCCAATAATGTTTTTATCTGCCAATCTTGGAACCAATTCTCAAGTTTGATTCTTCTCAATCTGCATAAGTTATTTCATGGCTTCCATCTAATTTTCATCTTTACATGCTTCACTTATAGTCTTCGATTCAATCTCAGAAAATAAACACAGATTAACTTCAGCAGTAGCTCTACTTCTAGTTAATACTCCTTTAGTCTTATCTCCAATAATATAACTTTTTGAAGTATTCTTCTGCACATATCTAGGTGTCTTAGGTGACACCACTAGAACTTCTTCTCTTTCATTATGTTCATTTTGCTTCTCTTTCTCATCCTTTTCCTTTTCTTCCACAATCTCTTCAATTCTTACACAATCGGGTTCATCAGATACATATCCATCAATGTCAATTGAATTCTTCATTGTCTCATCAACCTTGACATTTGCACTTTCTACAATATTTCTTAGTCTTTTCTTGAAACATCTATATGCTTTTCTTTTAGTGGAATATCCAAGAAAAATTCCTTCATCACTTCTTGCATCAAACTTTCCTAAAGTTTCTTCATCTCTTCTAATATAACATTTGCTTTTGAATACCTTGAAATACTTGACAATAAGAATTCTTCCATGTCATAGCTCATAGGGGGTCTTTGTACTATTTTCTTTTGCTTAAACTCGATTGAATACATAAAAAATAGTATGAATAGCTTCTCTCTAGTAAACTTCCAGTAAACCATCCTCAGTAATCATTGTTCTAGCAACCTCTTGAACTGTTCCATTTTTCCTTTCAACAACTCCATTTTGCTGACGAGTTCTCGGAGCAGATAATTGTCTTCTTATTCCATTCACTTCACAAAATATATTAAACTCATGGGAGGTGAACTCACCACCTCTGTCAGACCTTAAACATTTTATCCTCAAATTCACTTCATTTTCTACCATAGCTTTCAATGTCTTGAATCTATCTAATGCATCTGATTTCTCTATAAGAAATGTAACCCATGTATATCTAGAATAATCATCAATCAAAAGTATAAAGTACCTTTCACCTTGTAGACTTATCACTCTTGTAGGACCATAGAGATTTGTGTGAGTTAAATCTAGTAGTCCAGTAGTAGATTGCTCCTTTGATCTATAATGGCTTCTTGCTTGCTTTCCAAACTGACAATTCTTGTAAATAGCATTAATAGATTTGTAATCCTTGGTAAATATCTCATAGCCTAAACTACATTTATCCTCACCAAGTTAGAAAAATTTATGTGACACATTCTCCGATACCATAACTAGTTGCCATTAATCTAAGTCATAAAGCATCGTCCATCAACACCCTTAAGTTGATAGATATTTCCTTAAGATTTCTTTCCTGCAGCAATCAATGTTTTAGATCCTTTCTAGATTTCACATCTCTCATCCTTAAACACAAGATCATATCCCTTACTGCACATCTATCCAACACTCAAAAGATTATTCCTTAAACCCTTAACATAGTAGACATCATCAAATTATGCTTGCCATCAAAACTTACTGAACATATCCCACAAATTTTAGCACCAGTACCATCTCCAAACATAACCAAGCCTCCACATATTTTTCAAGTTTAACAAACTTACTTTTATCACCAGTCATGTGATGTGAGCAACCACTGTCAACTACCCAATAGTTCTTCTCTTGTTTAGCATGTAGGGCAGAGATAACTGTACCTTCATTTTTCTCCTTCTCCAAAGAGATTTCCTTTACCTATTTTTTTAGAATTAGCAAAAGTAGGTTAATCCTTTATCGCCAAGAACAAACATTCATTGTCATCAAGATCTTCATAATCAAAATATTCATTAGATATACTAGCATTCTCATTCACATAATATGCTCTATTGATCTTCTTTCCTTTCTTTTCCTTCCCATATCTTTGTTTATTCCTCTTAGCTCTTTTTGGACACTTTATAGCATAATGACCTATTTTTCCACAACTAAAGCATTTAAAGGGTAACTTACCTTCATACTTATCAAAGCATTTCCTCATTCTTCTCACAAAGTTAGCTTATATCTCATCAAAAATTTCTTCATTCGGATCTTCAACTTTTGTAGCCTTAAAAGCAGTTTATGATTTGTATCCATTCCTCAAATTCAGCTTCCTCATCTCATAAGATGTCAAAAATCCCAACAACATATCTTTAGTGCAGTTCTTATAGTCTATACTTTGTTCAATAGCACACACCTTCTCCCTGTATGCATCAGGGAGATTTTTGAGAATCTTCTTTACAATCCTGGTTTCATCTACAGTAGCACCAAGACCTCACATTTCGGTCACTATCTCATCCAATCTCTATACATAATATTTAACATTCTCATCTTCAGACATGTGTAGAAGCTCAAACCATGTCTCCAAAATTCTGTAATTTTTCCTCTTTAACTCTTTCATCACCTTCATGTTCCCTTTCCAAAGCATCCCAGACTTCCTTAGTAGTCTTTAGATTTTGAACCTTAATCAACTCGAAATGTACCAAATATTCTTCAAAATGTACTTCTCCTTATTGTTCACTTCATGTTCTTTGATCTCATCAATCATACTCGGGCCATTAGAAGGAGGAGTGTAAGGGTTCTTGTAAGATTTCTCCACATCATATCCACAATACTCCAAATATTCTTCCATCAATATTTTCCAAATAGCATAATTAGTTCCATCGAACCTCGGATAATCATGTCATTTTTCCATCCATCTTGGACCTTCCTCAAGTGGTTAAGCTCTTCACCAAGGAACCAAGCTCTAATACCAATTGTTGAACAAGACAACTGAGAGGGGGGTGAATCAGTTGTCACAGATTTAAACCTTAATTTATTCACCAGAACTAATCCTTAACACTACTTAAATGATCAAACATTAAATACTAGTCCAGAAACTAAAAACCATCACACAAACACAATAACACCAGATTTACATGGAAAACCCAATAAGGGAAAAACCATGATGAGGATTAAATCACATCACAGAGAGTATAAAAACCAATTACAAGAGGCTCGTTTCCTAAGAAACAAGGATCACTACCAAAACAAGGACTTACTGTTTGGATCAGGACTCACTGTCCAATAGGGCTAACAACCCGGAGGGCTCACTGCCACAGAGATATAAAGAAGATAGAAGAGATATGTTACAAAGAGAAGAAAATCTCAATGCAATAGAGAAATCCACCACAATTAACTCAACCACTTGTAGACATGCATAAATGATAGAGTACACCTTTTGTGCACTACATCCAAAAACTCAGCATTTAGGCTTCACACTGATCTGCCACACTCGCATCACATATACTCACTAATTCACATATATCTGCTCTATTTCTTTTCACTTATCTCTCTCTTTCCTCTTTCTATATTTTTCACCACTAACTCATCCTGCATTTATACCATCTTCAACTTTGAGACATATCCAAGGTCAGCTATCCAAATTCAAATTCAAATTAGGTCAGCACCAAAACATCCTAGGGTGGAATTAGAATGATGGCAACCCAAACACACACTTCATAAGGACCCAAATAGATCCAACATGCTTCATCAACTCTGAAGATAGTGTTTAACACAAGGTCAGCTAAACCAGTGTAAAACACATAGAACAATTAAGCACAAACCTTCCAGATAATCAAAACAACTCAACTCTAGAACCGCAAGTCATAAAACTTTAACAAAGAGAAATCTGGACCAACATTTCTCTTGGACCTTAACCAAAAACATAGAAAACCACAGTTCACAACTGGTGAACATAACTCGCACTATATAATGAATCAACAACCAAAAATCTAGATATAGCAACTTCCAACAACCATGATCAACATATATGAACTAGAAAAACATAGGAGAAAATCCCGGAGCAAAACCCAAAGCAACCATTGAACACCTGCAATCTTTCTTCAATACAATTTTCTCAATATCCTCGACATATACAACCAATAACCTATATCCATGACATTAATGACAATAGCAATCACTTGATAACCAATTGACTAGTTGGCATCAATGACAACACCTTCATTATTTCCATTCTTGCAACATTTTATTCATTTATCTTCAGTGAATGTTAAGATTATAGTGAGTTGAGTGAGCAAGCTTTTGATAAGCTAGTATGTGAGCTACGATATTAATAGTTTGCCAATTTACTTTTCAGCACTAAATTAGTAGTTTTAGAGCATTTACAATCGCATCTATTTTCATGGCTATGGATAGATGTTAGATTTGTCTTTCCTAATTTCTGGTTAAAAGCGTACCCTTGTTTTATTTAAATTCAAAAAATCAAAATTTATACCAGAGGGAGTTATACCTCAATTAAAATTTAGCGGAAGATCACCAATGCAATGGTGATCTCTCAAACTATTTTTGATAGATTTCATTATCTTCTTGGAAAAAATTGAGTCAATTTCTATTAATTTATAAAGAACAAATCTATCAACCAACACTATTGGTTTTGAAAAAAAATTATTTTCTTATTTTTTGGTTATTTGATTCTTTGCACTTTTTAACAAATAATTCATATTGTTATTGCAACACAATCAAAATTTTAATAGTTGAATATACTACCATCATTGATTTGGGTTTGTGTAGTATGTAAATGTTAAAAATTTCTAAAATATTTTATAAGTGTATTCTAATATGATATTATTATATTGTCAAATTATTTAATATATTAAATATTTTTCATATTGATTTCTTATTTATTTTTGACATGATATAAGAAATTGTGATAAAGAATGATTTGATTAGTTATAAATGCCAAATATGTATGTAATCATATTTCTTTTATAAAACTAAGTAGCAAAAAAATTGAATGCAATTGTATTAACTAAATAGAAATGACAAAGGAGAAATACTATTAAAATGGAAACAAAATTAAAAGTAGCAAAATTATTGCTTTGTTTTTTATCTAAACAAGGAAAATGAATGAAAAGAGTTGAAGATGAATAAATAAAAATAAAAAATAATAATAAAGCAAGTTGTTCTATTGTATTAATACTTGGTTATTTTGCAAATTCTTGTAACAATACTAATATTTGACATGTTTAAATAATAATTTGAAGTTATTTTGCTATATTGTTCTAGGATTAGATGTATAACAATATAATATATGGAAGTAAACATGGTTAGATTGTCAAAATACACTGAAACTAAAATTCATAATTTTAATCCATAACAATTGTCACATTATGTCATTAGTTTTCAAATTTAGCCATCATTAGTCATTTTCTTGACCAAAACTATCATATTCTTGGTTAGTATTGTCATTTTTTGGTGATGGTGAAAGTTCTACATACTCATTATTATAAAATATGGTTTGTGTTTTGATTGACAAGTTTTCTTTAATTGTATTCAAAGTTGGGATTCTATAGTTTGCATGCAAAAGTGTAAAGGATGATGCAACATTAAACATCTTCAACCTCAAAGTTAATCCATATTGGAGAGTATGTAGAAGCCATTATTTTATAGAAAATAACTGATTATCATTAATTCTTTATCTATTAATCACATGAAACACATCACAAGTTGACAATGCAAATTGTGTCTATCCATGTGAATTATTGGTCTAATTGTGATTGTCCAAATGAATTTAGTAATATAAATATTACAAGTCTCCTTGTACAAAAAATTTGGCTATGCATCCAAATCTTAGATTTCCATTTCAAGCTTCAAAAATTTAACTTCAATGTTCATCCATAATTTTGATTGATGTTGAAATTTAACCAATGTGCATAATTTGTGAAGTTTTTTCCATTTCTTGTTGGAGCATGTTTGTATCCGGCTAATCATTCTTTGCTTATTTTGATAGGAAAGACCTAATTCCTCTATAAAAAAAAAGCACATTGTAAGGAAGTCAACAATGGTATTTAGAGAACCAAGTGCAAAATGAATCATTTAGATGCTAGAAAATTTCAATCTTGTGTCCTAAGTCAAAGAAAAATAGACACAAAAATAATAACTATTCATAAAGGTAGAAATGTTTTTTTTTTTTGTTCAAGTTAAAATAGATCTTGAATCCAATTTACTTAGGTGGAAATTATAGATGATCAAATTGACATAAGTTTCCAATAATGCAATATGAGGATATTTAATATGTGTATAACTAATAAAAAATTAAAATTAGAGGTAAGTTCAATTGCAACCATATCGGTTATAGAGATAGGTGTAAATTATTGTAACATAGATAGAGAAATGTTGGTATTGATATCTGATTTTTTTAGTAAATTAATTATTTTTATAATAATATCAATAAAATTTGAACATACAATAATATAATCTATTGTTTAATAATATTATTAGAGTTATTTTCTATAGATAGAAACTAGTTTTGAAGTTCATACCAATGGTTTGGTTCGTATAGACATTTATAATTTGTGTATGTCAAGTTCTCTACATTAGAAATTGGCAATTTAGATGTACCAATATTAGCACTACATATAGAACTAGTAGTTTTAGGCATATACAAAGGGACAATATAATAGTCAATGTTATTTTCATCACCTTCATTAGCATTATTGAGGTTTGAGTTTGGAAGTTAGTTATATATTATTTGATCCAATAAATAGGTAGTTGGATAAGCATTCTTTGTAGTAGTTTCTTTCATTTTAGAACTCAAGGAATTTGATAAAAATGGGTCATAAATATCAAATGGCACTATGCAAATAGGCTTATCAAATAGCTAAAGAAGGTAGTGACTCCCAATTTGGTTTGGAAAATTTGGTGTATAAGGATGGAGAGTAGGAATTGTATTAGTAGGTTTGGTTGGACTAGAACAATCTTGATGGTCATATTGGATGAGAGATAGTAACATGAAAAGGAGCTTGGGCTAATGTAGTTGTTAGGAATGATATTTTGATAAGAGGTTTTATCTAACTTAAGCAAATGAAGAAGAGATTTTAGTATTTATATTAGCACTTTCCAAATACTAATTCTCCCACCTGAGTGAAATCACAATACTGTGTTTCACTTTTTGGCCAAGATGGACATTTATATCAACATTTTTAATTGAATCTTTACCTTATGAGACCTATAGCAGTGAAACCATTAAGAAATTGAAGATGATGTGAAGTGGTGATTTGTGGAAATTTGTGTGTAGATTCTAAATATTTTTTTTTATTTTTTTTGTGAAATAAATCATGAATCTTTCAACATCTCCTTTAATAACTAGTTTTAAATAGTAAACACCATTTTTAGAAAGTAATATTTGTGTCGTCAAACATAAATTTTCTTTTCTATAAAGGATAAAATTCTAATTTTTAGAATATAGATTCACAACATCAATATCTAGGGCAAGGATTATTTTTCATAATTTTTTGTTACATATTTTTTTAATTAATTTCTTAAGTCACTATAACTATAATTTGGACATAGGTATGTGTTGTCAAACATAACTTGTGTATATATTTAAATCCAATTTTTTTTTTTAGTGAAACAAGGATATCAATACCTAGGAAAAAGACATTTTTTTTATTTTTTTTACAATGGTATACTTTTTTTCCACCTCTATAGAATGAAGAGCTTGATGTATGGTGAAAAACCTATGTTCAATAAAAATTAAAAATTAAATACATGATAAAATAAAAACATATCAAAACTATACTTGTTGGAAAGCTTATTTTGAGGACTACAATCTTGAAAAATATCTTGTCAAGTCAAGTTCATATGAAGGTCCAACCAGAGGTTTGAAACTAGATTTTCAAAGGAAAATTTGAAGCAAAGGCCAAAGTTTTCATGTTTGACCCCTTCGTTCGAAGGATCTTCGCCCAAAGGTGTCTTCATTCAAATCCTAATAGGGACCTTCGAGTGAAGGTCATTGTGTAAAAGCATATTTTTTAGGCATTCATCTTGATCGAAGGTATGGCTTCGCTTGAAGGCATAAAATTATATACCTTCGCTCAAAGGTGCTTTTCAAAAATTTCCATCCTCCCCCAAAAAATTTATTATCCCAAAAGTGAGACACGGTATTGTGATTTCACCCAACTACTTGTAATTGTAACACTATTCTTGTTGCACTATCATGATCTATAGAAACAAACACAAAGTCCTGTAAATTCTTGCAATTACTTCTAAGAAAATTATCATTGTTTTGTATTAAATCTATTGAATTTTTGCATATATAATAAGATGGTACATCTTACATTATCTTGATAGGTTGAACTAAAATTGGGTCTAGATTGGGACTAGATCCCATTGTGTAAGATTAAAAATAGGTTATTTTGGGAAGAAGTTGCACGACTTTGAAGTGATGCAATCAAAATTTATGATTGCCTTGATTCCTTTCATGGACCTAGAAGCTATATCATAAGCTCATTATTATCATCTTCAACTGTATCAAATGTTCCAAGATATTGGTGTTGCTTGGACTTAGGGTCCCTAATTTCTACAACATAATGACCCCATGGATTTCTCCTAACGACTTTATATCTCCTTGCTTTGTAGAACGTTTGAATTTATTGGAATTCAAATTTATGTGTTGAATTAGTTGATTTTCCTCCCTAGAATCTTGATAATTTGATTTTTTTAGAAATATATCCATTTAATATTTGGCTTCTCTAATTCAAGATGATAATTTCATCAATACATATTAAGGTAAATTTTACTATATCTTTATATTCTTGAATTTGCAATTAGAGGTTAGTTATTCATATTTTATGGAAAAAGATAGAGTTAACAATGACCTATGTAAAGCAGTAGAAGACTGCTACATTGCATATCAATAATATAAGGAAGTGAAAAGTTTCCTTAACTAAGATGAGTAGTAAAATGAGGATGCACATTTAAACTAATACAACAATATACAAAATAATATGACATTATTGTGAGATGGTGAAATGGTATCTAAGGTAAAGACTTAAAAGTCTAAATCACCCATTCCATACAAAATTAGGGAACACAAAAATAACCAAGAGAAACTATTTGGACGTTGTCCTCAAGGGAGATCCAAACAACTGGTCAAGGTTTTGGTCCCCTTTTCTGTTTGTGGCTGATGGGATGTGATGATTTATTGGAATGTTGCAAATTAGGTGAATTAAGACTAAGGAAACAAACTATTAACAAATTTGGAAAACTTAGAGAAAAAAGACAAAAATAGGAAACAAAACTAGAAAGTGCAAACAAAGAGGAACCTAGCATATGAATTTGGTGCAGAATTGGAAGGACAGGGGCATAGGCACCTTAGTCTAGAGATGCTAGTTTTTAGGGTTTTAGAACCTATACAAATGTATCATAGTCTAAGGGTCTTTGACAGTCGAGATCAAGTTCCAAAGTCTAATAGTTTGTGAGTAATTAGCTTGCCCTGATTTCATGATGAAAGATGTTTGAATGCTTGTATTAGGTTTTTAAGGCCTTGAAATCTATAATCCACTTGAATCCACATCAAACCTATGATGTACAAGGACACTTGGGAAAAAGGGTTGTGTTATATAGGGGATTTCCTTAGTCAAACCCCATTTTTATGTTTTCACCTCCACCAATGGCTATGATGACAATGATATAAATCATGTGTTCTATAAATATTAGAAGCAATTGGATAAAAATAAATGATAAATGAAACTATTGTAACTTACCACTCAAATATGCATTCCTTGTTGGACTGAAGTCACTTTTCTCATCATATACAAGGAGAAATTAGAGGATACTTGGAGATCCTACAAGTGTTAATGCTCATAATAACAAAAAAACATAAACATGAAATATCTTACAATGAATGAACATAAATTTGATGATATGTTGTAGGCTAAAACAATGTTGTAGATATTCTTCTTATTATGCTCCTAAAATTGCATTAATTTCCTTTAAGATGATACATTGATATTCAAAATTGTTTTGAAAGACTTAGTTTTTCAAATGGAGGGAAAGACTTATATTTATATGAGTTTCAACATATTTTGTATTAACCGTTATGATAAGATGATAATTGATTTTGATTCATGAACATATTGAGGCCAACAATAACATTTTAAATCTTTGACTTGATTAGGTAGGACAGGGGTGTGGGCACCCTAGTCCAACCATTTTTATATCTTCAAATGTCTGTTAAATAAATATTTAATTCAATTTCTCAAAAATTCCAATTAAATTGATAAGTAATAAGCATAATTAGGCATGTACACTTAGGATAGAGCCAAACATAGTGTGAAATTATCAAGGGTGACAATTTATAATGCAACAGTTATGATAAAAAAGGGCAACCACTATTTAGTAAGGTGGACTATTATATTATGTATAACAATTTTGATATGAAATAACCATTTGCAAGTAGTTAGAATTCCATCCACCTTGTCATGCACAATATATGCACGTTTTATTCTAATGTTATGTACAAGATGTATTGCAACATATAAACTACTTTAGCACTTGTGTTTAACATAATCAATTTAGCATAAAACAAAAATATAAAACACTAATCTAATTGATGATAGTTGGATTGATCTTGTGAACTATACCAAAATATTATTTACATTTGTAGCCAAGATATTCAAAGAAGTGGAATACTTAAAAAACACATTATATATCTATTATAACACAATCTTTTGTTATATTTTTTATAATGTGTATTTATTTTTTGGAACATAGAATCGATTTGTAGATTTTATTGATTCACTAGTAGGATTATGTTTATAATTCTAGTTTAATTCTATAAAATAAAAATGGAGATAACATACAATTCTATAGTAAGTCTTGTTATGTAAACATAAAAAATCATTCTCATACTATGTGTTTTTGGTAGCTAAGTAAGAATCAATATTTTTTATGAATTGGTAAGAAATTCTAAGATAAGAAATTTTAAACCTACCACTATTTTGAATGTAGCCTACAATATTATAATACGAATAAATTTCTAGGCATGGGGTGAGCAACTAGAAGCTAGCAATTTACTATTTATACATAAATTGAAAAAAATAGTCATATCGTTCTGACAACGTTATGAAGAAATCACTAGTATTGACATAGTGTGATGGTTAATTTGTGGTGTTATTCTTTCCATCAAGGTTCAAACCCCATTGGGGTTTTATTTTCAATTATTTAATTTGGGGATGATGTCCTTCATTTGTGATGTTCATAGCTCTAATTCAAAAGGATTTACCCCTTTCAAAAAATAAAAAATGTTATGAAGAAATTGGTTAAAGTATAAATGAGATAGTCAGACAATGATTTGATTAAGAGGGAAAAAATGTTTTGAAGGGACCTAAAACCCTTTACAAAAAGTATGTCAAAATAACAAAACACTACTAAGACGAAAGATAACACAGAGAACCCAACAACCAAAAAATAGCCAAAAATAGCCACACAATAGTGAACTAAAAGACTACATAGAGAGGCACAACAAGACTATCTCATTTCTTTTAAAATTTTAGCAACCTCCAACTCCTAGTTGTAGTGGATATTGACCATGGACAACAACTCTTACTTTTCCTCTTCAAAGGATTTCTTGAGGCTAGCCCTTTTTTTAGCACTCAGACCCTCATTCCCCTGGTTCTTTCCTTTTTCCTTAGTGGGCAATGCTCTCATCTAGCACTCTGCCATCTAGTGCTCCCTAAGGGCGCTCATTTTTTTCCATTAAAATATTTAGAGAATCCACACTATTTTTGATGGACATATGGCTGACCTCAAAGAGCTTCTAAATGTCCTTGTCTAGCGCAATCACTTTGTTCTCCAATCTTTGCAGCCGATTAACACACTTAGATTGAAATTCTAAAATAGAACTTTCCAAATCCATAATTCTTTCAATAGGATCAAAAGTAGAACCCTTAGGAATACTTTGAAGTTTTTCCTTGAGGCTTCTAATTTTAATATTGACCTTATTGAATTTAGTAAGGACCCATTTCACCACCCTAAAATTATAGGTGGCTCCATTTTCAGCCATGGACAAAAGGGTTATCATATCAAGGTTCTCCTCAACCAAGTAAGAGAAATCAACAATAAGGGGTCAAACCTCCCAAAGTCCTTCAAAATATTTGACTTTGTGCCTTTATCTAGAACTTTCTCCTTAACTTTATCCTTACCTTTTTCTTTAGCAATAGGCCGAGAAGAAACCACATCCACATTCATTTCTAGGCCACCAACCAAAACTACATCTTCAGGATGAGGAAAATACTGGACTTCAACATCCATCACATGATCACCAAAACAAACACCTTGGGGCATAGTAGTCTACTTCTTGAGCGGCATGGGCATTGGCTTCTTAGAAGTCTAGGTGACCTCCTCTTCCCCCATCTCATACCCATCAATATCCTGTCATGGGGATGGACCCCCTGCTTTTTGGATTTCATTGAGGACATCTTAGGCATCCAAGAACCTTCCTCCTCACCATTAGACTTCTTGGGTGGCTTAGGAACTTCCTCCTCACCTGTCTCATATCTAACATCATCTTCATCCCAGGGGCTAGCCACCTTCTTCTTGGACTTCTTCTTGGGAAAAAAATTCTTCTTGCTACTAGATTTCCTTTTCTGTGGAAACGATCTTGAAGAGGGAGATGAGGATTTACCTCATTGGAATATTCATCCACCTTCCACTCCTCTTCAAGCCTCATCATCAGTAGCAAACTTTTTGGTAGGGTGTTCAACAACCCTAGGCAGATAGTCTTTTCCTTTAACTATTTTATTTGGGGAGTGAACCTTAACATACTCCATTATGAGGAGAACCAACCCCTCATGAAGAGGAGTGTGAGGATTCTTCAAATGGGCATAGATTGAAGTCTTCAAAGAGACAAGCAGGAAAAATGGAAAGGAGACATGTAACTTATGAAAAAACTAATTTAGTAGAGTGAAATGAAACCCCACGATGGAAATGAAGAGACCATCTAGGGTTATGTACCTCATAATAACCTCCACCACCTCAACCCAAATCACCTTGATTGATGAGAGGTCATACCCCCAAGAGACAAGCTTTATAATCTGTTACTTTTTATTATCCTTAAAGAAATACACCATTACATCCTCATTGCCTTTTCACTCCTTAAAAAAATTTCTCCCATCCAAGCTCAGGCATGTTATCTATGCAATAAATTATTTAGTGATGGGGAAAGCAACACCATTAATAATCAAGGAATGATTGTGTCATCCATGAAAAAAGGTGTTGGTGGCTTCATGGTCAAAACCATGCAGCTTTTCCATGTAAGAAGTAAGCCCTCCTTCCTTTAAAATATTCCAAACCTTCTATTTGTTTCTCCACCTGTCATAGGATACGGGCTCCAGCCGACTGCAATCACCCCCAATCATTTTCCAGAAAACACCAAACATCTGCCAGAAACTCAGCTTACCATTCACAATGAAATCATTTTTAGAAAGGGCTTTGGGAAGGGGCACTAAAATTTCCAGAAAGCGTGGGAGAAGGTAGGAGATTATTGCACCCCAGCCATGCCAAATCTCAAGGCTTGTGTTGGATATCATATCGCAGTAATGACAAAGCACTCTCGGGTACAAATTTGTACCCATCCCATGTTTTGGTTGTCATTAAATTAACCCCTTCATTAGCAAAGAAGTCTGCAAGAGAATTACCTTCTCTATAAATGTGGGTGATGTGGACTTGATCAAACCAATTCATGATTGCACAGGAGTCAGTAATCAAGTCCTCGGTTGTCCAGCTAGGATTAGAAGTGCCAAGAAAGTAGTTAATTATGTTAAGGGAGTCCCCCTCAACCCAAACTCTTCTAAATCCTCTTTCATGCAATTTTGATGCCCAGATAGGTCGCTTCACCTTTGATGCAATGATTGGATTGGGTTCATCAAACAATGTTATGGATATGTAGATAAAAATATTATTTATAATAAATTCAAATTTCAAAACTAAATGTCTCCTTGATCCACAAAATTTTAGTTCTCTAATGAAATCTAAAATGGAATTTTCTATGGTGTTATTAGTGTTTAGAAACTAGAATTAAAATTCCTTCAAAGTATTTTGTATTGGATATAGTATGAGAAATAAAAAATTACAGGAAGAAGAGTAGCAATACTACTACAATGATCCCACCCATTACATTGTAATCACCTTATCATGCCCCTTTACATATAAATTGTTTCATATTTTTACAATATCATTGAACACAAAAACATCATTTACAACATGAATAACCTGTTGTCCATCATTTACAATATGAATAACCTGTTTTCCATCATTTACAACATGAATAACCTATTGTCCATCATTTATAACATGAGACCACCACTATGTACCCAGTCTGCAAGGTACCACCGAGATGCAAAGGTGTCAAACTGTCAAAAGAAGTGTTGGGCTGCCAAAAATAGGTGTTGAGATACCTGCCCCAACCAATATGCATCCACCTGCTAGTAAAAAGGAGACAATTAGAACCAAAACCCATCAAGTATACAAAATTGTGGGGGAGTTTCATCTTAGTTTGTTGCATTCTCTCTCTGAGCCTGGTTTTTCATCCTCAAAAGGAACTTGCAGCTTCAATTTCATCTCTGTTGAATTCTTCGATACTAAGCATCGATGGCACATCTTCACTTTGACTTTCTTTGAGAATATTTTTGTTAAAATACTTCTAGAATATCTCCAATGCTTGAAGGAAAATCTCAGTAGTGTACTGCCAGCTATCACCAAAGTTTATCTCTCAAAAATTAATTAACATAGTGCCTTCCTCGATAAACTGCATGAACTTGCCTTTAGAAACCTTTATTGACATTGTAACCTGAATAGCCACATTGTATAGGATGAGTCTTTTGCATGACTCAGTAAGTGTCCTCCTTGTTCCCTTAAATTTTTTTATCATTCCTCGATTTCCAAATTATCCAAAGAATTTCATTCGCAATGCAATTCCAAAAAAAAACTTCTTTCCAAGCTTTATTGAATTTAGAAAAAAGAATTTTGTTTGGGTTGGGTTTGCCACTGGCTTCCCAAATATCCTAGTTATGACAAAACAAGTTCCATATTTCCTTAGCATGAAGACATTCAAAAAATATATGCATTATTGACTCTGGCACCCTACAAAGGCTACAAATTTCAATACCCTCTTATTTTAATTTATAAGGTAGTCTCTATAGAATTAGAAGCCATCTAAAACTAGCCTTCTTTGCCTCAATTAAATAGTCCCACGATCCTTTTAGTATTTTCGTCCATTCACTCCAACTTAGCCTAAGATTCCAAGCCAAATTTAGGTGGTCAAATGTTTCATGTTGGCTAGTAAGAGAGTTGAATATTGTCTTCACATTAAGTTTGGAGAGATTCATACCCTCCCCCTATTTGAAATCTTTGTACTGCTCATCATTAAACACACATTTGATATGGGTAGTTGTTGCGCAGTTTTTGTACACACGCCCCACTGAAAGTAGGGACCCTCTCTCACTTTTGATTTTTTGGTGCTTTGGCCCTTTGGTTTCGAGATTTGGCTGCTTTGATATGTGCTTGAATGATTATCTTGCTTGTGCAAATACCCCTTCTGAGGAAACATTTTGAGAATATTGAGTTTTGGAGTTAATTTCGGGTTTTTCTTGGTTTTCAGGAAAATTCCCTCAAGGCAGAATTCCCTGAACGCCTTGGAAACCCGACGAGGGTCGGTTTTGCATTGTTTTCGGGGATTATAGATCTTCAGGGAATTTCATCTCCTTCATATTTTCCCGAAATTCCGTCGTGACTTCGAATCCCCAAGCCTGTCTTGTCATTGCATTTATGCTTCTTGTACGATTCTGCAGCTTGCTTTTATTGGATTAAACATGATTTATGTTGCAAATTGAGTCACTTGCTTTGCTCTAAGATTTGAAGAGGTTTCATTTTGAGTTGCCACCGCTAAATCTTGCATCTAAGCTGGGATTGTTTGCTTTGGTCGTATTTTTCTTGGTGATTGCTTGTGTGTACTTGAACTCTGGGATTTCTTGCCAATTGATGCCATTTCGATTTTTCTTCACACATGATATGTTCATGCATCCTTCTCTTCTAGTTGATGACTTTGAATTGTTGCATCGGTTGTGTGCATGCTTTGAGTCAAGATTGTGACATAATGGAGCTAGGGTTTTTCTTGTTTTGGTTTGATGCCCTTCCCTGTGCTTCGTGTTGCCTTTCCTGTGGATCGATTGTGACTTAGTGAGGTTGGCCATTTCTCGAATTGGTCACTTTTTAGGATTTCATGCTTCATGAATCAAGCTATGGTTTGACCTGGCGATCCCTAACCCTCGGTGAAATCACATCCTGGGTGAATTGAGACTGTTCTTTATCATTCAAATCTGGTAGTCACCTTGTCTTAGTGAGGTTTTAGGGGGGATTTTGCAAGAGGATTGGCGGAATGGAAGGGTGATTCAAGAGCCAAATTGTGCTTTCATGGTCGTATCTTAGGGTTTTTTTTTTAAATCGTAGCCCCCATTGACTAAATCACACCTAGAGGGATTGGAAATCTTAACTCTTCATTTTGCAATCAGACTGAATTGAATCTAGGATTGAGTCCCAAGTTCCTAATCATTTGATCGATCTAGGCGAAATCCTGACAAATTCAAAAAAATTGGGTTTTCAATTGCTTCGCAGAGTTTCTTCACTTTCAGAAATTCCCAATTTTCCATCGCTCCATTTTTTTTCTTGGAATTGTGCTTAAAACATGGAAACTACGTTGACCTCGTGGAATTCTGCTTCCTTCATATTTTCTCGAAAATCCACTATTCTATCATTTTCCCAAAATATGCTTAGACTTGCCATTTTCGTGGATTTCCGTTCCTAACATAATTCCCCGAAAACTTGTTGAAAATGAAGAACTTTGGGATAGCATGAGTTATTAGCTAAATGATTTTGCACCAGATGATTAATTTGAACAATTTTGGAATGTGTCATGCTATTGCTTAATTGATGATGTTGATTGAATGATATATGGAGTTGTATTGTGCTTTCATCACTAAATTCCTCCTGAATCAGAATTCCCCAAAATTCTCTTCTAGCGTGAATTTCGTGAGAGGATGAAAACCCGAGCTTTTCTTTATGATGTTTTAGGGGATTTTGTTCATCATGAGACTTGTTTTAAGGATGAATATGTAAGTTTATGATGGACTAACTCAGACTCTCATGATATAATGGATATTTACTATGATCTTTTGTCTGAGTGTAGGTTGAATCAAGCAAGGCCATTGCGGGAGGAACTAAGAACAAGGTGATGGATCCCAATGATGAGGGAGCTTCTTTCTCAAAGGCCAAGAATATTAAATTGGACATGAAAAGAAAGATCCCTAAGAGAAAGTTTGCTTCCATCTAGTCAGAGGTAATGGACACTAATGTTGGGAAATGGGATTATGAAGAGTTTAAGGCAAGAATATCAGTAGAGGACCCTTCCCTGTTGGCAAGCAGATTGGTGAGCTCTGGGTTGGCTCATGTGGTTGGTTTCCCTCCTGTAGTGCAATGTCATGAGTTGGTGCTAGAATGTGCTAGGCATTATGATCCAGACACACCGAGGATAATTATTCCACAAGGCAGGGTGCTTGCCAATTTCTCTCTTGTCTTAGTGGCCCAGACATTTGATATGCCAGATAGATCTCATGTGGTCAGTTTTGATCTTGACATAGCCAAGAAACATTATGCAAATGATACAAATAAGGCTTTGCAAGTTATCAATTCCTGGTTGGAGAAACCTAAGCCACACTTCTCCAAGTTTCCTAAGCAGTTGCACAGGGCCAAGTTCAAATCAAAATACTATGATGCAATTACTCTCCTCAGCAGAGTAATGGGTCTAAAGACTGCAGGGATATTTGAAAGTTGGTTGTTTTACATCATAGTAAGAATGGACAAAAATTTGACTATCATTGGTCGTCGGGTATCATCAGCACCATGATCCATGAACAATTGTGTAATGTATTACAGACCAAGAACTTCACAATGACATCTTACTTGGTCTATGCCTTGGCAAGATTTCATCCATACAAAGGACTGAGTACAAGGGGGACTTTTGGCCAATATTTTATCTAAGGTGTATCCCCAGCTGCACTTGGGTAACTCAAGCTACAGGAGGGTGAATGATGCATTCACCATGTATATCACAAGATTGCTACAAGGAGCAAAACATGTAAGGATTTTTGATGCAGCCAAGGAATTAATACAAAAGTATGGGGCATGGTTTTTTTAGTTTCCTACCTTCCCATATATCAGGATTGATGGATGCCAGAGGGCTCCTTACAGATTACCAAGATATCCAACAAACCACATCATACTCTTAGAGGTTACCAAGAAAATCTCAGCCTTTGATGATATTGTGAAGAAGGACATGCATAAGACTAGCTTGGGAGGTGACTTTCCATTGAGGATAGGAGTCAATGAGGTATGCCCTTCTTTGATCACAACACACTCTTCCGAAGAAGAAATGAACACTCTGGGTTTGGAATTTCACTCCAAGAGGCCTAGGTTTGATAGGACAAGAGGAGCTCAAAAGAAAGCTAGCAGGTACTTCAAACACAAAGATGACATTGAAGATTATTGGGCAAACTGTAAAGATGAGTTTGAAGTCCAAAGGAAGAAATTCTCTAGGTTTCTAGTTAGTTTAATCAGATTGTACAGTATCAAGGCCATCCTTGACCAGCTTGATGATGATGCAGAGGTAATCCAAATCCATGACTATGATTCAATCAAGGACAAGCCCATAAGTGAGATTGATTGGTTAGAGGAAGAGAAAACTGAATTAGAGCAAATCAATGCTCCTATGATTAAATATACCAAGTTGTGGCTCAAGCATAAGATTTGGGAATTGGATAATGAAGGGAAGTAGTATGCATATAATTTGATAGGAAATCCGGAATCCCAATTCACGTCTGAAGAAGATGAGAAAGATCTAAAAGGAAAGGAAAAGGTGGATTCTCCCTTCAAAATCAATATTAAAGGTGTTCAAGCAAAGTTTGAGAAGGAAAAGAAAAGGAAGCCCAATGCTAAACGGAGGAACATTGCCTCTAAGGAGAAGTTATTTGCTTAGGAGGAGCATGAAAAAGAAGGGGAAAAGGATTGTCTCCCTATGCCCAAAAGGAGAAGAGTTGAAATAACTTCAAGAAAACAAAGTGGAAAACCTAAGGGACAAAGTGAGGAGACAGGACCACAGGTGGTAGATGTAGAGATTTTTGGAGAAAAGACACAAGTCTACACTAGGAAGGCTAGAACTCCTTCTCCAAAGGAAATTCTAGTGAAAGAGGGTGCTCCTAGACTTCTTCCTGCTACTCAACAAGAGGACACTCCTACTCCTCCCATAGCTCAAAGCTTGAATGATGAAGAGAAAGGACAAACAGAAGTTGTTGTTGAAGAGGCACATCAATGTGAAGAGACAGAAGAACTCCATGGTGCAGAGACAGAGCTTGGAAAAATTCTACAGTCTTCCTTAGTATCTTATGAGGACTCACCAGTCATAAATGAAGAAGAGAAATCCATGGAAGAGGAAAGGACACATGAAAGGACTCCTCCCCCAATTCAAGTAGTGACAGAAACATTGGATTAGGAAGAAAGTCAAAATCTAGATGATAATGAGAAGGATAAGGGAGAAGATAAAAGTGAAGAGGTTCCCTTAGTGCATAATGTAAGTGTTGAGCCCTCTGTAGGTCAGTCAGAATAGGAGAAACAAGGTGAGCAACAGTCGGATGTCTCTGCCCCTAGTTGGTTGAATGAAAGATTGAAGAGTAAGCAAGTGGTTGTAGATGATACTCCTCCTAACTAGGATGAACTGCTAGCTAACATTGGAAAAGGGAAAACAAAGAAGAAGGCTAAGGTAATCTCCAAAATTACTAGGGATAAGGCTGACAATAGGATTATCCACATAGCCACTCTTGTAGAAGATAAAGGTAAAAGGGAGATAGTTCCTCAAGATTACAGCATTCAGACTTTAAATCTGGTACCTACAAGTAAGGATCAGGAAAAGGAAGAGTTCCAGGAGTCTTCCCAAGCTATTCTAAGAAGGTTGGACAAAGAAATAGCTGAGAAGGAGAGATTTCAGAAGTAGTTGAAGGATGTATATAGATATGTGCAACATCTAATGAATCCTCTACAGACTATGGGAAGTGAAAGAGTTGCTCCTAAAGGTTTGTTGCCTAAGGAGGCATTCAGTGAAATTGAGAAGATGAAAGCTTCTACACAGGCTACTCATGAATGGTTGCAAGGAGTGGTGCTTAGAGGAGACAACATGATAAAGGAGATTGTGTCAACTTGTGGAGATGCATATAGAACATTTGAATTGTTGCATAATGTGTTGGGACAAGATAAGACTGATCTTGACCTTCTCCTACATAAAACAAAAATTATCATGGAGTATACTGAGGAGAAATTAATAAGTGATGTAATTTTTCCTTCTTCAAGAGTTTCTGAACCTTGGGAATGGTATGAGGCCTTGCAGATCAAATAGAGAGTTCTAAAGAAAGTTCATAAGTAGGGTCAACAGGTAGGAAATGCATTAAATGATATTTATAATAGATGTATTTCATTCTTTGAGATAATGACTAGAAGGAAAAAGTTTGCATCGAAGAACTTGAGCTTGGAATAATTAAGGAAATGGTGGCCTGAGGTTTATGACCCTATTGATGATGGTCCAATCACAACTCACCATTTAGATGATGCATCCACCTATGTTGCAGTCATGGAAAAATATCAAGATCTCAAGGTGGAATGGGATAAGATCGTCAAGAAATCAAGGGAAGAGATTAAATCTATTGAGAGGAAATTCAAATTGTTAATTACTCCACCTTTGTCCGACCTAGAGAATATTTTCCTTATGGTGCAAGACAAGTTGGATCGAAATAAAGATAAGGAGCCAACTAATGAATGATGCCTCAAAATTTGTGCTTCCCATTATTGTTCCTCTCAAGCCTTCACATGCATTGGACTGACTTGCATTGAAGATCCCAGGCCGACCTGGAATGAAGTCCCAAGCATTTAATGCTTTATTTTATTTTTGAATTTTCTAGGCCGACTTGTTTTGTGGTTGACCTTCTTTGTAATCCTAATTGGGCTGACATATTATGATATCTCTATAAGTATGGCCTTGTGCCTCATTTGTAAGAGCTAGATGATTAGACTTTGAAGTGAGCTGAGTGATAGAGAAAATTTAGTGCTAGGAGTTAGTTTATTTTCAAGCAAGTGTTGTAACACAGAACACTAGAATTGTTGTTGTTATTGAGTGATTCAATACAATTGAATACATTGTGCCTTGGTAAATTCTCTTGTGTTGATTTTATCTTGCATGGTTCTTGTTGTTCCATCTTTTGAAATTTCTTAGACAATATATGTTAGATTTAGTATTAGATATGATTCAATGGTGTTTATGGTTTGATGCTTGAAGTGTTTGCAGTAATCCCTAGTCCATACTTTTTGCAACTAGTTGATTGTGAGTTGCTTTGCAAAGTTAGCCTGGACCTCGTATATTTATTGAGCTTAGTTCAATTATGAATGTTGTTCATTTCAATTGCAATAGGGTTGTTTGAATTAATGTTCATGATCTAAAAATATTTAATGCCTTAGAAGATTGCACTATTTCTCTAAGATTGTAGGCTCATCTGGGTTAAACAGGAATTAGTTTCTTTGGGATTGGTCCATTTCAAGTATTGCATCATTTGCATTGTTAATCTTAGGAGTAGTTTTAATCTTAGGAATCTCTCTCAAACCCTTATCTTTTCCTATTTCTTTTATCATTTGAGTTAGATTTAGGACTTGAAGTATCATCATACTTACTAGATCTGATAAGTTTTAGATTCTAGTATTTGTTTGTAGTAAGGTCCCTTTGTGATTACCAACATTTTCGCATTCATCACTGGGTTGTCTTTTGCATTGTCAATACCTGACATTAGAGACCTTGGGGTTATCTCTTGAGGCTTGCTGATAGAGATTTACCTTTCAAGAGAGATAGGATACTTGTATCTTGTCTGAGTTGTTTTTGTGCAGAAAACACCATCAACAATAGTAAGCACACTACAGGAGTCTTTTATGATTGAGTAGGTTCTCCAATTAGTTTCTGGCAAGTCAAAATCTACTTTCAAGATATTCTAGTCCTTTAACTACCCATTCGCAAAGATTTGGGAGAAGGTTTTAATACCCTTGGCAACCCAGCCCTTGGCCAAGCAACCTTGCAGTAGTGCCAAAGGTTTATCATTATGTGATAAGTTCCACCAAATTGACCTGTGAACAAATAGTGTACCATCCAAGAAGAAGTTGGAGTTGGAGATATGCACCTTTGCGTGCTCCCATGCTCTCCATATACTTTTAAACACCACCGACCCCTCGTGAACGATTGGATGCTAGCTGCTGAGGAGGTCACTCAGGGGGAGATCCTTCCAGGCTTTTACATGTTTTGGTATAGCCCTCTGGACTTTACTCCAGACTAGAATTTTCTAAGGCTCATTGCCTTCAAGAGCTTTAAAAATCCACTTGGTTGCCAAAGCAACCCCCTGCAGTTTCAAATCTTTCAACCCCAATCCACCTTCAAATTTACTCACACAATACCAATCCCATTTCAATGCATGCTTCTTCCTCCTTCCTTTTCCATCGGACCACAAAAAGGCCCTTATTTTATTTTGTATTTCATCTACTTGGTATTTTTTCAAGAGCCAAACAGAGGAAAAGTACAAGTTGTAAGAGGATAGTATTTTTTGGCATATTTGAATCCTCCCTGCTAGGGAGAAGTAATGTTTATTCCATTTTCCTAGTTTTGCATCAATCTTCCTTTGAATCCAAAAACACATTTCTCTTAGGTTGGGGCAGACTACAAAGGGAATGCCTAAGTATTTGACTTGCTTTTTTGGCCCTCCCCATTGTACACCAAACCTGGAGAGCAAGTTTGGAGGGTTCTCTTTCCAACCCAACATGATGGACTTGGAGAGGGAAATATTAGCACCTGAGGCAACACAAAACAAGTCCAACTTCACCATTAGATTGGAAACATTGGAGTCACTTAATATAGGAAATAAGGTCGTGTCATCGGAAAATTGAATGTTTATTAGCTCACTTTAATCCAGGAGTATTATCCCATTTGCCTTATGAGAGTTGCCATTGTTCCTGAGGATATAGTGGAGGGCATCTGAGGCAATCAAAAACAAGGCAGGGGCCAAGTGGCACCCCTTCATGATTGATCTTTGTAGTAGAAATTCCTCTGTTAGGGATCCATTGATATCCACCTAGGCAACTACATCCTTGAATAAAGGGACCACCATACTGCAAAAGATTTTTGGGAATCCAAAGGCCTCCAGCATCATCTTGATGAAGGCCCACTCAACCCTGTCATAAGCCTTTTCAAAGTTAAGCAACACCATTTCCACATCCTAGTTTGATATTCTATCCCATTCCATAGCCTCCCAACTTGTAATTATATTTTCAAGGATATAACTACCTTTAATGAACCCAGTTTGTGTGTTGTTAATGAATCTTGGCAAGATGTTAACTAGTCTTTTTGCTAGCACCTTGGAAATAATTTTATATGACATATTTAATAGAGTTATAGGCCTCCAGTTTCTAATCTGTGATTTATCGCCTTCCTTGGGTAGAAATTTTATGATGCCCTTATTTATCTCTTCCTAGAGTGCCTCTTTCTAGGGCTTCCTTGTACACTAAAAATAGATCATCCACTACCCAGTCACTAAAGACCTTATAAAATTTAGTAGGGAGGCCATCAGCCCCAAGAGATTTTTCATTATGTAGAGCCTGGATTTCTTTTCTAATTTCCATTTTAGAGATATCTTTTCCCAGTTCCTTTGCTTCATTTTCCTCTATCTTCTTAGGGATGATAGCCTTTATTGCCTCCCTAGCAATGGAGCAACCCTCCTTATTGTTTTCTAAGGTGAAGAATTTCTTATAGAAACTGAAAATTTTCCTTTTTTATATCCTCTTATTCAGTGAAGGATGTCCCCTCACAATGGATCTGCTCAATCTGTTGTTTTACATTTTTCTCCTTTAGGCATCAGAAGAAAAACTTGGAGCCCTTGTCACCATTTTCAAGCCAATTTAGTTTGGATCTTATTTGAGCCTCTCAATTTTTAAGACCTGCAACCTTCTTAGGGACTCCTTGATAGCATTATATTAATTCCCCAAGCCTTCATTTTCAGGTTCTTTCTAAAGGTTTGATTGAATATGTAATAATTCCTCTTGGAGAATCCCTTCCTTCCTTCTCCTATCGAGGGATTTTCTCTTACCAATCACCTGAAACAAATTTTCCAACATTTGGTGTTCAGTTCCCACCTCTCAGTGGAACTCAACCCTTTGTGCATCCACAAATTGATATTCTTCAGAGACAAGATTGTTTTTACATAGTCACTGCCATGGAGTAAATTGGTGTTTAGGAGGAATCCTCCTTTTTCATAACCACATTTTTGCCCCTTCTTTAGGAGCAGACTTATTTTGATTAGGTGATGTGTTGCAAGAATGAAGAAAGGAATGAAGGTGTTGTCATTGATGTCAACTGTTCAACTAGTTATCTACTAGGTTTTGTTGGTTGTATATGTTGAGGATATTGAGAAAATTGTATTAAAGAAAGTTTACAGGTATTCAATTGTTGCTCCGAGTAATGATCTGGTATTTTCCCATATGTTTGTGTGGTTCAGTTATGTTGGTCATGGTTTTTGAAGGTTGTTATATCTATATTTTTGGTTGTTGGTTCGTTGTGAAGTTTGAGTTGTGTTCACCAATTTTGAACTATGTTTTTCTGAGTTTTTGTTGAGGTCCGAGAGAAAATTTGTTGTTCCATATTTCTCTTTGTTCTAGAGTTGTGTTGCCCCGATTGCATTGAAGATATTTTTGGTTTCTGGAAGTTTCGAGCTTAATTGTTTTATTTCTTTTACACTGGTTTGGCCAATCGTGTGTTAAGCACTATCTTCGAAGTTGATGAAGTGTGTTGGATCTATTTTGGGTCCTAGTGAAGTGTGTGTTATGGTCGCCCTCATTCTAATTCCACCCTAGCATGTTTTGGCATCAACCTAATTTTAATTTGAAGTTGGATGGCTAACTTTTGATCTTTTTCAAGGTTGGAGATAGTATAAATACAGGATAACTAAAAGAGTAGACATGACTTTGATGCCATTCAAAAAGTGTGTGTGGGTTGTGTGTGGCAGATCAGTGTGAAGCTTAATGTTGAGTTTTTGGATGTAATGAGCAAAAGGTGAACTCTATCATTCATACAAGTTGATCAAGTGACTGTGGTGGAATCCTTTGTTGCATTGGGATTGTAGTCTCTTTGTAACAAGTCTTCTTTGTCTTCTTTGTATCTCTATGACAGCGAGCCCTCCGAGTTGTAGCCCTGTTGGACAGTGAGTCCTTGTTTCAGGAAATGAGCCTTTTTTAATTGGTTTTGTTATTCTCTATAGTGTGAGTTAATCCTCATCGTGGTTTTTTCCTTATTATGTTTTCCATGTAAATATGGTGTTATTTTGTTTGTGTTGGATTTGAGTTTTTGCATTGGAATTTGATGATTAATCATTTAAGTAGTTTCAAGTATTAGTTCTAGTGTTTGAATTAAATGTTAAAATATGTGACAATTGATTCACCCCCCCCCCCAATTTTCCTATTCAACATGATGGTTTGAGAGGGTGTACGGATGGACTTCCACCTTGCAGCCATCTCTAAGCAAGTCGGGGATGAAGTGGTCCTTATTAAAATAGAAGCAATCTAGCTAGCAGTATATCCTCTTGTTGCCCTTCTGAGAATTACACCATGTATACCAAATTTTGGGGAAGTCCTTTTTCCCCCCTTCAATGGGATCAACCAAATTCAATTTAGATTTCAATTTCAGCCAGAAGAACTTCTTGTTGCCTTTCCAGTCCATTCCCAGACCTCCACATTTGTCCTCCTAGTTTTCTATCATGTTAAAATCACCTCCCAAGATCTAGGGCACATCACTAAGCTCACAGATCCATTTACATAGCTTAATTCTATCCCCATGGTCATTCGGGGCATAGATTGAACAAATTCCAAATGTGAACTCCTCTTTTGCAAGGTGATCCAAACTACCCTGTTGCAGGGAGAGGTTCCAGAACCTAAAATAAAGTGGCTCCACTCACTGAAGAGGAGAATGGCGGCCCCGCCCTACCTTTTTCATGCTAAGTGGTAAAGTGGAAGGACCCCCTCCAAACAAATTTGAGGCTGGTTTCAAGAGAAAAACCCACCGACTTAAGCTCTTGCAGAAGCACAACATCTTTCTCTTTGCATTGGTTCTGGAATCTCCTAACTATATGATTCCTATCAGGAGATTCTAACCCCCTAATGTTCCAAGAAAGGCAATTAAGATTCATGTTTATCTAGAGTGTTGGGGGCCTCTTTATCTCCTTTGAAGTTCTCAAAGCACTTTGGCACCTTAGATTCAAATTCTTTTTTTTTGGCCACTGAGCTTTGTATGACAGTGCTTCTCTTTTTCCTCTTTGTATGAGGTAGAACTTTTAGAATTCCTTTCCCTACTGGGATTACAATATTTATTTTTTGTTATGCATTTTATATCAAATGCAATAATAAGGGATACATGTATAAAATTTATGAGTTAAAATATGATTGATTCAAAGAATCATAGATAGCATGTAGAAAAGAATACAAATGTAGATACAAAATATGTATTAATTAGCAACTAAAGAAATAGAAACAAATTTAGTAAAATAATTTAGAATATTTATATAGATAGTATATAGAAAGCATACAAATGTATATTCATTTTTTTTATTAATAAGCAAATAAAGAAATAGAAACAAATTTACTAAAACAACTTAGAATATTTAGAAATTATTATGATATGTTCAAAGAAGGAACCAAATTAAACTAATAATAATGATAAAAATAAAAAACAACTAAATAGCCATCATGCACTGTATGAATGCCATATTTTTTATTTGGTTCATACTTAAGCATTTTAAGGAATTTATCAAAAAATTCTATGCTCCTTCATCTTCATGTATTCAAATGTTTATTAAATGGAGATTTAGCTAGACTTTTAATTTGAAAATTTTATGTTTAATTATGTTGATTGTCAAATAAATGAACTAGTAAGAATTTTTGTTTGTTTCACAATACTAATTCATTGTTGAATAATTTCTAAGAATGCTAGAGTATAATGCACCATTCATTGTACTATACATTGAATATTTATTTGCATGCAAGGATGTTGAATTCTATACATTGAGTTGCTTGATCTATATGATAGTTATATTGTAATTTTTATAACTTAAATTAGCATATGATTCACTAAAACATTCAATTATTGTATAAGAATATTTGATATTTTCTTAAGAATAATATTAGTTGATTACAGATTGTTTGGTTTCAATTTGTGAAAACATGATAATATGGATAAGAATTGTTTAAAGTTTGTTTTTATTAAGGATAAAATAGGTTTTGATGGGGCTCTGAAACCCAATACATACGGTTTTGATGGGATCCGAAACCCAATCCAAAGAGAGCAAGCTACAAACAGAATGAAATTAGCGAATCAATAGTAGCGAAACAACATCAGCCATTAGAGATAACCAAGACAACTCGGGCTGCAATCAAATAGGTATTGCAGGGAACCTAAAACCCAACACAAACATGTTTTAACAGGGACCAAAAACCCTAAAAAGTAATAAAGACCGCTTGAATTAGCCAGGCAACAATTAGCCTGTCATATCCAGACTGTAGCAAAATACTAGCACATTGTGAAGCTTCAGCAGTCTTGCAGCACCATCCTGTCCAAATAGACAACCCAACCTCCATCTCGAAAGGAGAGGGCTCCCCTCTATTGGAGAAGATGATACAAGAACCACCGAAGTCACCTCGCTCTTGATCATGCAAGCCCCACCTCAACAGGAACCAACATACGAGGGAGGTAATTCCCATCAACTTGACAACCTCCATCTCCACCTCAATAGGAGAGGGCTCCACCTCTAAAGCAAAAATCTCCACCTCCATAGAAGACACCGACTAAGGAAACCAACGGAAAGCAACTTCAATAGAAAGGGAAATTACACCATCACTTAGTAGCATAAGAATTTGGTACCAGTAGGAAGAGGCTGATAAAACCCTAGCTAGCACGCAACAACACCAAAAGATCTCCTCCTCTCCATCAAAACATATCTCCACCTCAAGAGAAGATACCCCTACCATGAAAACCAAATAGGAGGAGGAAAGATCACAAAAGAGGGAAAACTTCACCCCCATAAGCCAACTACACACCAGGGTCAGAAGATAAAACACTAAGCCCACCCCGGCCACCTGCACACTCAAAAGAAAATAAACTCCCTTCATAAGAGTAAGCATCACCATCAAAGGGGGGATCATGACCCAGAAGTCACACAGCAACATCTTCACAACAGGGAAAGCTCCAATAAACTGAGAAGACTGAGAACCCCAAAAATTACTAACAAACCCCTTCATCGAGTTCATCTTCAAAAACCAAGGGTACCAAGCCACAATAGAGAGGCTTCCTACCATCACCAAAGCAGTAGAAACAACAATTTTAGAGACCTCCCACTTCCAGCCCACCAAATCCAAGCCTATTAGTAGGAGCAACACCCTGACCCAAGGCCGAAGGAAGAAGATCTCATAGGGGAACCCACCAAACACCAATGAGAGGAAATAAATCCCCCACCACATAAGGATCTTCAACCACAACCTGGGGCTAAACACCATGTTCAGAAAACACAACGAACAAGCTCCAAAAAAGGAGCCAAACCCGCTCAAAGAGGTTTGCACAAGGATGGCCCAAAAAAGGCCCCACACAACAAATGTGATAAACACACAAAATTATAAAACACCTAAGAGCCAGCAAAGGGGCGATCCCTTCACTACACCCACTAAAACCTCTTCAAACACCAAAGAGGTCAGAAAGCCCAAAGCCACGGAAGCAGGCTTAAAGGAAAGAGGCAACCCCCACACGTGCCCAAGAACACAAAGAACCCAGCCAGAAACCTCCCACGCAATAGTAGCAAGAGTCAAAAAAAAAACTCATCCACAGGAAACAAAGCATCCCATGAAGCAAGCAGAACAATCTCCAGCTCATCCTCAACATCATCGCTAACACCAAGAGATTTCAAACATCCCCCTCCAGGATGCTTCCTGCCCACTCTCGCTCTCGACCTCTCCATGAAAGAAGCTTTTGTTTCTTCAGCGACAAGAAGAAAAGTAGACCACACAGGGGAAGGAGGACCCCCACACAAACCACTGTCATTGTCTGCATCACCCTCATCCTCCACCTCTATAGCTCCCTCAACCACTGTTGCTCCCGAGTTTGAATTCTTTCTCTCCTACTCATCGCAGCACGAAAAACTTTTTTTTACATTGTTTAAAGTTTGTTAACAATATGGTTGGTCAAATATTTATTAAAATTAATCATATTGAGTAGAATTATAGCAATTTTTAGCTTTCTTGACATTGAAATATATTATCTAGTGGACACTAGAATATGGGTAAAATGCCTTAACAATGAATCTTAGGTCTACAAAAAGACTATAATTGAAAAATTAAATTTCAAAACATGGACACAAGGCTGAGGGAAAATGAAATAAAATAAGGTTGTTCTCTATCGCACACTTTAAACTATGGGACATGTTATCTAATGAATGTGTGTAAATTAATCCTAATGATTTATCTCAATTTCATGACAAATTAAAGTAAAATACTATTTAGAATTTGGTTAATATAGTAAGAGGGTTGTTAAGATTTGGAGGAGTTTAGAGAAGGCCATATGTAAGGGAAGAAGAAAATATGGTAATGTGTAGTAGAAAGGAGAAGAGGTACACAAAAAATTGATGAAAATTTTCAAATCTCCCTCGTCGTAGGTAGCATAAAAGATAGAGAAGTGGCATGACAACAAAAAAGAGTTGTGAGTAGGAATAATGAAATAAAATGGTGTGTTAGAGAAAAATATCAAAGGAGGCCATGTAACAACAATGTCAATGGAAAAGGAAGTTTTTAACATGTAAAGTCAAAGATGGGATTTTATTTTATGTGACAAGGGAGTTCGGAAAATGAGGAAGAGCTATCTGCTAAGAGGAACTTTGAGTAAGATATATCATATACTTACATTGGCTTATCTTCACATTGATAGGTTACACTTGCATTATTGCATTCATACATATATCCTTATATTTGGCTTCATTTCATATTTTCACCTAAAAATTATTTTACATTATTTCATTAGCGATGAAGAGGACAAAGAGGAAATGGACTAGTCAAACTATGCTAGGGTTGCCCAACAAGTTGTGTGCCAAGTATTTTTGTTTTTGTATTATTTGATTTTTTGTAAATTAGGGATTTAAGGATTTATTCACATGCAAACCAAGGCTATGCTAGGGTTTGGACTCTTTTTTTAACCCCAATTCGCAAGATTGGGCAAGGTACAAAGCTCTACTTAAGCATATTCAAGAGTCTTTCTCTAATTTGAGTGTGATTGTTTTTTCCTAGGCTTGTGAATTTAAGAGCACCCATTTGAAGAAATTTGGGGAATTTGACTGTAAGTTGTTCTTTTTGCACAAAGTATTCGATTTAAGCCTAGAAATAGAATATTTTGTATTTTATTATGTGGTTTTAAAGTAGGCCTCTTTTCTAACCATTGTAAATTGAACCCTGAAAATACATTTTATTATAATTTATAAGATTCATTAAGGTTCATTTTGAGCCCTTGAAGATTAAGTTCAAAGGATAATTAGTTCTAACCAATTACATTGTTTTCAATTAGACTTTGTTTAAACTTTTAAGCCACCCTAAGATTAATTCCAAATGATGGTTTGATCTATCTTTGTATATGATTCAAATTTTGGGGGTTGTTTTGAGCTGAGAAGATAATAATTCCTACCATGTTCATTTTTTATCTTCTTATGCCACTAGTAAATTGAGCACAATAAGAATTGATTACTAATAGAGAAAACTATATCTATACTTCAAATTACTTGGTAACACAAGTTCATACCACATCATTCAACCAAGTTTTTCTTGTTCTTTTTTGTGTTAAGTGCTAATTAAAACTCCATAAGAATCAAGAGACATAGATTTAGAGTCCCAAGGTTACCACAAGATTGTAGTACATAGACAAGGATCACACCTTCATCACCTTTCCCATATTTTCCATTGGCTTTTATGCACCAATGTCCATATCTCTACCTCTCTAGGTGACTATGAGTCAATCTAAATGTAAGTGATTATGATATAGTTTTTGGTTTTATATTGGAAGTAGAGAATATTTGTAATATAAATCATACAATCAGAAACATGAAATAAATAAAAAACTATAATGGCACCAATTGAGAGTATTTTGTATGCCAAGCCAATACACACAAGTATGCAATTTTAAACATATTTAATATATAAATAATTAGAAACTTATGATTCGTGAAAGAATGAATAGGTGAGGACTACATGATTCCACAGTCATGTATGAGGGTATGCCACATGTTGATCATCAAATCTTGTGCCTCTCTGATAGTCTTATGGGAAATTCAATGATTGGGGGACCAATTTGTGCCTCACTGAATACCTCCAAGATTTTTATAGAAAGTCGGCTCTTCTTTGGGGGTTTGGAGTAAAGGGTAGAAGTAAATGTAAATATAAAACATAAAAAGGGTGATATGTGAATGCTTTTACAACATTTCAAACCCAACCATTCCTATGATTGATATAATTAGACACATAACGCCACAACCCTTCATTGTTGGAAAGAGAATGAACAACAAAGGCTAACAACAAGCACAGTGCAGACTTTCAAATCTTTCCACAGGCAGTGTTCATTAAGGTCTGATCAAACATAAAGATTTCTAAGGGTAACAGAAAGAACATTCAGAAATTGCATAAGCTCTCTCTCCTAATACAACATAATATAGTAAAACAATGACCCTTCAGAAAAATAGAGAAGTCCAATGACATAATCCAATTTTCACAAGTCATTATTCTACCATACGAGCATATAGCATGGAAATCAGCTACTTAAACTATTTAGATCCAACTTGCAAGACACAGTGTTTCATTCAAAACGATAATATAAAGAAAGAAAGCTTGAAAAAGGCCATACATGCATAGTCTCAACAATTTCTCCTCAATAGTTTGCTGCTTTAAATATCAAATGAACTTTAAAACAAAGTTCAGATGCCAATCTGATAATAGTTTAAGCCTTAAAAGATATAACATTCTAGAGATAAGTAGCTCTGCAATAATGCTTCTGAAAATAATTCTATATCCTAAGAAAACTAAAGAAACTTTCCTTAGCCGAGGAAACTAAAACTTGGAATCCAACCCCTCAATGTGTCATCGCCTTCCTTATATAGCTACAGAAAAAGAGAACACCACCTCAACACAAAAGTCAATACTACCAGGTGTTGATAGTTAATGACACACAATCTGATTGTAGATCTTTGGTTAGGTCACAACGATCTTTGCTCATCAATTCTCAACGGTTGCATTGATTTTTTTAGATATTTAGCAAAGATAGAAGCTCGTAAACGATCAAATCCTAAAACAATAGCCTGGAAAAAAGATCCAGTTGACCGATCACATTACCCAAAGGCACTGACTCAAAGCTTTGATCCCAAAAAATAAGAAAAGAAAAAGGCCAACCAACTCCGACAAACTCCCCAAAAGATATTACTTTGTAGGAAACACAATCCGCCCACAGTGAAGAGGTGACGTTTCAAAAAGGTGGACACTTTTGAGCTCATGAATATAGCTCCCTAGAGAATCCCAATGAGCCAACACGTATTCTAAACTCTCTCCCGAAAGGAAGACGAAAGATGAAAGTTGTGCAGCCACCATGTGGCACATTCTACACCTTTTCAACAACTCTACTTTAGCACAGGCATACCCGAAATTGAAAACATTGTATAAGCCAAAAATCAAAATGATTAAGGAAAAAACACTTCACAGTTCTAACGAATCACAAGGGGTCTTCACTTGCGGAGGCACAAACCTAGGCCTCTGGTTGTTCTTGGAGTTTGATGAAAGTGGCACACTGATCCTCCCAATTTGCATCAGTTGGTAGGACAAGGGTTCGGATCTGCTTGTATTCTTGCTCAAGACCAAAAATCTCCTTAAAAGAGATGAATCCCCATCTGGAAGAAACTACTCCCAAGTGATAATAGAGTCGAGAAAGAGGATAGACCTCACGCTCAACATCATCTGTCGTGGGCATTGCACTCAAACTTGGGAGTTCCGCAGAGGTCCATATTTTGTGTCGGATTGCATTAGTGACTTGCTCCACTATCAATACATCTTCATCTGGTGAAAGAAGAGGAGGCAACCTGTAAGTAACCAAGATGTCAAAGTCCTTGATCTTGACGACCCGCTTATTCACCACCATCTGGCACTCTTTATATTTTTCTACAACCCTATGACAGTTGATGATCTCATTATCTTTGATGGAGGTGATTCGCCGATCAGGAATCCCCGCTCTTTCTAGGACCTAGTCAGTGGTGATGCACAGCTTGGAAATGAAACTTTTTGAATCCGCCACTCAGGATGAACATTTCTACATGAAGTGATCGGCCATCGGACCAACTTTGGCATTCAATTCCTGAACATCTCTAAGAATTTGTAAAGTGGTCCCAAGAACGACAATACGAGCTGCAATCCACTCCTAATGCACGGATATCAACCTCTTCATTATCGAGAGGGCTCCAGATCCTCGTGCAGCAACTAAATCTTGGTTAAATTGGGCCTCTCTTGCCCTTATGCTTTATCCATTTAAATTTTCTCCTAAAGGGTGCTTTCCAATTCTGAGTTCAAACTTCTGACTTCTTGTTTTGACTCTTCTGCTTCTACCTAGATCCTCTAAAGATCATCAGAAGTTTGAGATTGGGCATCATCTAGCTCTATTTTTAGATTTTCAATTCAGCACGAAGTTGAACTTTTTCACTTTGAGTTTCTACAAGCAACTTAGACATGTCTCCTTGTTGGCCTTAAATTTTCCTTACACGGATCACTTCAACTTCTCTGGCTTGAATCTCATTCTACAGTTTTGCTTGTCATTTCTTTTACATTTTCCAACTCTACCTCGCACTTTTTTAACTTCCTATCCAACCTCTCATAGTCAGCATATACCACCTTCTGAGTTGCTTTGGCTAGGACCACTTTGTCACGCTGGTGAGTTTCATTCAAATCCAGACCCACAGAATGAATGTCATAATCCTCCATCTGTACTTTCCCTTCAGGCTCGAAGATGAGTGGCTTCATGGTAGTAATAAGCAAAGAGTTTCACTCTTCATTGAAGTAGGCTTCAATCTTCTTTGTAGCAAGCTTCTCAGCATTCTTCAACAATATTTTCTGCTTCCTGGCCTTTTGGGCCTGTTTGGTAGCATCAAAATGACCTTGCAGAGTCTAAGGGCATTGACGCTTTGTGCTGCAATGGAAGCACCAGGGCGCAGTCCAAAAAGGGTGATAGTAGGGGAAACTTCAAATGTGTGAGTGTGAGGGGATGCAAAAGGAAATGTGATCATGGAAAAGGGTGGAACACTAAATCAAGTAGGGGAAAAACTAGTGGGGGTGAACACAGAAACCAGTTGATGGAGAGGTGCCTTCCTAGAAGTAGATGGGTCGGGAGTGATGGGTAGAGTGGTGGTATTAGTCATTTCAATGGGGGCCCTTGATAGGGCGATTAAAGACACAACAGTGGCCACAACGGATGACACTCCTTCGGTGTGCGGGGTGGTTTCAACGGGTTCATTGAAAATGGCAGGGGGTGCATTCAAAATTACCAGTTTGGGGTTTGAGGATGGAGGATTTCATTCCACTAGAGGAGGCAAAGGATTGACCAAAGATGCAAAAACGAGAAGAAGAGGGGAAGTGAAACTTACCTGAGTCATAGTGGTCGGAACATTTTGTAGGACAGACTCCACTTCTTCTTCTTGTCGGACTGTTCCATTAGGGGCACCCAGATCTTGGATCCTTCTTCGCTTTGTATGACCAGAACTAGCACGTTCTGATCCTCTAGCAGTAGATCCTTCTGAAACTTGGCCTTTAGCGGTCGCTGCAGATCCTCTTGGAGACCATCGGGTCCTTTTACCTTTACTTTGGGTGCTGGAGGTAGACAGAGCTTGTGAATCCCTTCGCCTCGAGTCTCTCTAACTATCAGATTCCCAAGGTCTAGAAGCCTAAGGTGGAACTTATTCCTCATCTATTTCATGGCTTGTTTTGGGATTACTATTGTCAAAATAATCCTCTTTGTCATATAAGTTCTCAAATTCATCATCAAGTGGCTGAAAGTTACTGAACAGGGCACTTGGGCACCTCATCTCTTATCAGAATCTCTAGAAGTTCGTCTTTTTCCTTTCCGACCATCTCCTGTGCTTCAGCTACGCATTGAGAGATTTTTCCATCAAGAGACTCCTCTGATACTCTACCTACGGCTCATAGAAACTTAACCATTTTGGCCACTCTTCTGGAATGCGAGATAGATCAATGTATATCTTCGTGCTCTCTACACCTGGGTTCCTCCTTTAGAAATACTCCTGAACCTTGTGTCTCAAACTATAAATCTCGTTCGGGTTATAATTCCACTTGTCACAAATGAGGACCAAGCCTAAGGCCGCCATTAAATTTGCAATCTCATCCTCAGCCTTCCACTTAGTTAGTATTACCTGACTCGTTGCAATCACAAGAGGAAGATTGTAAAGCTTTGTTTTGTTCCTCCTGGTGCCATAAATCCTGTCTGTTACAAATCTAGGGAGTCAGAAAGCCTCCCCGGGAAAGCCATGAAATCTAATGAATGTGAAATCCTCACCCAAGTGTTGTGTGGTCTCACAACACGCCTCATTTTTCCCCTTGGCAAAATGTGGACCCCCTCTTCTCTTTTTCTTTTCCTTGCTTTTTGTTTTATTTTCGCTCATTTCATCATTGTTTTGATGCTCAGTCAGTTGCTATTTGCCTCTTTCATTTTCACTTGGCCTTTTTGTTGTTATATCCTTTTTGCTTCCCGGTCTTGGTGTTTCGATATGCTCTTAATGTTTAGTTTGTTACTGAAAACTAGAATCCCAGAGTCCTGCGTTTGAGCCAAAAGAAATTGTATCTTCATAAGATTCTAGCTCCGCCCGGTATTTCATTGATCAAAATTTTAATCCCGGTAATTTATTTTTTTTATCAGAGTCCGGTATTTTATTGTTTCTTTCTAAAAGTCAAAAATCAGAGAGTTTGCTTTAAAATTGTGTTAAATTTATATTTTAGACTCTATTTCTAGTCTTTCCTTTCATTTCGATTTTCTTTTTCTCAAAAGGTATTTCTTGGATCCTAGTGTTGTTTTCTCCGTTCAGAAACAATATTGGAAAGCTTTAATCTTGGTGATCAGTAATCGATTATATATTTTTAATAACGTATACCTTACAAAGAACCAGCGTGACATTTGATTGCCACATATAATCACCGCATTGTCTTTCTTCTCAAATAACGAGCCAGCATAGAAATCTAGGTGTTCATGATTTGGACCATAATCCGTAATGATTGCACCTTTATCCTAGGAATTAATGTGAAATAACAGGTAATTAATGAAAGTGGCGAACTACCTATGTACTTGGAATCACCTCAAGCATGCAATTGCTTTTTTCAACACTCCACTTCACATCATATTGCAAATTTGCTAAAGACATTGAATTAACGAAACAACATTGGTGTGCAAAGAGAGGTAAAATTCTGAGAAACTAAAATGTAGCTACCAAGGGTTTTGAAGTTGCATTCTAAAGAATCACCATTAATAACCAGAACCAAGTATGTTTTGAATAATTGATACTTTGTTAAGAGTTTCTCGGGATAAAAATATTGATAATGGTAATTCCCATTCTGAAAGTGAAATGTAAATTATTCTTTGAATGTTGAATTTAATAAAAAATAAATTGAAAATTCTATGAAACATAAGTTTTGGTTGAATTTAACCCTAACTCACACACAAGACACATATTTTGAAAATTGCATAGCACATTATATACAAAATGAGTACTCCTGATGCAAGGGAAGAATATGAATTCAAGTATTGCAATTCATAAGCAGTACCCATCAACATAGTGGTTACAGATACCCACATGGGATGGCCTTTTGACATTGAAATTCGCTCACGGATATTACAAGAGAATGCTTCCCAATGTACTAAGAGTGTTGTGAAAAACAGATTACTTCCTGCAGGAGGGTTTCCACCAGCAATGGAAGCTCCTGAATTAGTTATGCAATGTATAAATCATTATAACCCAGCTAAGAGGTTTGTTGAGAAAGAAGAGAGAGTTTATGCAGGCCTGTCTCAGAAAGGAATCATATACACATTTGGTCTCCCCATTTACACACAGATGTTCAATGTTGACCTGAAGGCCAAGACCAAGACCTATCAAAGCGCTGAAGAGCGTAATAGAGAAATTATGAGCACCCAGTGGTGCCAATATCCAATTACACAATAGACCAAGGTAATTCAGAGGTCTATGTTTAAACAAGAAATGCAAGACATCATAACTTTGTTGAGCAGAGTAGATAGTTTAAGAGATGCAAGCAAATTTGAGCCTTGGATGTTCATGATAATATCTTGCATGATGGAGGGTCTTGTGGAGCTGCATTGGGGAAAATTAATAAGCAATAAACTACATGAACAGATTACTACATTCCCCAAAACCAGATGCTTCTACATGTCATCATATGTCATTTACTCTTGTGCTATGAGAGCCATTAAACAAGGGTTGAAACAGATTGGTACCCTGGGCACAAAGTCGGCAACAGTTTGATATATGCACATCTACCCCAAATCACCGTCCATGGGTATAAAGATGATTACATAAAATTGAATGCTTTGTTCTCTATGAAATTGGTGAGAAAAATGGAAGGTGATAAAGCTAAGAGATTATTCCTAGAAGCACAAAGTGTCATTCGGCCTATGGGAGGTTGGTACATACAGTTCCCAACTTACTCCTACATTAGAGTGGAGGGATTTGATGGACACCCATTCATGTTGCCCATGTATCCTATAGATAAAATTGTTTTTATTAGAATTAGTGAGACAGTTAAAACCATCTCAGGGTCTTTATAGCCATGCTCATAAAAAGGCTTCTTTCAAATTTCCCATTACAATAGGAAATTATAAGTGTAGTGCAATTAGAGTGACTGATTTGTGTGAAGAAGAACTAAGGACCTACCATTTTGAAGAATTCCCTCTTCAGAGAGTGTATCATGATATTGAAGGAAATATTGCTAAAAATATAGCTGATTTTTGTGCTCATGTGCCTCATTTAGAAGATTATTGACTTAACTCTGAAGACGAGCACATGGTAAGAAGAAGAAAGTATGAAAGAATGAATTTAAGATTTGCTCGGATGCTCAAGCTTTATGACATCCCAAACCAATTAGAAGAAGATGATGGTCAAGGGTTGAACCAAATTTACAATGATGATAGGGTATGTGATGAACCCATTCCAGACCCAGGTGTTGATGATGAAGATATGACATCAATTGATGACTTTACCAGACCAGTTTTAAGGTATACTCAACACTAGATTAATGATTTTTGCAAAGGTTTGAGAAAAAGATAAATTGAACCTATCTTCTCAAAAGATAAAAGAAGGAAACAAAGAGATGAAACTGCTTTTGAAAATGGAGAACCTACCAAGAAGAAAAGAAAGACTAGTAAGGCTACTCCAAGTGTTAGGATTGAAGAAAGGACCCCTGAAACTACAAGACAAGAAGTTCCCATAAAACCATCTGACAAATAGAAAGATGCAGATACAGGTAAGGATAAATCAAAAGTAAAACCTAAAGGTGCATCTTCCTCCATGGCTAAACCCAGAACAAGAGTAATTATTGATGAAGGAACAGAAGCAATAGAAAATGTTGGTGCACAAACCAGGTCTGCATCTCAAAGGGCTGCAGTATTATTTACCTCTCCCCCTTCTATTAATATGGCTAGTATGAAACAAGCACTGGGAGGGAATCCTATAGCTCTAGAAAAAGTTTCTAAAGAAGATGAAGCAAGAATTAAAGAACAGATGGAAAAATGGGGTGCTATGTGCGAGAAAGTGAAAGAAAATAAGTCTAAAGACAAACCCATTGTACACCCAGTGATAGAAGAAATTCAGGATACAAGCTCTAACCCCATAAATGTTAAAGAAGAAGAGTTTATTCAAGGAACTCTCACCTCAAAGGCAGGAAACCCTAGCGTACTTGAAATGGAAGCAGGGGAGACTGCAGAGCAAAATACTATTAATGAAAGAATTGTTGAAGATACTTTTGATTTGCAACCTTCATTTGGGAATGTGCAAAATGTTAATGAACACTCGCAAGTCTTCGAAGAATCAGAGAAAGGCACTGCTGAAACTAAAATTGAAATTGAAATTCTAGAAGAAGCTACACAATTTACAGGAGATGGAATTGAAAATAGAGAGAATCCTGGTGTAGCAGTGAATGAAGAAGATAATATTCAAAGAGATGAAATGGAAAATATAGATAGACAAGAAAATATAAGTCTCCAAATAGAGGAGGCAATGTCAAATTCTACCAATCCTAAGTTTATGCCAAATATTACTAAGGAAACTCCCATTTCAGAAAATATGGAAAACCAAAGAGAAGAGGTTCCTGAAACAAGTGGTAAACAAGGAAATATTACAGAGGTACTGCAAGATGATGATACACTTGATTGGTTAATTAGGGAATTAGCTTCTCCAATGGAAGTGGAAGTACTACCTCTGAATTTTAATAATTTTATACAAGAAGTACTCCTAAACCTAGGCGTAGAGCAAAGACAAAGCATGTCATACAGAGGAATACAGATGGCAATAGAACTATTCAGATAGCCACTCCAACAACTAACAAGGACATACATGAGATAATGCCTAAGGAGTACAAGATCACAAGTATTAATCTTGGACACTCGTCTTGGTAGCAAGAATTAGAGGAAATAAAAGTAAACTTAAATGCTATTGTTGCCAGAGTACAAAAATATAAACAAAAGAAAAGAGAATTGAAAGAATGGGTTGCTACCTTGGAACACTTTATTAAGTCATTGACTTTATCTGGTCGAGAACAAGCTGAACTACCCCAACATCTAGTGTTGATGTCACAAGAACAAGTGGATGCAATTGTTGTAGTTCGTCATAAAATGAATATGTTTGAAGAATGGATTGAATATTGGGTAAAGCAAGGAGAATAATTTATTATAGATGCAATAATAAAGTACAAGGAAGCATTCCATCATTCAGAGAAATTGAAAATATTTGAAGATGAATGCAAATTTTTCTAGGAGCAAGTCATTGATGAAAGGAAAAACATTGAAATTCTCATGTAGACAGACATCCAAGAGTTAATACAGAATAATGGAATATCAGGACATGAAATTCCATTGCCAGGAAAGTGGAAGAAACAGCTGAAATGGGAAGGTAACATGTTAATACAATGTATTGAAGGATTTGAAAGAGTCATCATCGAGTGCAAAAGATTGATTAGTGAAAATCAAGAATTTATTGAAATATTGACACGTCAAGTTTTTGATCCCCAAACATTAGGACAGGAGGGAAAGGAAGCTAAATCTTTCAAAGAATGGATAGAAAGGATCAATAAAGATCTTGTTCAATTGCTGATGTGGGAGGTCATTGATGAAAAAATACAGTGCATAAATATTATAGCCAAGTATGAAGCAGATAAAGCAAAGAAAAATGATCTCATACTTTGAGTAACTAAAGAATATATTAGGCTCAAGCTCACATGGAGAGCAATACGAAGGATTTCAAAAGAGCGCTTGCATCAAATATTAAGAGCTTTCTGAGACTATCAACTGAAGAAAGAAGGAAGAGTCCCGAAACCCAAGCCCTAAGCAAAAAGGAAAGAACCAAATACTGAAAAATATGATGAAGTTTATTTTGGTTTCAATTTTAAATTTGCATGTTCATCCCGGTCCCCGTAGATGTTCCTCATTCTGGTATTTTGGAAGGAAGCTAGTAGCTTTGAGTGACATAAAATGTTCGTGTTGAAGTATGAAGAAAAGTGTTGTTGCAGATGAAGTCAAAGCCTTGACTATTCTATAATATTCTTGATGACAGTTGCTAGATGCCATGTGCCACACTTTAATTTGTTGTTTTTGTTTCTCTGAAGAATTTTTTAAGTTGAAATTTTGGGGCCTTGTTTCTATAAAAGGCCACCTCCTCCCACATTTTTATTTTAAGTTTGAAATTTGTGGATGTCAGAGGACCATAAACTTTTTTAAGTTTTGTTATTTTTTCCTATTTTCTGAACCATGCCGGTGTAAAACTTTGTATGCACGTAGAAATTAATTGATATCAGAGCTTTATGGATAGCTACCTATCTTAGTATCTTTTATAGCTGGTTTTGTAAATTCGGTCAAACAAGACTGTATGTCGCACCATTTAAGGGTGCATACAGAACCTACTCGATGTCCATAAATGAAACCCTCTCTTTAAAAGTATGCATCGTTTTATACGTAGTTGTGAAGCAATCTGGTGAAATATAAAGTGGTTTGTTTTGTTTTGATTAATTCTTTGGGGCATCCATGGAGAATAACTAGGAGAAACTTTTATTTTTTAGTATTTTTTACTTTTTTTTACAATAGATGTTTAATATTTTGAAAATGTTCTGAAAATATATATATATAAATGAATGGAAAGAATTTTGTTGAAAATCGTTTATTTTCCATAAAATTGTTGAATGGTTAATGCTAAATCTACTTAAGTGATAGCAAAGAATTTGTGATGTTCATGAAATATTATGTTGAATCTTTTGATTTCATGATGTTATTCAATGAATGAGGATAAATTTTATGTGAAATGTTTACAATTCTTAGAAAAGCTTGAAATAACTGTATTCCCTTTCAGATTAACAACAAATGTCACATCATTACCCAAGAGCGACCCTAGTGCAACCATGACCTATTTATCAGAGACTTGGGATTGAACGAAAGCCAATATTTATCCTGTGAATGCAGAATTTACCTTTAGGTTGTCTTTGTTCCATATCTTTCAAGAAGGATAGGCTCTTCGCGGTCTTGTCTGTGGAGATTTTATTCGACCTGTTTACTATGAGTAAAACCGTTGTCAACACCAAGAAATAATCCAATGGGGTTGACGAATCTTTTATCCATTCTATAACCTCTTGAGAGAAATGGCCATTGGGGCGAGGCAACAAATCCTAGAGCACTGGCCTTAGAAAATTATCTGCAAACCGATAATAATCTCCTATCCTTGAAAGCACATGTGTCCATACAAAAATTGGTTGGATACAACCCCTTTCATCTAGCCTAGATACTGGCACATTCCTCCCCAACCACTCAAAATTTTGATGTAAAAGAAATGATCCAGGACAAAAGAATACCTAAATTTAGACTCAACACTATAATTCTTCAGTTGTTCCCTCATGTTCCCAACTATTAATTTAGAAAAATCATAGTACCTCTGGCTTCTTTCCCTTTTGAGCGCAAGAGCTAGGGAAAACTGGAAAGGATTAACCTCTTCATTGTCATCAAGGCCAAAAACCCAAGCCATCATTGAGAACTCAGACTATGTGTCCTTAAATTTCTTGCACGAAAGAGGCCAGCAAATTTTCCCTCTATGTGATCTTTCCTTCGTTTCATCATTGTAGAAATTTGTTTGCCTGAACATGTCCTCCCCTAGGGTATCCATCCACTCTTCATCAAAAAGATCAGCACCCCAGCTTGTAGGGATACACAGCATATCTCGTATAGCTTTGGCAGAAATGGTAATCTTGACTCCTCAGCCCTCAATAGCCTCTATATCTTTGTTAAACTTTTTCGCACATGTGTCAACCAAATGCAGGCATGAATGTACAACAGGCAGCATAAACTGTGGCAGGCCACTATTCCAGAGCCAAAATGCAATAATGGTTCATGCTCCAGCATCCTCTAAAATGCACCTTCGCTAAGGTTTTTAGGGTTAGCCAACAATTGAGAGTCGAAAACATTGTCAGTGATGTCTTGCACCACCTCTCTTTGGATGCGTTTATCAGGTTGGACCTTCCTACAGTGCTCAAATGGCCGCTCTTCTACTGTTGGGGCATTGGCAAACAAGTTGTGCCTAAAAAAATCAGCATAACCAGGTATTTTGCTTGAAACTATGGCTTGTCTACCATAGGTCAACGCTTCTGCCATGGCTGTATGAGAAAGTTGCAGAGAGCTTCTCTAGCAATAATGACCACTTGCCTTTTACTTCTTTGGAGAAATCTACTTTTGAGTGCAATTAATTCTCTTACTCGTACATGCAGTTAAGGCTACGTCATTACCGTTGGTCCATTAAATGTTTCCACTGAGGTGATACGTGTGAATTTGAGATCTCTATCCCTTAGGAATGCCAAGAATGACGCAAGAATAGAATTAGTACATTCTCTCTGCCACCCTTTTTACAAATAAACTCATTGCATTGAAAAGTGTGCTTTTTGCTATGTGAAACATGCTGAGGTGATGCAAGGTAGTGTTGAAAAGATGTGCCCATCAATTTGTCAAATTTTTAGCTCGTTAATCCATGTCTTTTCTCATTAGTAAGCTAGTTGGCATTAATGATGGCAAAGGACACATGTCAACCATCAGCATACAAGAGCATTTACTCCCAACGCCCAAATTAATTTCTCAAGGCATTTTGTCATATTATTCGTATGATTTATCTATCCTTCTCCATTTTGCCTTCAAATTTTCCCATTGTCGTCTGGCCAAAAATAGACCTTTCGTTGGTTCAGTTTGTCAACTCACCTTTCTATATATAGCTATGCCACCTTTTGCAACATTCATTCAAAAATATAGTCTCTTAAGTTTAGTAAGCTCTTCTCTTATTCTCATTCCACCATAATTCATTGTTTATTAGAATTTTTGTTGGCTTAGGCACTCCCATATAGGAACTCCCATTCAGCTCCTCCCACAGAGGCCACAATACTACTTTGCGGGAGAGGTCACAAGTGATCGAATTAAGCGCCTGGTGAAGAAATGTGACTGCCTCATCATGGTTGCATTCAAGTGGGTAGTTGGCCAAGACCTCATTGACGATGAAAACTAGCTCCAGAGCAACTACAACATGCTTTCTTGCTTCATGGCCTAACTGTTGGACCTGAATGTGTCCAATCCCATGATAATTGAGTTGTGCCACCAGATGTTTGACACTTCGCTGATGGAGGGGCTTGGCAAGGTAGTGCAAGTGCCTATCCCCGACATTGGTATATCGAGCACCACAGATCTTCATAGGTATGTAGAATTTGGAATAGACATACCCTAGTTGCCCTTTCTCTCTGACTTCCACACTATGGATGTTGAGATGCACCGCTGCTCTTCTCAGCTAGTGGCTACTTTCCTGCCGTGAGAGTACGGAGTGGAGCGTGTTTTGGGACTTTCTTGCAGGAAGCACTTAGACTTCCTAGTGCAGAGTCACAACAAGTAGACCCTAGGTCTACATTGTTTGGCCTATGTGTGTTGTGTGTTCAACCCCTTTTTGCAACCCGTCAGTTGAAAAGAAGAAGTAGAAGAAGGAGAAGAAGATCCCGATAACAAGCCCTTTTGCTTCATCAACAATGACTGGAGGCTTTACTTTACTATTTTTTTTGTGTTGCCTCCTTTTTGCTCTACTACTCTTTTGGGTCTGCTCGAGAGAGCCTCATGTTTAAATTTGAGCCTCAGGCCTTGCATTATATTGTAATTCTTTTGATGAATATAATATAATACAAATTTTCATTTCTTCAGTGGTTTCCTCAAATGGCTTATTCTCAAAATTAGAACGTATTTACAAAAATTTACATATGGTATATAACTATTAAATTTTTAAAGAACTGTGTATTTTAATGGAATAACTTAAGATAAATACCATTCACTAGTATATCTAAATCATTTCCCTCCATTTCTTCAACTTCGTATGCATTATTTTCCTTACACGCGCTAATTCAAAAGGGTCCCTTCCATAGTGCTTTAAATTTTGTGTGTTGCCCTAGTTTTGCAGTGTGCTCATCATACTTTAGCACTAAGATCCCTTCTTTGAATTTTGGGTTAGAAGTCTTTTTGTTGAACCAGCGCTTAACTATTTGTTGACAATTTATCATGGAGTCATGGTCCTTTTCTCTATCTTCTTTTAGCTTGAGGAGCTACGCTAGCCATACTTCCATTCAGCCACTTTCCTCAATTTCCAGGGCTTTCAGTAGTTGTAAGGCAAGGATCTCTATGGAGATAGGTAGCACTACCTCTTTTTTGTACACCAGTTCATAGGAGGGAGTCTTCAAAACTTTCTTGGGAGTAATCTGATTCGCCCACAGAGCAACTCACAGATGTTTGTGCCAATCCCTTTATCATTCTGACCCAATACGCTTGATTAACCTAATTAGGTTTTTTTTGGTTAATTCTGCTAACTCGTGTTGGACTCAAGGAACACTGAGAGGGGGGGTGAATCAGTGTTCCACAAATTTAAACTTTAAATCTAAATCTTAAGCCATTAACAACACAAACAAAAATAAAGATGTAAGCACATGAACAAGATAATCAAAGCACCATAACACCAATATTTTTACGTCAAAACCCTACTAAGGGAAAAACCACGTTGGAGATTAATCCACAATTTATATACTTTGTTAAAAGTATGAAGAAAAGGGAATGCACATGCATTCAGGCACACTACCTAGAGCTCACTGCTCAAAACAAGGAAGGCTCACTTCCTTACAAAATGTTAGAGATTACAAAAAAAGTTTGAACTGAGAAGATAACATCTACAAATGCCTATATTTAGCTCCAATGAAGCTCAGTAAAACAATCTTCAGCCCTTCTGTCTGACTATGTATTTTTGCTCTTCTCTATCACCAAATCCTCTTTTGTACCAACAAAATTCTCACATATGATCTTCTGATATTCGCATACCCAACTTCTCTGCCCTACAACTGCTCTAATATATCTCATGCACACAAAATGAATTTCCCGAACTCGCATAAATACCCGCTATCAAGAATTCAAACACTATATGTCGGCTTCACACAAAATATAATATTCTCTACATGTCGACTTCAAATCATAAATAATTTTTGATGCGTGCCCACACACGTCAACCAAACCATAGCTAGGACCCAAAATAAAATTCTCAAACATAGAAACAATTAAACAATCATCCCTTATACATCTGCAACATGCTTCATTGATTAGGTCGGCCATAATGAACAAATAGACAAAAAATAATTATGTCGAATCTCTTTACTTATACACGGATTAATGCAACATCACAAAACTTACCAATAAGGTACCATACATGCTTAACAACCTATCCTGGGGATCCACAACACAAGATGATGATTCGGTGAAGCATATGGATTGACATACTAACCGGATACCCTGTTCATCATGTTTTGTGTCAGTAAAACATTGCACTTAACTTTAGCTGTCGGTATGACCAGATTTTGATCTGCGGACCACAATAGTGACTTCAGTTACCATCAATGACAACACTAGAAGCCATACCAATAATCTCCCCGAGCCATATACCAACAACTCATTCCCTTGTGGGTAGTAATTTGATGAAGTCTTAAGGAAAATCTCGTGTCTAATAGAAAAATATGACATCCCTAATCCTACAAAGGCTCAGGCATTGTCGGATATGATGGTCTTGGGTGGGCCAAATCTAGCCACTAGCTCTTCAAGGAAATTAACAATTTCCCCCTCTATCATTTTTTTTAGGGCTACGGCCTCCGTCCACCTTGTGAAGTAGTTGGTCGACGTGAGGATCCACTTATGTCTAGCATTGGAAATAGGATTTATCATTCTGATAAAATCCAGACCCCATTGAGCAAAGGGTTCCTCGGTTACAATCGGGCTTAGGGGAAAAGTTGTATTCTTTCTTTTTCCAACAAAATATTGGCACTGGGTACACTTTTTCACTAGATGATGTGCTTCGGCAAACATAGAGGGACAATAATATCCTACTTGCATGATTATTAAGACAATGGTCTTGGCAGAGAAATTTCCACCCTCAGGACTGTGATGGAATTCATAAGAACTCTTTCTGCCTGTAGCTTTTCGAGACATCGGAGCAGTACACCATCATAATTTCTCTTAAATAATACACCCTTAATTAATACATACCTAGTGCCTTGCAATCGGTAGTATCTCCTTTTATGAAGCAGAAGACTGGTTGGGTAGTACCCCTTTTGCATATACTGCATCTGATCAGCCACCCAAGACTCTTCAGACTCGAATTGATTCTAGTAGACTTGATCGGTCTCCTTGTTAGCTTCAGATTCCTGTGCAATGTACTCACAAAAACCTCTTCTCTGAACCAGTTTGGTTGGTCTAATGTCCACATCATATTTTAGGATCTTGGCGATCCAATTTTCCCTTTTTTCTATTATTTCTCCTTCTATGATGTATTCCCGCACACTAGGATGCACTACAAGGATAGTGATCTTGTTGGCCGACACCAGGTGTCAGAATTTCTTTAAACTTTTGACAATGGAAAAGGCATGCTTCTCTAAAAAATTATACCTAGCTTCATAATATTTCAGGGTCCTTGAATGGAAAGAAATAGGATGCTCTCCATTGTCTTCATTACACTTCTAGGTGAGTACTAAAGCTATGCTATGTTTGCAACTATATACATAGAGTAGGAAGTCTTCAAAAAAATCTGGGTTAACCAGCACCGAGGCTTTAGAGAGGGTTATCTTTAGCTTCTCAAAAGTTGTTTTGCCTTGCAAAGTCCACTTGAAAAGTAGGTTCTTTTTAAGCATCAGTGTGATTGGTCTTGCAATGCCTACGAAATTTGATATGAATCTGCTAACAAAATTAATCTTCCCCAGAAAAGATTGCAGTCCCTTTTGGTTTACCAGCAAGGGTAATTCCATTATAGATCTGACCCTTTCGGGGTCTATTGCTATTCCCTCCTTGGATACTACAAAGCCAAGGAGCTTACCCTGAGGTACTCCAAAGACACATTTTTTTGGGATTCAAAGAAATCCCGAACTGTTGGCATTTCTGGAAAACCTTTTCCAGATGATCAAAATGATCATCTTTTGATTTCGAAGAGACTATTAGGTCATATATATATATATGAGGATAATCTGGTTGATCAATCCTTCAAAAGCAATATCCATTGCTCATTGAAAAGTTGCACCAACATTGGAAAGTCCGAATGACATCTTTGAATATGCAAAATTTCCCCACTTAGTGGTAAACGTTGTCTTATGTTGGTTGGATTCCTTCACATAGACTTGATTATACCCTGAGAAACCATCTAGCAAAGAGAACATCTATGATCCAGCCACAGTCTGCAAGATCTACTCCATCGGTGGCAAGGAGTAATGGTATTTTAATGAGGCTTTATTCAAGTCCTAAAAATCAACACAAAGTTGGATATCACCATTCTTTTTTCAAACTGGAACCAGATTCGATACCCAGGTGGAATGATTGATAGGATATATGATCTTTGATTCGACCAGCTTGCTGAGCTCTTGTGCCATTAGTGCTTCGACCTTCAGGTTGATTGGCCTTTGTTTTTTGGACAGGCTTGGATCCTTCTGCCAGATCAATGGTATGTTGGATTATGCTCAGGTCGTATCCTTTGAGATCATCATAGGTCCAAGCAATAACCCCATCATACTTGAAGCATAGATCTCAGTCTTTTCTTGTCCTTGTGAGGAACTTCCCTTCTGATTTTCAGCTTTCTTCCACATTTGACCTCAAGCTCTTAATAATCCCTTGCATCTGCAGTAAATCTTTTCTTTTTGTTCCTTGCATCTTCACAATCAAAGAGATTTTCAAGAGAAATTAATCCTTGGGGAAGCTTGTTCCCTTTCAATTGGATGACTTGATCTTCAGGAAATCTTGTCCCTAGTGGTGAATAGTCAGAAGATATCCCTGATTTATGTATGAAAGAAGCAATTTGGATGTCGTCATCAAAGAATTTCTAGGTTTGATCATTGTCGGGAATTGAGGGTCGGGCAATGACTTGCACTGCGCTCTGCTTTGTTAGGTCAGAAATCAATTCAAATTGCGAACCGATATAAGCCATCCAATGGGAAACACTATTTTTTGATTAGGGAATAACTTGTATGTTGAAATCTTCAAAAATATCGATCATATCTCAAACCTAATGTCTATAATATCTCATCCTTGTGTTCTTCGCAGTCACTTGTCCATGAACCTGGCTCACCACTAGTTTTCAATCTCTGAAAGCTTGTATCCTTCTCGTGCCTATTCGCTCTGCTAGAATCATCCCGTGAACCAAGGCTTCATATTTGGCATCGTTGTTGGAGCATGAGAACTAAAAATGGTAAGCCTTGAGGGTCTTTGATCCAGTTGGAGACACTAGTCAGACACCCACTCCAAAGCCAGCTTTGCACTTGGCACCATCCAAATATAAGGTCCATAGACAATTATCACCTGAATCATCAGATTCCTCCTGATCCTTCATTAGTTTCAAAAAGACCTGATCATCGTCAAAAATCACATATGTGCCTAGCCTTGTTGCATTGAAGTTTCTGAATGGATCAGAGTCAATGAATTAGTTGAGCAGCACCTCTTCCTCAGGAGTCCAATCACTTGTATCTTCTTCATCTTCTAGCATTTCTACACAATATCTCTCTTGTTCAGAGATGGAGGTATGTGCAGCCTTAAGGCATAGGTTTGTGTTATCTGCAATGTGTTTGGGATGCAAGGATTCAAACAGGATCTTCATCTTCACCTCATGCTTGGTTCTCAATATTAGGTGGGACCGATCAAGCACTAAGTATCTGCCAAGCTTTGTAGTGAAATCTCTTGAAAGACACATTTCGACGATTGGGGGAATGTCTATCACTACTATTTCTTGAGTGACTGTTTGTCTTGGACACAAGAAGAGGGTTAGAGATAGATCTTTTATCCAACCAACGGTCAAAACCTTCTTCTCGTCCAGTTGCATGATTCATTTTTCAAGGGGCTCATACTTAAGTTTCAAAGCATCTGTCACTTGTTTTGGCATAACAGTCATGCTAGCCCCTGAATCAATCATATTATTATGCAAAATTTTATCTCCCACAATAAGTGTTAAAAAGAAAGGTGTGGGATTTGGTTTGCTTACCTCTTTCTCTTTTGCATTGACTACATCATTTGTGTAAGTTGTTGTTTTCAGAAGCTGAGGATGTGGCATGGATCCTTTGTATCCACTTTGATTGCACGACTGAGTTACGCCTGCCTATGGGCTTTGTTCTTCTTTCTTTAATGCTTCTCGAAGCAATGTCTTTTTTTCAAGAATGGATATGATGTACCATAATGATACATTGGTAAGTGCCTTCTTCAATTGTTCCACTACATTGAGCGTCTCAACCAGTTGAGTCTTAGACATGTATGTTGGTATTTCTCTCATTTTCGGAAGGAAGTATTTCGTTGTGACTGGGCTTGGTGTCTTATATGCCTCCTCTACCAATGGTGGGTTATGCGACTGCGGAAAATGTCAAACGATGGGAAATGAAGCCTGCTTTTCTTGCGGGGGCAGTTGACTTGACTGAGGATGTGGCAAAGGTTGTTGCACGTATTCTCCCGTGAGCCTTCTTTTGGACCTTGTGTTATAATTTGACTGCACTTGTGGAACACCAGTCGTCAGAGCTTCATTTGTGAACACTACATCCTCTTCTTCTAACCACAAGAATAGAGCTTGGTCAGGTGCAATGTCCAGTTCTTGCTCTAAGGACATTCCCTGCATTTGTGGTCTGAAGCGAGCATTTTCCATTTTGGAAGATTCACACTCGTCTGTGTTCGGTAGCACACCCCTGCTTCTTTGCTTCACTATCCTCTATTGTACATTCCCCCTTGGGAAATTTCAGGGCATATGGCTATCGTTGCATGGGAAACACCAAACGTTTTCATCTTTCACCAAATCATTCTAGCCCAGAATTAGCTCTTTACTCGGGCTATCCTTGACTGTCTGCAATGGCATGGTGACCGAAACTATCTGATTTGCAAACGATGTTTGTTGACCTCCTCCTCTGGAGGATCCTTGGTATGGATTTTTTTGATAAGACAACTTTCCTTCTCCATAGGCCTGTGTATTCTACTTCAGAGGTGTTGCTTGTTGTCATTTGATAATGACCAACTCGTTAGCAAAATTTTGCATGAGATTCTTCATGTCACTGATATCTGCCACCATTGAGGAAGAGCCCGACATGCTTGATTGAGCAGTGGGATACACATATATAGACTGAGGGATGAACAACATCAATTTTGTAGTGGAAGTGCTTATAATGGCTTCTTCCTAAGGGCCATCAGAGATTTCTACAAATACTGGCATTGGAGGTCAAGGCAGAATCTTTTTGGCATCGATTAGATTGTTTTTTGCACGCATTGCCACCTCATATGCGTTGGGAAAGGTATCCCCTCCCATGGAGGTTATCATAACTATGATGTTAGGATTAAGGGCCTTTAGATAGAACATGAATTCCATTGCAACTTGAGGTCGATCAATCACAGGGATCCTTTGCTAGGTCTTATGAAATATGATGTTGAAGTCGCTCATGGCCTCTTGCAGAGCTCTCTTGATGGTAATTGGTTGTTGTAGCAACAAAGAGCGATCTCCTTTCTCTGAGAAGCATTCAAAAATCCACCCTCCAAGCTGATCCCAGGAGATAATAGAGAATGAGGCCAAAGATCGGTACCAATCTTGGGCCTTTCCCTTGAAAGAGGTAGCTAACAACCTCAAAGCGATGTTCTCCTCCAATATGTTATGTACCCTACATACCTCCACTATATCTTGAATGTGTTTAGAAGGGGTTTTGGAATCTTCTCTAGAGAATCTCATAATAGCCTTGAGGGCATTAGCAGGTATGGCAAGCCATACGTTTGGGGGTGTGGGTGGTTGTAGTGGACTACCGCTATCCCACGTTACAAAGTTTCTAGGAGTGGGGGGAGGTACATGAGCCATAGAGAAAAAATTCATGTGAATCAGGTATACAGGTATTCTAATTTGGAAGTTTGAGCCTTCGGGTGGGGTAGATAAAGCTTTGGATACTGTGCTCTTACTTCTTGCTCTATTGCTCCTTACAGATGATACAGAACATGTAAGTCTTCTCCTTCTAGGTACTAAGGCAGGTAATTGAGAGAGTACTAGAAGTGACCTCTCGAAGATGCTCTTGTTTGGACTTTGGGCATGAAACTTATTGTTCCTTCCTTAGCCTGATTTATGAAACATTTCTGACTTCTAATCAGGTGTTCAGAAAACTTCTTGTCCCATTAGGTGTACTAGAAAAAGAACTGTTGATCATCAAATCTTGCGCCTCTTTGACAGTCTTATGGGAAATTCATTGAGTGGGGGACCAATTTGTGCCTCACTGAATACCTCTAGGATTTTTATAGAAAGTCGGCTCTTCTTTGGGGGTTTCGAGTAAAGGGTAGAAGGAAATGTAAATATAAAACATAAAAAGGGCGATAAGCCAATGCTTTTACAACATTTCAAACCCAACCATTTCTATGATTGATATAAATAGACACAGAACGCCACAACCCTTCATTTTTGGAAAGAGAATGAACAATAAAGGCTAACAACAAGCACATTGTAGACTTTCAAATCTTCCTGTAGGCAGTGTTCATTAAGGTCCGATCAAACATAAATATTTCTAAGGGTAACAAAAAGAACGTTCAAAAATTGCATAAGCTCTCTCTCCTAATAGAGCATAATATAGTAAAACAATGACCCTTTAGAAAAATAGAGAAGTCCAATGACATAATCCAATTTTCACAAGTCACTATTCCTACCATACGAGCATACAACATGGAAATCAGCTACTTAAACTATTCAAATCCAACTTGCAAGACACAATGTTTCATTCAAAATGATAATATAAAGAAAGAAATCTTGAAAAAGGCCATACATGCACAATCTCAACAATTTCTCCTCAATAGTTTGCTACTTTAAATATCAAATGAACTTTAAAACAAAGGTTAGATGCCAATCCGACAATAGTTTAAGCCTTAAAAGATATAAAATGCCAGAGATAAGTAGCTTTGCAATAATGCTTCTAAAAATAATTCTATATCCTAAGAAAACTAAAGAAACTTTCCTTAGCCAAGGAAACTAAAACTTGGAATCCAACCCCTCAATGTGTCGTTGCCTTCCTTATATAGCTATAGAAAAAGAAAACACAACCTCAACACAAAATTCAATACTGCCAGGTGTTGATAGTTAATGGCACATGATCCGATCGTAGATCTTTGGTTAGATCGCAATGATCTTTGCTCATCAATTCTCAACTACCGTATTGATGTTTTTTAGATATTTAGCAAAGATAGAGGCCCGTAAATGATCAAATCCTAAAACAACAGCCTAGTAAAAAGATCCAGTTGACCGATCACATCACCCAAAGGCACCGACTCAAAACTTTGATCTTGAAAACCAAGAAAAGAAAAAGGCCAACCAACTTCGACAAACTCCCCAAAAGATATTACTTTGTAGGAAACACAATCCACCCGCAATGAAGAGGTGACGTGTCAAAAAGGAGGACACTTTCGAGCTCATGAATATAGCTCCCTAGAGAATCCCCAATGATCCAACACTTATTCCAAACTCTCTCATAAAAGAAATATGAAAGATGAAAGCTACACAGCCACCACGTGGTGCATTGCACACCTTTTTGATAACTCTACTTGAGCATGGGCACACCCGAAATTGAAAACATTGATTAAGCCGAAAATCAAAACAATTAAGGAAAAAATGCTTCACACCACCTATCAATATATGATCATTCATAAGGTCATTGCATTATAGCATAACCCTTGATATCTTATCAAGATTAATCAAGTTATTATCATGTCCTACAATCTTAAAAAGGATTCATTCTTGACACATAAGAGAAATATGATAATTGATACAAGTATGATAAATTGTAGCTTAGTGTTGCTAGGAATCATGATCAATCCATTTGAAATTGATCTTTCTAGGTCATAGATATCTTCTCAAATAAACAAAAAAATATTTTACTTGATTATTGTTGACATGAGCACCAAGAGTTTTTTCTTTAAAATTAGACTAGAAATCTACATACATCTTAGATGATTGTAATTTAAATTATAATAAATTTTACATTTAATTTGAACATTTCCTTGATTATGTAAGTGTTGACACAGTTCAATTTTAGGTTTCTTTAAATCATGTCAATTGATATTGTTAATCTTTACAATAATTGTTAGATTCATTTAAATATTTTTATCTTTAAATGTTTATTTGATTTGAATTATTTTTTGACTATAAATTGGTTTAATGTTAATTTTGATTTATAGGTTCCGATATCTATGAAGGAAACCATATTTTTTTGTTATCAACCAATGCTAATTCATGTTTCAATAAAATCTTTGTACCATATTTTTAGTATGAGTTGAAAGAATTTGATTATGTTTTTGTAAATGCCTAATCCCTTCATCCCTTTCAGTTTTGATATTTTATATGGATAAAATTTTGTGTTCCTTTAAGTAGTATAAGATGAATTTCTCACCTAAAGAAAGAAATAATAAATAAAGAAATAATCACTTCATTCACTAGAAATCTAGCAATAATGTAGAACCAAAAAAGGAATAAAAGTCCAACAAAACATATAAAAATAAGGTTGCACCCATTCTTTATTTAAACTCTTGATAATATTATTTTCCCTTTCACCTTGGTTTGTAGCTAGCAATATTCTTTTTTATTCCTTGAAAAATATGGGATAATTTAGATAATTATAAAAAATTAAATAAAATGAGGATAGAGAATCAAATATGCTACATACTTCAATTACACTACCTAGTACTTTTGTGAGACCACCCAAATTAACTTTCAATGCATGTTTGGTTATATCAACTAAGATCATATCAAATAGCCATCCATATCCATAGAGAAAGATACTTTGCATAAATAATTCATTTATAGATGCTAAGACTACATTGAAATTGACAATATGTAGGGTAAATTTTAGAGCCTCTAGACAAAGTAGTCAATCTTAGAGAATTGTTGAATGTTTGAAAATAGAAATAGAACAAAATAATATGAGTTAAAAAATAATCAAATAGTACTTTCATTACTATGATAATTTAGATGCAAATAAACTTTGGAGACCTGAATTGAAGGCATGTGTTATCATTATTATTTTCTTGTTTTTTTTCATTTATCATTTTATGGATTTTATTAGAAAACCCCAATGATGATTAATTAACCAAAGTAGTGGACTTATTTTTTATGTTGAGACTTAAGGTATTGAGGGGACGAGGCTTTCACATTACATGATTAGATTTTTATTAAATCTAGCATGGTTTTTTTGGGTGCTTGTTTTGTATATTTTGAAGTATTAGGCTCGAGGATATTATGATTTTAATTTTTGTTAGATCTAGCTTGGTGTTTTTTGGTTGCCTTGCATGTATATGTTTTGAAGTATTGGGCTTGAGAGTAACCAGGTAATTATTTTATGTCAACTGATTTCCCCTCTCCCTTTACTATTTATAGGTTGTCTATGGATTTGTATTGGTTTCCCAATGATTGCAAACCTTATTTATTTTAGCCTTGTCTGAAATATAATGATTGAAATTTGTTAATTATGAGGGAGATTCCAAAACTTTTGTGATCATAAATTGTATTTTGTGTCTTTAGATGTTTATTCCTTTGAAGGTTTTTTGTTGGATAATTATAGTCCTAACTATATTTTCTTGGCTTTTTTATTAGCATTATTAAGCCGATTTATCATGTCATCATCACACTAATTTTGATCTATTTATAAAGCACTATACCAATTTCAACCTATCACCAAACTGTTATATTCATGCACACTTGTCTTCTAGGTTTCAAGGCCTTATAGATTTTGTATCAATTACCTTTGATCTAAACTTATAATTACAATGTTTAGTCGCATTCTTGTTTCCTTAGATTGAATGAACCATGCCATTCTCTTATTATTATTTTTGGAAAATTTCTTCCAAAGGGGTAGCTCCCATTCATTAATCTTAATATAAGTAGTGCTAATAGGAGAGAAAGAAAAACAGGATATAAATAGCCTCAATAACCTCGTGTTCTCTCAAATTGTGCTAGAGACAAAATTTTCCTATGGGACCTTACAAATAAGCATATGTTTCCATATTATTCCTATAAATACCATCTCAAAGTAGAGCAATCAAGTTCTCCATCTCGCTATTTTTCATGGATGTCTCAATGCATATGGCATCATCGATCATCCCTTTAATTGGATTCCTTTTCAGATTATGCAGATCCCTAATGGTTGGAGCCTACAACTGAGCCAAGACCAACTTGTTTATGACTTTATCCATTTTCTCATAGCCCCCAAAAGTCCTTGCTATATTTTAACTAAACCTTTCTAGTATTTTTGAGTTGTGTGTATATGTTTAGCTGAGATTAAACTCCCCAACAATCCTACACACTACATCCACCTCCACCTCCATCTTGATTGAGAATATTTCTTTCAAATAGTCCAAGACCACATATTGGTTGCAATGATAACTCCATTTAGGGATTCAAAAGTAGTCCTCCACTCGAAAACTAGAAACCTTTGTAGCACTAGCCATCTATAAAGTTTTGGTAAGATGAATCACACATCATGATATTTATCCAATGATGAATAGGGGTTGAGGGAGCCAAAAAAATCCATGGATATTGGTAGGGAAGGTTGGAGTACATTTTTCAAGAAGTCATATCATCATTTAAAATTTACACCACTTTATCACTTTGCATTGGATCTATCAAATCCAATCAAAATTACTCTAATCTCCTAAATTTTTCTCTTCCCTCAATTTTATTTTGTCGATGATTTCTCAGAGACCATTCCAAGAAGAATAATCACTTGATATGACTAAGTTCTCCATCTGATCAATCATATAATTGGAAAGGAGATCAACATTTGTGTTCACTTCTTGAAAAATATGTTTAATAGTATAGTCTCCAATTTCATCTAGAATAGCATGGATGCCATCGATCCACATATTTAACTTCCAATTGGGAGCCTTATTTGAGGTAACAACTTCAAATACATTTAGTGAGTCCCCTTTGACATCCAAGTCCTTACAATTTTATTTTTGCATAAAGTCAAACCAACAAAGAGTGTAGCATATTTGGCATCATTATTGGTCCCATCAAGAAGATGACTGGAACCACCCCATATGAATTGACCACCATCATTTCAAATGATGAAGTTGGCATCGAAAGGGCTTGGGTTTCCCCCCATAAAATTAAGTCTCAGTCCTCTTTAGGAGGAAGTAACCATCAGGTTGAAGATCAATCACATTTATTCTTGATAAAGTCCCCTTTTGGGGGGATCAGATGGTTCTAGACCTTAAGCATTTGATCATCCCAAGAAGAATAAACTTTGTATTTCCTATCGGCCACTTTCACATTCAAATGTTTGCATACTCCAATTTCGATCTTGTTTAGTAATGTGCTAATTATGGACTCTTTTCCCTTAAATATTTGTGTATTTCTCTCTTTCCAAATTTTCCATATGATCATGGTAGGTATGGTAGACCATAAACTAGCTCATAAGGATCCTTTATTTAGCGTTGGCCAACATGTGAAAATTTCATGCAATGTGCTTGGGAGAGGACCATGCCAACTTAGTTTTCCATAGAAGTGGGTCCAATAATTTTATGCTATTTTGTATTGTACAAGAAGGTGATCTAATTTCTCCTCATGTGCATTGCATAGAGGGCACCTAAATAAACCTCCAAATCCAAGTTTCATCATTCATTCACCAGTCAATATCTTATTGTTAATGCAATCCAAGTGAATGCATTTTCTTTGGGAAGTATGTTGGAGCTCCAACATAGATCTAAGGACCACGAGCATAAATCCAACTCCCTCAAAGCCATCTCCTAACCTATTTTAGTCAAGTAATTCTCTAATTTTTTTATGCACCATATAATTTCATCTTCACTGTTGAATTGAATTACATGTCATTGACCCAACTCTTCCATTAATATTTTTTTACATCCCCAACTCAACATATCAAACTTCTTCCATACAAAATTTTCCATCCCATTTCCCCCATTTTATGTTCATGTAATTGTGTAACTTGTTTTCATAAACAACCTTAGTCAATTCACATGCCTAATCCAATCCTAGTATCTTAACCAATGGATGATACCCATTCCACAAATCGGTCCAAAAGATTTCCTTTCATCTATTTCTAATCCTCCATGAGAGGTGCTTCATTATGATATCCCTACATTTCATCATGAAATTCCATATTGAGGATCCATTGGGAGGATTTTATATGGTTAAAATTCTTTCAAATTATAAAGGAGGGAGACCGACTGCTCAAGACCCTAGGTCATTGGAGGGTCTAGAACAATAGGCTTCCTTGATCTACCTCAAGCTAAGGGAAATGTTTCGGGAGAGTTTAGATTTTAAGGGCTAAAAGGAAGAGCAACCAAGATACTGTTGTCCTTTAACAAGCCCAAATGTTTCAAGAGGTTAGGTGAGTAGGTTTCTAGAGTCTAAACCGTAACTTAGGTAGCTCATTTCCAAGGGACTCCAATGCAAGACACAGATGATAGTGTGGCACGTTGGCATTCATATAGATAGAAACTGTAAAGTACAGTCAAAACTTAAGAAGAACCTACTAACGACCTAACAAGTACAGTTTAATTCAATGACAAAAATAGAAAGGAACTAAATAATAGAATAACAAGAAGAATACTTTAACTTGATCTAATCTATAAATTGACAAAAGAGGGTGAGGAAAGTGCACCTTCCTACCCACGAGTTGATATCTTTGAAGTCTTCACTTGACAAGCAACCTACACACACAAGATGGAAAAATGTTGGGGCTGTGTATAGAGGACTTCCATAGTCAGTCCCCCACTTTGGTGTTCCCACCTCCATAGATATCCAGTATAGCAACAATAGGAGAAACGTGATAAAGAGAGATATTGAAATGAAAGTACTAAATGCTATGCTAACAACAATATGCTACGAAAATAATACGATAATGCTAAGTGAAAAGGAAATGGAGTGATATCACCTTCAACCATGTGCATTCAAGGAAAATGGGAGTGAGCTGGAAAGCTTGTAGATTCCAACGTTGCTACAACAACAAAGAGAACAAACCAACAAAGTATCAACTTGATTCAATGGAGGTGAGAATGTTGTGAAAAGAGTGAAGAAATAGTTTCCAAGATTGAATGAGATCAAGAGAGTTCAAGAGAGAGTGAAAGAATCAAGGAGATAGTGATTTGAAGATGAAATTGGAGGCAAAGTAGCTATTCGAGGTCGTTCAAGAGCGCAGAGACGTTACACTTCATCGCAATGGACAATTGTAACACCTTTGCGGATTCTAGAGGCAGGAATCCTCTTAGGATGGCAATGCGTCGCATAGACATCTACGCATTGTGCTGGTGTCCTTGAAAAAATATCCTCCACCTACACAAAAAATAGTTGCCAAGTGGATAGGAAGCGAATGGAGGACGTGGCATAGCATCATCATATTTAATTCTTCTGAGGTAGGAGGTATGTAAATGTGGAATTTGCAAGGGGTGCAAATTCACACCATTACATTTTTCCCCCACATTAGCGAGCATAAGTGTCAATGAATGCATGGTAAAGTAGAGTGAAAGATTAGAAATGTATACCTAAACCATCAAGGAAGTAGACCGTGATCTGACACACCCAAACACACAAGAAGAGGAGATGGCTCCATAGGTACTCAGTCTTGAGGAGAGATGAACAAATGTGCCACAGGTCCATGAACCTATGAAAGGTGAAAAAAAGCCTCTACAGGTGCTCAGTCCTATAGAGGAGGCACCCTAGGTGCTCAATCTTGAGGGAGACCAGATGTGAAAGGTTTCATAGAGTCCAATAGGCCCTTACAGGTGCTCGGTTCTGTAAGGAAAGCTCGAGGTGCTAAGTCCTCCAAGCTTGTTTGAAAAAGCAACTTCACAGGTGCTCAGTCCTGCAAAGCAACATGTTAATCCACAAAAACAACATGTTAGATAGCAAAAATCCACGCAGGTAGGAAAATAATCATGCAGAAAGTCAACATTTGAAGGAGAAGCTTTCAAAGGGGTCCCTCGAGAACCCTTCAAAAGAAAGGGGGTCCGCTCAAGGGAAGCTCTATTTGAAAGGAAATGACATTATTTACAAATGATTCTAGCATCAAGGAATCCTTCTGAAATATTTCTTTCATCAAGGAATTCAAAAGGAAGAATACTCCCTTGCAAGGGAAATTTTTCAGACTTCTTCATCAGAAAATGTACTCCCTTCTCAAGGGAAAGTTTTCAGATTCTTTCTCTATGAATCCATTTTGAAATAAAAAATTTGCTAGGGGTCCTTGTTAAAGAATACAATTTTGAAAAAATAAGAGATTTTCAAGGAGGGATTTGTTGGCCACCGAATACACCTTTTGAAAATCAAAGTAGTATGATAGCCCCCCCTTAGGATGGTGTGTGTTGAACACAAAGGCACGCGACATCCTAAGGAGAGAGAAGAAAGTGATGTTGTGGCTTTTGGTACATGATTGAATGTAATCGTGGAAATGTTGTCGCACACACAAGGGACAACACACAGGCACCACAATATCATGAAGCAACCAAAGAAGAGAGAAAAATGAAAAAGAAACATAAGCAAAGACAAAGAAACCAAGAGATAGGGGGATTTGATATTTCGAGGTCAGAACTACTCATAGATATAAACAGATAGATATAATATAATAATATATACAAACTATCATCAATCCCCTACTATATCATATCATGAAGAACATTACGTGAAAACAAAGTAAAATAAAAAATTGGGTCAACATGGAAGGGAGGCCTAAATTCCCCCAACACTTTGCATCATCTCGAATTGTTGAAAATCAAGGAACAACAAAGAGAAGAATGATGTAACAAATAGAATAATTTTACAACACAAAACACTCCTATATCCAATCACCTACAAGGGTGACAAGGGTCCTCCAGGAACACGTAAAACAAGCACGGGGGAAACACAACACACACACACACACACACACATCTAATCTATAGATAAAGAAGAGGTTCCCTCCTAGTCCTCATCAACCAAGAGGTTGTCTTTCTCCAAATCTAGATCATTATAAGGGGAAGGTGGAAGAGCCTGCAAGGGTGGAATAGAAAAGGGAGCATCCTTCAACTCTCCTACAAAAAGAGCTAAGGAAGAGGGCCCCTTGAGGTCCTCTTCACTCAACTCCTATGAGGTAAACGCCATTGATTTTGAAAAATCACTGATAGAATCGAGACATCGTCCACTGAGCTAAGCATGCACTTGATAGGAGTTCCATGTGTCAAATGAGTGGGTGAAGGAGGAGACACCCGAGATCCACTAACGACCTCACCAAAAGACTAGAGGGAAGTGACAAACTAAGGGGACATCGGGGCTGCCTCTGTCACTAGGACGGTGTAAGCCAAAGGAATACCAACTTTCAGAGAAGGTGATTCCTTCTTCCGACCCCCATTAGAAGCAAGGTCATCCTCCAACTTGCACTTTATAGAAGGATGCAAGATCCCCACTGAGCAAGTGGAAGGTTAGGAGGAAGAGGAGAAAACTGCAACGGACGCCATCGAGGTATTTGGCATATCCACAGGCTTAGGAAAAGATAGGATGTTTGGAAGGTACATCAAGAGAGGAAGCTCAACTGAAGGAGTGATGAACACTTGCACCCTTTTAGGGTGAGGGTCGTCCATGCTCGCGGTGGGCAGAAGCAAGATGGAGGCAATGGGAACCGAAGTAGAAGGGGAAAAAGAGGAGGGCACAACATGAGATACCAAAGTGGGAGTTGTTCGCTCCCCTTCCTTCTTTTGCAAAGCAGATTGTTCAACGGCTAGAGCCTTCCTCTAACACTTATTCTCACATGCAAGGCAGTTTCTTTGGCTCCAAGAGCTACAAGTTGTAGCTTGAGGAGGAGTTGGAGGCTCTTGTCCAGCCATGGGAGTGTCCATCACAATTGTTGTCAATGGATGGAGTGACTCTTGAATAGAGACAAGAGGAAGAGATGCAGGAATGGAGGCAACAATAGGCAGAGAGGCATACTCAAGCACCTCAACGATGGGCCTCTTCCCATTCGCCACCCTAGGGGTAGGAGCAGTAGGAAGCCACAGAGGCTAAGATGTAGAGGTGACTCCATGGGGGGCCTTCCCCTTACCATACAGGACAAGCCAAGGTACTGTCAGTAAGACAGGCAGGTCGAACACTTAACACTTGGCCTTCCGCCAAGCGGCCACTATCAAACTCCTCGAGAGACACATGGAAGCGAAATTCAAGGATGTTGTGGTAGGGTGAGAGGCAAAAGCAGGTGGGACTACAAAGGAAGAAGAAGGCTCCTAAGCGGACTTCTCCTTCTCCTTTCAAGAGGTAGAAGCAGCCCGATGTTGTGTTATCATGCAAGCCTTTACCAAAATAGCATAGGGGGAAGGAGGACAAGTCACTTTCGACGGTATGCCCCCATTCTTGTATTTTACGTAAGTGCAATACAATAGGTCTATCCTTGGAGGAAGCAGACCAATATGGGAAAGCCATAAGTGATCTATGAATAAGCCCCACATGACACTAGGGGTTTGTACCTAGTGTCATACACAACATGCACAGAGCCCTCATGGGAGAATTTCAAGCATTTATGGATCACCAAATGGATTTCATTTATGGAAACTAGCCAAGGAATGCTTAGCTTCACTCTCAACAAGTCAGACTCCAAGATAATATGAAAAAGGGTATTCATAGTCCTAGGCCCAACCAAGACTAACAGGGTGATGGAATCGATGGGAGGGACGAAAAGCCCATCATGCGTACATATCATGCTTTTAGATTCATCGTACCCATCATTGTGTAAAAATTTTATTAACATAATCTCCTCTGTAATAACATTAACTCAACATGTAGGATCAACAAGGACACTAGTCATGGTATTCTCGTTGATATGAGCAGGAATGTATAGAGGAGAGGGTTCTTTATTAGCATTCCTCAGCAAGTCCTATGATGTAAAGGTTATAATAGGAGACCCATTTGCAGGCTGCACAAATAGGATGGGAAGATGCATGAAAGAAGCCATATTTTACGTACATTAAAAAGAACTTTCTTAGAAGCCTCCAAGGGTTTATCGATTAGACAATGACCTATTCTATATTTTGCTTCAAAATATTTAGGGGTTCTAGCTACACTATTAGGGGTCGTAGGTTGGGTTGCAAGGCTAGGAACCCTTCAATGCACACACCTACAACACATCTAGAACACGAGAGAAGACTCCTTCAACACTACAAAATAGAATCAAAATAGTTCACATTGGGTTCACCAAAAGGTAGAGGAGGGGGATCAACTTCTCAGGACCCTTGGTCACGGGAGGGTCTAGAACACTAGGCTACCCTGATCTACCTCAAGCTAAGGGAATTGTTTCAAGAGAGTTTAGAGTTTAATGGCTAAAATGAAGAGCAACCAAGATACTATTGTCCTTTAAAAATCTTGAATGTTTCAAGAGGTTAGGTGAGTAGGTTTCTAGAGTCTGGACCGTAATTTAGGTAGCTCACTGCCAGGGGACTCCAATGCGGGACACGAATGACAACACGACGTGTTGGAGTCTCAATGGGGCGTTAGCATCTGTACAGACATAAAGCATAAAGTAAAATTGAAACTTAAGGAGAACCTACTAACGACCTAACAAGTATGGTTTAATGCAATGACAAAAACAAAAATGAACTAAATAACATAATAACAAGAATAATACTTTAACTTGATCTAATCTACGAATTAACAAAAGAGGGTGAGGAAAGTGCACCTTCCTACCCACAAGTTGATACCTTCGAAGTCTTCACTCGATGAGCAACGTACAAACACAAGACGAAAAAATTTTAGGGCCTTGTATAGAGGACTATCGCAGTTAGTCCCCCACTTTGGTGTTCTCACCCCCATGGACAACCAATATAGTAATGATAGGAGAAATGTGATAAAGAGCTTGATATTGAAATGAAAGTATTAATCATTATGCTAACAACAATATGCTATGAAAACAATATGATAATGCTAAGTGAAAAGGAAATGGAGTGATATCAAATTCAACCACATGCACTCAAGGAAAATGGGAGGAGTGAGCTCGCAAGCTTGTAGATGCCAATGTTGTCCCAACAACGAAGAGAATGAACCAACAAAGTATCAACTTGTAGCTTCAATGGAGGTGAGAATGCTATGAAAAAAGTGAAGAGATAGTTGCTAAGAGTGTATGAGATCAAGAGAGTTCGAGAGAGAGTGAAAAAATCAAGGAGATAGTGATTTGAAGATGAAATTGGAGGCAAAGGAGTCATTTGAGGTCAATCAAGGGCGTAGAGACGTTACACTTCATCTCTAATGGAGAATTGTAACGCCTCTATAGATTTCAGAGGCAATGATTATGTCAGGACAGCAACGCGCTACGTAGACGTTCACACATTGTGCTAGCATCCTTGACAAAATATCCTCCACCAACACAAAAAAAATTGCCAAGTGGATGGGAAGTGAATGAAGGATGTTGAATAGCATCATCGAATTTAATTCTTCTAAGGTAGGAGGCATGTAAATGTGGAATTTGAAAGGGGTTCAAATTCATTCCATTACATAAATGAATCCTCATCGATATATTTTTTCTAAAGGACTTAAATCCACATAGTATTGGGGTCCTTAAACATGCACCACACATGCTTTACACCCAAGACTTTGTGTTGTATCTAAATATCTCTAATCCTTGCACCACCAACCACTTTGGGTTTTTTAACCACATCCCATAAAATCAAAGGGACCTTATGTTTCTCATTAGCTCCATCCCAAAGAAATCTTCTTTTTTTATTAGTATTTTTTTGTGCCATAACTTTAGTGATCTCAATACAAGAAAGCATGCAGATTAGAATTGCTTCCAAAATTGATTTAATCATTGTTAGTCTGCTAGCCATTGACAACCATCTTACCTTTCCCATTATTTGTTTTCCTTCCACACTTTTCAATTGTCTCAGCCTAGATCTTGTCTCTTACTACTCCATTAAATAGCGGGATGCCCAAGTATGGTGCGAGGAGCTTGTCAATGGTGAAGCTAAGAAAGGAGGTGATCCACCTCTGTATTGAGTTTGTTGTATTAAATAAATAGATTTTTTCCTTCTCATTATTAATCAATTGTCCTGACACCAAGAAATATTCCTCTAGGACATTCTTGATACTCGATGCATCTTCAAGTGAGGATTGACCATATAATAACGTATCATTTGCAAAATCCTAACCATCCACCAGTCTATGTGAGGGTCAAAATTCTCTTGTTGAGGATGTCCACCATGAGAACAAAAAGAAAAGGGGATATTGGGCCCCCTTGACGAAGGCCATGGACACCATTGAAAAATCGCATGGGACACCATTAATCAAAATGGAATATCTAGGGGAAGAAATACACCAAAAAACCCAATCGATCCATTTTGCACAAAATCCATACCTTTCTAAATCCTTCATCAACAAATGACACTACACATGGTCATAATCTTTACTTAAATCTAGCTTCAATATCATGCCTTTCGTACTAAATTTCATTATTGAATGTAGGACCTCATGTGTCGTTATTATACCATCTTAGGACCTCATGTGTCATTATGAAACCACTTTGTTCCTGGGATATTAGTTTCGACAAGATTTTCTTGAGCCTGTTTTCCATCACTTTGGTGATTATTTTTTATATGGTGTTGCAAAGAGAAATTGGGAAAAAATATACAAAGGTATTGTAGTCTTGTTTCTTCAAGATTAATGCTATATTAGTATTGTTCAACTCTTTCAAAACTAAATCTTTCTTTCTTGATTCCTCCATAACATCCACAATATAATCCCCCATGAAATCCCAACAGGTTTGAAAGAACAAAGCCATGAAACCGTCAGGGCTTGGGGCCTTGTCTGGATACAACTGGAAAGTAGCTGCCTTCACATCTTCTTTGGCGACTGATGAAATCATAAATTCATTATCATCATTTGAAACCAATGATTGATGTTATTCCTTAAATCATAATTTATTGATTCTATCCTTTCATCACTACCCAACAAAGATTGAAATAATTTTACGCCCTTTCCTTGAACATCCATAGGATTAGAGAAAAATGACCATCCAAACTGTGAATTTGAGTGATATTATTCTAGCTATGTCTCATCTTTGTAGAATTGTGAAAAAAAATATATAAGTCACCTTCTTCAAGCCTCACTTCATGTGATTTTGAACCCTAGGAACATTCCTCTCTTGCTAAAATTTCTCTGTAGAAAACCATCAATTCCTTTTTCTTTGTAAATTCCCCATGTGACATTTTGTTCTGAAGTACATACTCACTCAACTATTCCATTTCATCTTCAACTCTTTATTTCTCTTTATAAATGTTACGAAAGGAGACCTTCCACTATTTCAATTTTTATTTAGGTGCCTGTAGTCTTTTGCAAAATACAAACATCCTTGTTTCCTTAATGTTCTTTGACTCTGTCCACTATCCACACATCAAATCCTTCAAATTAGGCTGTCAAAACCACATCTTTTCAAATCTAAACTAGTATTTGGGAGGAGGAGATTCCTTGATTAAATGGACCTCCAAAGTTTTACATTAGTGGTTGTCATTGCACCAAAAGATCAACCTATTAATGCTCAATATAACCTCCAGATTTATAAAAGATCCACAGGAGGTGATTAAGCCATGTCACGAACCCAAGCATCACATTGAACAAGGAGACCAAGGGACACACCATCTTGCAACAATCCCCACCAGTACAAGCGATGGGTTGGAACCTATGACCTCATCTCTGATACCAATTCTTAAACACCTAGAATACTAAGAGGGGGGGTTAATCAGTATTCTATTAAACCATTTAGTCATAATCCAACCAATTATCAAAACATATTTAACTACAACTATGAATGAGTACATGAAGGAAATCAAAACACCGCATAACACATGAACACCGAGATTTTTACGTGGAAAACCGAAAAAGGGAAAAACCATGGTGAGGATTAACTCACAATATATTATAACTAGTTATAAGATATTACAAGGCTCACTACTAGGACTCAACATCCTTAAAAGGCTCACAACCTAAAAATAGATACAAGAAAAAAATGGCTACACAACCAAGGTGTGAACTAATGTAAGATGCACCTTCCTTATGTTGAATTCGGTTCCAATTAAGGTGTGAATACAAAATATTGCTCTACTCTGTAGTCACTCAGCATACACAACAATTTTTCCTTTATTCTGATTTCACACATATAAATTTGCAAGTTCACATAATCTCATATTTCGCACACTCACTTTTTTTTTTCTCTTCATTCTGCAACTCAATATTGGTCCACATATATACCCTATTACATTCACTTACATCAATTAGGTCGGCTTAATTAGATGTAGCCCCATTTCAATTCAAAAACACTTAGTCGTCTTCATACATGAAAACAAACTTCTTTGTGCAAAAAAAGGTGCAACACTTGAATTAAGGTTGGCACAGATCTAAATAGATCCCCTTAACATCCACAATACATATTAATCTTCATAGCACAACTTCAAGCATTAGGTCGACCAGGGATTAGACTTAACCACAAAATAAGCCAATCCATCCAACATCAATCATCCATATAATCATATAAGTAATCGCCATCTGGAATATGTGTAGTGCTGACATCTATAAATCTTCCCCCAAAAATGTGGAGTCTGAAACCAAACACTAGAGGAGTGTGGACCAAATAACACTTGTCATCTTGTACTGTATAAGCCATAATACAGTTTGTTGAACTTTTGTCACTTGTAACTTTCAGCCAAATTGACCAAAATTGTTGAAGTCTTGAACATAGATGTATTTAGCAGTACCAAACAACATACTATAACCACATAAGTTGATCTTGTAGCATGAGCAAATCTGGACCAAATTACCGGATCAAAGTGACACAAAAATTGTTTTATCGGATCAAACAAGATTGCCAACAAACATTGTTGGAATCAATGGCAATACATCAAAGGGTTCCTTCTTCATTCTTTCAACAATCTCCCCCTTTTCATTGATGTCAACATGTGCCAAAAATTAATTTCAACAATTCAAATTCAAGTAAAAACTTCTCAAAACTTGTCCCGCAAACATAGTATCTAAACTTCTCCAGACTTTAACCAAAACTACTTCAACTTCTCCAAACTTCTTCAACTTCTCCCCCTTTGACATCAAAGACAAAGGGTGTGCCAATGCGACACATGAACATAAAGGAAATTGAAATAAAATGACTAGCTCTCCCTTAGGGAGTTATCCCTAGACTTACATCCAATCATATGTACAGGAAAGAAAAACTAAAAGCAACTAGAAAAAAAAATACAAGGTGAAATATGTTCACCCAGAGGAGGAATCACCTTTTCAAGTTTTTCAACGAGAGCACTTGCTATAAGTATATGCTTACACTTTACCAAGTCTCCAAGCTAATGGAATCACCTTATAACATCCTCTTTCTATCTTTGCAGGGTAAAAAACTTGTTTTGCAAGTCAAAAATTGCACTCCAAGAGGCGTAGTTTATGCCCTTTGTGAGGTTATAAATTTTGGAAGCATTGGTTAGTTGTGACTTTATTGAGTCCATTAGATCCTTAATGCCTTGATTAGCATCTGACCATCTCATGCAATGCAAGAATAGTTTATAAGCCTCATTGTCACATTCCTTCACTTCTTTCGATCATTTTGTAACCTTGCTATGTGCAGTTGCACATTTGTCTTGAATTTCAAGCAATCTTTTCTTTGCAATCCTTGACTTAGATTCTTTTGTAGCGTGCTCTTTTAGGCTAGAAGTATATTCTCTGAATGAATCAACCAAAAACTTCAAATTCTCAATAAGTATTAAAGAATCATCAATGGTGGTACTGAGGATTGCATCCTGTAAAACTTTGATGGCATCATTGATTAGCGCAGTCCCCCTTTGATGAGTTTCTATAATATCTTTTCTCCCATAGGTGATAAAAGTGTCTCCAATCTCCATTCTCTAAATAGGTGTGATTTTATTCAAATCAACATAGCCTTGTTGTGATGGGAGTTGAACCAACTGGGGAGGAATGACTAGTTGTTCATCCTTATTTGTCTTGTTAGACGACCCTTGAGAGTGTTGCTTGAGGATTCTCCTAGTGACTTTGTTGGCTCTATGATCTTCTGAGATTCTTCTTCATTTCTTTCAACTCAAAGGGAAATGATTAGATATAGGAATGGTTTTAATTATGATGCTTGGTTAGATAGGAATGACAAGCCATGTATGAGAGATAAGAAAATTATCCAAACGCTTGAAAATATTGGTAAAACCTCCATGCCTATTGGTCCAAGTGTATCTCCCATTTGTAGTCCAATAATATCTATTAACCCATTATTGTTGAAAAAGATGGAGAAATTGATTCGTGATTGGGCCAAACATCCTAAGTCGCCAATCTTATCATTGGAATTCAGAATCATGTTAAAATATCCAGCCATAATAAACTTATCAATGATTCCTCGAATATCATTGTTGAGTATACTCCATAGTTCCTTCTTGTATCGAGTTTTAATGGGACCATATATGTTGTAAATAATGAAACTCATATTTGAGGCAATGCTTTTAATCGAAGCCTTTAACAAATGGTAATTGGTATAAATCATGTTAACAAAGACTTTGTTTGGTTTCCACATGATACTTATGCCACCAAAGGTCCTAATCGCATCATTGAAGGAACCACACCAACCATGTAATGATGTTTGATGAAAGTGTCAACTTCACTGGATGATAATTTGGATTCCCATATGAGAACTATGTCGATCAATTGGCTTTCAATTTTGCACTTGATCATGTGTCGCTTGCTAGGGTAATATAAACTCCTAACATTATTGGTGAGGATCTTCATTGTCCTCCAAGGGAGGGATCTCCTCCCCAGAAACACAACATATAGGATTTAATTGAGGTTTGTTCAAGAAGTAGGATATCTTATACTTGCTTCTTTTTGTTGGTTTTACACCCAATTCTTTTCTTAACTAGGAAAACTTGAGGATTTTAGTCACGTTTTGGCTAATAGTGCATGGCTCCACTACATCCAAAACATCATCATCACAAGTTCCCTGATCTGATGAAGGTGTCCTCTCCAAAACTATATTTTCATCATCTTCCAAATTAGTATTGATCTAAATAGAAATTAGGGCACCTACCCCTATAGGCACACTAACCCCTTCAGTGTTAGGGATATCCTTTTCCATCTCTTTGAATATATTATCTTGTGGTGTAGTTGAATTCAAATGAGATGTGGGAACAACTCGATCTTTCTCCTCAACCGCAAGCAAGATTTTAGGGGCCAAATTCAATTTAGTTTCTTGTTCTTTTGGGACCCACATCCACATCGGAAGCCTTTGACATCCAACTTCGTTATGATACCTATTGTCACATCTAATACAGTAAAAAAATTCTTCCTCCACTTTGCTATTTTGGGTCCAAACACCTGCAAAAGTGACAAGTTTCAATGTAGCCAAGAGTTTTGCTATGGTGATTAATTGTAATCATGCATACAAAATCAAATATTTATCACCCATGCCTATACTTAGAGTTTGGTTGATACGGTTACCAACATTTTAAACTTTCTTCACTCCAATATTCAAAGGGAAGATTATATAATCTAACCCAAAAATGGATTTCTAAGGGACTCATTGCGGTGGGATAAAAATTTTGTACCCATCTCTACATAAAAACATGTGAACTTACCAATTTTCATGGATCTTTCTCCAAAATGGTGTTTCTATCATCTATTTAGTCAAAACTATCTAAGAAGAATTGTTTCTGCATAAAATAAACCTCTTTCACATTCTCCCATTCATGTTTCACCCATCGCCTTATTTCGTCTCTTCTTCAATAATTTCCTAATACCTGCCCAATGATGACCATGTGTTGAAAGGAAATGACATCCTTATCAATAATTTTAGATAAATCAATCTCCACATGTTCTATTCACAAATCACAAATAGGGTTTTGTCTAGAAACAAAAGAATTATGTGCTTAATTTCACTTTTTACTTTTTGTATTATTTTGCTTGTGCATCATTTTTGCCATTACATTTATCGCTCTCTTATGATATTATATTTTATTACATCTCACTTTTTTATTCACATGCTAAGGGAAAGGGGCAATCGTGGGTCAGGGTTGTGTCATGGGCATAGTGGGTGACAACCTGGGCCCCACTTAATAACAATAAAAGACCCATTTTTTATTCAAATCTATCTATTAATATGATAGGACAGGTTCAGGTTAAATCAAAATTATGTTGTTTCATGGATAGAGTAAATATTTTCCACCTTCCCAAAATTAGGTGAATGTAAATAGATATATTTATTTTTGTAATATACATTGTTTACCACATTCCCAAAATCAAGTGAATGCAAATAGATATGTTTATTTCTAAAATATATGTTTTATTGCATTAAAAGTGAGTTGATATGTTCAGAACCCATTGTCAATTGACCAACTTGGAAATACATTTTAACATATTACATTAAAAAATGTTCCATTATTCATCCCTCATTAACAAACTAATGGTTCCACCATGTCCATCTACGCCAATATTTTTTAAAATTTACATGCAAAAAATGAAAATGAATTCTCATGCTCACTATCCAATACAATTTTACAAAAAATGACTAATTATATCAACCATAATTCACAATTATACATGATATTTAATTAATCATAATGTAAAATATGATAACAATCAACAATTTTAAATTTTCTAAAATCACCTTTCAAATCACCAACCAAAATTTTTACATACCATTCACAACCCATTTCATATCACTTCTACCATTAATTCCTTCAATACAACCTCAAATTCCCTCCCAAAATTCAAATATCTCCACTTGCACTTATCTATTCAAATTTATACAACTTAATTATTTATACAAGAGACCAAAATTGTGTGATGCAAGCTACCAATTCAACATTACAAATTTGAGAGTTTTTGTTGGAGACACCTGTTGGAGAGTAATTCAAGAGAGCTCCTCCAAAATTCTGCAGCCACCTGCTTCAGCTTCCATGGTATGTCTCTTTGAAATTTGTTTCACTATTTTATATGCAAAGATATAGAAATTGATGTTTCATATAACCTTGTTCATTTACATTGAAATGAATTACATTTACGATTTTTTTTAAAGTTTAATGTTCATGTACATATCATGATTTTCTTCAAAAATAGTTGCATACATACATATCATTCCACGTACACTTTATTTCACCCATTATACCCATGACACAACCCCAACCCACTATCAGCCCCTTTCCCTTACAACTAACTATGATAATGGTTGACTCCTACTTGTGTTATAACCATTTCTAAAACAACAATATGAAATTATATATAACTTGAAACAGCAGTATGGTACAAATATTTCCAACCCTTTTTGATACAACATTATGATATATATATATATTGTAGAGATAGATAGATACATAAGTTTCCTATAGCCTTTTTCATTTACATTCAACTTAGTTAGATGTATGGTTTGTTTTTTCTTCAATTATAGTGACTCTAACATGTATCAATATTTTTTTCTATTTATATCATACTGTTGTTTCAACTTAGAAACCTTCAAAACAATCACAACAAAATTGTTCACAATCCAACAATTAGTTAGAGCTATATGATACAAATATTTGTAACCTTGTCGGATAGAGTTGTATGATATATACATATATATATATGTATATATATACATATGTATATATATGCATATATATTATATGTATATATACATATACATATGTATACATATATATGTGTGTGTGTGTGTGTTTATATATACATACATATATATATATATATATATGTATGTATATTGTTAACGCCCCGCCAAATAACCCCAAAGGACAACACATCTAACTACAATAATGATTTTTTTTTTTTTGAAGTGCAATAACAAGAAATGTAAATCATATCTAAACATAACACATAAGCTAAACTATGTCCTCTAAGGTTCAATGACTGCATTACGAACAAACCTACTTAACAAGATCTAAACATACATCGTGGATTAACTAACTACAAGAGTTCATTTTAACTCCATTGAATTAAATGAATAAACACATACATCTCCATATTATAACATCGGATAAGTAATCCTCGAAGATCATATGTATATAGCTAAAAGTACATATACAAGTTCCCCTACATGAAGGTACATCATTACATTGTCATAAGCTTATGTCAATGCTTCCCTAAATACAATGGGAAGAATACATCAAGATTACATCACATGTTACAAATGATATACAGGTTCGATACATAACATAAGCAATTGTCTCCTGGAATTGGTACAAGGTCCAGAATTCTACTACATGGGATACATATTTCATGCACATGAACAACAAAAATGGGAAACCCAATGGAGGAAAAAGCACAATCCACTTGACCATGTGGAACCCTAAGGTCCACCCTTGTGCTAGGAGATAACAATAAGGTCCCACTACTTCAAGCAGTTAATGAGACATAAAGCTAACATAAAGGACTAAACATGGCTCCAACATAACTCAATACAACATGAACATCACATAACACATACATCACTTACAACATCGACTTTGCTTCCAGAGGCACACACACATCAGAAGGGGAACACATAACTAGGGAATGATAGCTTGCAATAGGGAGGAGTGTCATCACATAGCTTGCTATGGGTTACCCTGACAGCCTCTACTAATCCCTGGCCCCCATACAAACTCATGCAAAATCAACATACCTTTCATGAGGACAAGGCAGTTGATCTTGCCATTCCAGGCCTTTTCATCTCATCTCAAGCCTAAACGAGCACTTGAGCCATGGGTGAGGCATACCATTATCTTTATTAATGTGAAAACTACCCAACCCCTTAATTCATTAATTAGGTTATCACTGAATTATGAAACACCCAATAGGTTACCCTAGTCAACCACTTTGGGTTTTGGCCCCCATTGAGAGCCACTCCCCCTACTTGAAACTAGTAACCCCTACAATTCAAGAAAGGAATTTACCATCTTGTATACTCCTCATAATCACAGAAATCCAAAAGCAGTACAATGCATGGACCATCTCACACTCATATCACATTCACAAAACTATACATACTCGCAAGGCAAAAGACCCTCTTGTACACAATCCAAGTATAAAACCAATTTATTATCAAAATGAATAATCATGAGACCACACCTTGACCTAACTCCCCTGAGTCTTTGGAAGTCTCACAATAACCATTTAACACAAAATCTCCCTCCATAGAATAATAACCAAAATTTACCCCAATTCCACTAACCAAACTTAACTCAATACCAACAATCAAATCAACAAAGCAACCATAAAATATTCCTTAAACTAGACATTATTTCCTCATTTCATATTATTCTTTAACATTACCCACAAAATTCATTTAATAGAACATTTATTGCAATAATCCTTAAACCACGAATTACATAGTGAACTTACAAACCCACTATCGAATAATTAAGAAAACGATCAAAAAACAAAAGATAATCCATTTCATTTATTTAAGCAAATCTTTCATTTATTTAAAAATAAGTAAACCAATACAAACTCTAAACTACCTAGTTGACTTATCTAACTTAATCCATTAACTACATAGGCAAAATATTCTCTCGCAATAACCATGATATTCATATATGTATATATATACATTCATATCTATTTATGTAAATATTATTAACAAAATGCAATATTAGTACCAAATATCAATTTATAAATATAAATATATATATATATATATAAGAATCAGAGTCAATTATTAAATACGTATATTCACCAAATACAAATTGCAACACCCAAAATCAATTACCAAACTTGAAGAGTGAAATATATTCATGGAATGTCAAACTTAAACATAACCATCTAATACTAAAGATAAAAGTGAATACAGTGAATGCCAACATGTTGAATGCCAACTTAAGCATAATACACATATTACATATCCATCAGTTCCAATTGTTATACCAATTCATCGAATACAGTATACCAAAAGCCCATACCTCAATTAGAAGCATCGAATAAGATGCAGAAGACAAACCTGCAATGATAGGTATCAAAATCCATTCAAGATCTATTCTATTAAATAAACGCATGAAGCAATTCGCCTTTCATAGTATAAAACGTATATATACTATGCAGTAATAAAGATTGCCACCTATAGTATTGTTTTCCAAGCCTAAAGCATCAAATTCTATACTTAAAGATTTCAAAGCAAGGAATATGACCATCAAATATCCACATATCCTAGTCAATGCATAACCATAAAAAAAAACCATCAACCTAATGGATCGAATGTGTATACCATGCAAATATGAATCCATATCTTACAGATTTCATTCACTTTCCTGACATAATAGGGTGACACACAAAGAGGAAGACGCAATGCTAATGATTCACCAATTTATTAAATCAATTTCCAATCATATGGGCAGTTTAAATAACCAAGATAAATACATATGCAGTCCTTAAATGTGCATCCATATCAAATCAAACCCAAGGTAAGAAATTCATTTTATGCAATAACAAGACATGTGTAGAATCAACGCTCAAGGAGGAGGATAGAGGCACACGGTGGAGGAAGCAATTTGTAAGTTTATTAACCAAAAGTGTACAGGCATATGAGGAGAATGTTGTGCCATTAGAGAGGGTCTTGGAAATTCAGGGAGAACCTCTTACAATTTGCAACTAGTTGTAATATAAGAAAGGCACACATTACTGAATGTTGAGAGGCTAGCTTTAAGTTGAAGATGCAATGTATGAGAATAGGGGAATCAATTATAAGCATCGGATAGATTTGATGAAATTTTAGGAATGGAATCAACAGGCGAAACACAATGATTGCAGTATTACAAAAACATATTCATTGATTATTTTATTATACGAAACCCAATAAGTGGAAATCATCAAACAATCAAGCATTGTTTTTCAACAAAAAAGAGAAGTATTCGATTGCATTAAATGGAGAAACCAAAACACAGAACAAAAACAAAGCCAACCTGGATTCTACGCTGGTTGAGACAAAAATTTTGGTGTCGAGTTCAAACTCCTACTACAACAAGAACTTCCTCGAAATCCAAAACAAACTTTTCAATAATTCCCAAACTCCCACAAAATCTACAGCCAAAGAAATTATTGTGCAAACCAAAACCAATTCCTCTCTCCCCGAAAACTCAAAATCAATCCTTCCCTTAATCTCCCAAAAATAATTATTATTAACCAAGGAAAGCAGTTAATCTTTGAAACAAAAATTAGATAAAAATTTCAGAAAAATAACAAGTTTCTTTTCAACAATTAGTTTGAAGTCACACATGTGTTCCAAGAATCTTTTTTCTATCTTTTTAATTGTTTTAGCTGATTATCCTTTATCTTTTTAATATTTTATTTTATATTATAATATTTTCCCACCTTTTAATTTATTTAAATACAACACTAATAATTAATATGTTTATATTTAATTATAAAAATGCTTTTTACTTAGCAATTTAATTTAATAAATTAATTAACCAAGGCAACTCAAATACAATTTATCAACACGGTCAATTTAATAATTTATTTAATTCAACATTTAACAAACAACTTAAACTAACCAACCCAAAACAACATTTATCAAACATCATGAAATGGTGAACCATGGAGAGGCACTACATATATATATATATATATATATATATATATATATATATATATATATATATATATATATATATATATGTTTCCTATAGCCTTCTTCATTTACTATTCAACTTAAAATTAGATGTATGGTTTGTTTGTTTGTTCTTCAATTAAGTGACTCTAACATGTATGATAACCATTTTTGAAACAACTTTATGAAATTTCTATATAACTTGAAACAACAATATAATACAAATATTTCTAACCCTTTTTGATACAACATATATGTGTGTGTGTATGTATGTTTATGTATATATGTATATGTATATATGTGTATATATATGTCTATATGTCTATATGTGTGTGTGTATTGATCAAAGATAGATAATGTTTTCCCATTTTTTTATCATAATGCTATTTCAAAAAAGGGTTCTAGATAATTGTATCATATTGTTGTTTCAAGTAGTGCAATACAAATATTTTTATATCATAATGATGTCTCAATTTATATCATAATGTTGTCTCAAAAAAGGGTTCTAAATATTTGTATCATACTATTGTTTCAAGATATATATAAATTTCATAATGTTGTTTCAGAAATGGTTATAAATAATTACATCATATTGTTGTTTAAAGTTATATACAAATATCATAATGTTGTGAAGGGTTCTAAATATTTGTATCATATTGCTATTTCAAGTTATATAAATATCATAATGTTTTTTTCAAAAATGGTTATAAATATTTACATCATGATGTTGTTTAAAGTAATATAGAAATATCATAATGCTATTTTAGGAAGGGTTCTAATTATTTGATCATACCACTATTTCAAGTTATATATAAATATCATAATGTTGTTTCAGAAATGGTTAAAAATATTTCCATCGTAATGTTGTTTAAATTTATATAGAAATATCATTATGTTGTTTCAGGAAGGGTTATACATATTTGTATCATATTGCTATTTTAAGTTATATATAACCCCATAACTGATCATATATATAGTAATCTTTTAACATGATCACCTAAGGGTTCTAAGAGTTAGAATCTGGGATATGATCAGTTAAGAGATGTATGCAATTCTAGTTTTTTGCATTCTTGTCATCTGTTGATGTGTACCCCTCACACAACATGATACTCACCGCCATCAGACCCTCTCCTTTATTTTGAATATGTCTTTGTGTATGTGTATGTTGTTTAGAGTTCTTACACTTAGCTCAATGCAGATGAAGAACAAAGCACTAGCAAGAACCACACAAGTTGTAACCAAGCAAGCTCAGACAACTTTACTTGCACACAAGAGAGGTGTGAGGTTGCCACATAATGATGACAATGAAGTAATTCCCATTTTGCGGCCAATCAAACATGTAGTCACTATTAATGCAATTGTTACAACTAAAAAGGTTGTAGTGCAGCAGGAATGGACCACAACTGACATGGAATCTGCCATGTTAGATGTTGAAGACAATGAAATGTCAACAAGAGGGGCAACAAAAAAGTGGGGTCTTCCAACAACCATGTTGTCTAATTGGTTGAGTGGTGTTACCTCTACCAAAAGGAAAGGGCCCCCAGCAGTCCTGGACAATGATGAAGAGGCAAAGGTTGTTGAATGGTGAAAGGAGATGGCTACTATTGGCCATGGTTTGGAAATTGTGAATCTAAAATATGAAGTGGCACAAATATGCCAAATGAGGCCTAATCCATCCTTCAAAAGAAGGCATCTTGATATGTGTTTGAGGACAACCCAAGGCCAAGATAGAGACCATGCATTGAATCTTAGGCCTGTAGTTGTTGCATTCTATGAAACATTGGCAAAGGAATACACAACCAATCCTTATGGTCCAATGAGGATTGAGAAATTTGATGAGACTAACCTCCAAGCTGGATGAAATAGTGCAATGAGAGTGCTTTCCAAAAAGTACAATAGAAATGTATCCTATATTATCCCCAAGAGCCGAGAGTGGATCACTATTTTGTGTTGTGCAAATTTTGTCAGACAAAAGATACCTAGATTTTATTTGTTTAAAAGTGAAAAACACCTCAATAACTACATAGTAAACTATGAGCCAAGTGCATGTATGGCTTCTCAACCTCATGTGTGAATGTTGAAAAGCTATTTTTGAAATAGCTACACCATTTTGCTAGTTAAGTACCTAGGGATGTCTCGCCCACTAATAGACATCTCCTGATTTTTGATGACCATGGAAACCACATTACATTTTCTACCATTACCAAAGTAAGGGCACTAGGCATTGACTTGCTCACCCTACCAACCCACACATTGCACAAGTTGCAACCACTTGATGTTAGCATGTTTGCATTTTTCAAATCACATTTTAAAAAAGAAAGAACAACATGGACTACAAAATATCCAAATTTGGAGATTAGAAGGATAAAATTGGAAACACTTGGCAGTGTTACTTTTGAGAAAGCATTGATAATTGACAACATAAAAGTTGGGTTCAAAAGAACATGTATTTGGCCTCTAAATACAAATGCATTGGTAGAGGACGTGAAGCCTAGTGAGATATTCCAATTTGTTGCCCCTGAGGAAGCATCTACTATAAAAAAACATTCTAAGTCTATCCACTGATGGTTTGCCACAAACTGAGTTTGAATGTACAATTGGAACAACAAAATTTGTAGACCAACATAGTCCACTTCAAATAGTTGAATGTGTAGACTAGAAAAGTACACTTCAAATAGCTAGTTTCTCAGATAATCAATCTCCAAGTGGAACATTGGGTTTGGGTGACCAACATAGTCCACCAACAACACTAGTTTTGGGTGACCAAAATATGTATGCAAACATCTCTCTTTCTCTACTGAGTGCACCAGAGGAGCAATCGTTGTTGTTGGAGGGGGTTGCAAATCTTGGAATTGATTTGCATGTGGACTTAGAACAAAGTTTGTCAATTCCATCTCCACCACACAGCATGTTCCCAAATACCTTAGTGCATTTTTATGTTGATTGGGGAGAAAGTGAACTTGATCAATTAGGAGGAGGTACGAAAGTGGAGGAAACAACTAGTGAGGTGTAGTTTACAAATGAAGAATATTGCATGCAGCCATTGGGAGGCCAAAAAAGTTCAAACCTCTCCAAATTTTTTAAGCTGCCTATTCATGTAGTGAAGGATAAGTCTAATTAGCTAGCTGACTGTGGGATTAAACTTCCAAGAGGATCCCAACTCCTCACCACTAACAACTACATAAGTTGCTAAATGAGCAAGACGAGAGGAAGAAGGAAATTCAACAATTGAAAGATAGGAAGAGAGAGCAAATTGAACAACAAAAGATTGAAAGAATTGCAACAAAGGACCTCAAGGAACAGTTGAGAATTGAAAGAGAATAGTAATGACTAGTAGCTGAGGTTCAAAGAGAACTGTAAAAGAAGGAGAAGGAACAAAAAAGGGAGCAACAAAGGATTGAAAGGGAAGCTACAAAAAAAGAAAAAGAAATGGAGAAGGCTAGAAAAGAGGCAACAAGGGAAAGGCATCTCAACAACCCTTTAAATCCCTTGCTTGACTGTCATGCAATATTCACAAACTTTGTATCAATTCATTTCCCCCAATATTGTCCACCCTCACCTACCCCAAGTATTAGCCAACTAGTTTAAAGTTGCAGTCCTACTCATTTGGAGGCCACAAACAACACATCAATAGATAGCTTCCCTTCATCAAATTTCTCTTTTCCACTTAAATTCCTTAATTGGAATGTTAAGTACAAACAATTTTGTTGTGATTATTTTGAAGGTTTCTAACTTGAAACAATAGTATCATATGAATAGAAATAACATATTCCTACATGTTAGTCACTGATTGTTAGATTCACTGTAATTGAAGAACCAACAAACCATACATCTAATTAAGTTGAATGTAAAGGAAGAAGGCTATAAGAAACATATCTATCTCTGTAATATACATATATACATACATACATACATATATATATATATGTATATATATATATATATATGTATATATATATATATATGTATATATATATATGTATCTGTGTATATATATATGTATATATGTATATGTGTATATATATATGTATATATGTATATGTGTATATATATGTATATATGTATATATGTATATATGTATATATATGTATATATGTATATATGTATATATATGTATATATGTATATATATTACATATATACATATATACACATATGTATATATAGTACAACTCTATCAAATAGGGCTACAAACATTTGTATCATGTTGTTGTTACACGTTATATATTTCTTGAAACAACATTATGATAACAAATAGAAAAACATTATTATATATGTATGTACATACATACACATATATAATTAGTTCATAATGTATATGTAACTTGAACCAACATTATGATATTTCTATGTAACTACAAACAAAATTATGATACAAATTGAAACGACATATTCATACATGTAAGATTGAGTGAAATTGAAGAGCAAACAAACCATACATCTAATTCAGATGAATGTAAACGAACAAGGCTATGTCTGTGAAATATACCCGTTAATTTTTTCCTTTGAATTCTCAATGTTTCCACAACACAAACCAACACTATGCCAAATGTTAGCGTTAGATCCCAAAAGATATCCAACTTGAAAGTAACCTTCACCAAGAAAGTTCACCAAGATCCTATTGAAGGCGAGGTGATAGCTTATGGTGATGGGATCGTTAGCAATAATCTAAACTTGAAATACTAAGCTGGAAGTAAATGATAAAACTCAACACCAAGAATGTGCACACAAAATCCCTTTGAAGGCGAGGTGCTAACACATGGTGAAGTACTTATTACAAAACTGAAAGAACTTAGGCGGTGAACCAGCCATGAAGATTTCCGCTCAACCACTTAAACAGTGGGGGGAATACTAAAAACAATTCAACTAATTCATCTGATGCGGCGGGCATCCACTCATGAGTGGGAATTCACCACTTTTTCAGTGGGTACAATGAGAGAATTAGCAAGTTCTTTTTCCCACACTGGCAGTAAACCATTAAGGGGTTACAATGTGACAATTAAACACAAAGTAAATGCAATAATGAAATGACTGGAATAGTACTACTGTTTACAGTCTTACAATGAGCTTATTGCAATGAATTTACAATAGAAATTGCTCCAAACTTTTGCAAGAATTATACTCTACTTCCAATCACAAATGTGAGTTGAAAAACCAAAGAAATATAACATGAAAAGAGAATAACTAGGTCTGATATTAAGACCAACAAACTGAGATAATCAGACCAGCAACATAAAACAATGCTTCTATTCCCCTGAATTGTTCATATCATCATCCAAAATGCTTCTATTCTGTCCAAAATGAATACACATGAAACTAGAAGCATAGAAATCCAAGAATTATAGCATAACATGGAATGAATCAAGTCTGATATGAAATGCCATCAACTGAAATATAGACCAACAAACTGTACATCAATGAAATACTCATAACTCTTTCAAATTACCTCCGAATGAGCTGAAACGAAGTGCAATGGCTCTCAAGAAGGATGGCACCCAACTTGCAAAGATTAAACAACATCAAACTCCCTTCAATTATTTGGCACAAACTTCAATGCTCTCTTGAATGGTACGACTTGGCTAGGAGGGGCGATTTTGCATTAAAAAATTAAATACTTTGAATTAAATTTTTCTCTTCTATGGGAAGGGGCGCCCATGTACTTAGATTCAATTTTTTCAATACCCAAAACCACATAAACATCATACAAAAAGTTGTTAATGAAAACCTCCTTCAGCCATGATATGACCAACAAACACAATTATGAGAATTATTATCAAAAACTACAAAATATTCAACTTTGAAACTCAATGTGCACTTTTGGATGAAGCACACTCACAATCATCCATCTAGGGAACCATAGTTTCAGGCCCGAAGAATGGAGTAGAAAAGCTAAGCTTCCCCTTAGCTGGGTTCTGAAGTCAATTCAGCAACATTTCAATATAATTTTCCAAAGATAAGAAATGAATGAGCAATGGCCTGCTTTTATAGAATTGAAGGTGACTATTGGCTCTTCAGCTTCCATCCTTTTTTTCCCCTCCAAAAGAGACACCCATTTCACTTTTGAAATATTTTAACTTTTTAAAACATTAAATTCACCTTTCTAGGCGTCCAAGACTTGAGGAGAAATACTTACTTTAGAAATATTTAAATAATCTCTCAATGAGGTGTCCACCCTCAAAGACCACCTTTTAAAACAACTTTAAGTCATTAATACTAGGCCAAGGGGGCCAATAAGAAATTGTAACATTAATGACTTAGAATAAATCATTTTAAACAAAATGAGCCTCAAAATGCTAAAAGCCAAATATGCTCCAAACTGCATTGCTCAAAATGGAAATTGAGTTTACTACTGATGCTACTGCCCAAGATGGCACTACCAAAAATAGTACTTACTAAAAATAGTAAATTCTAAAAAGTTTCCCAATGCCTTTGCAAAACATACCACTGCGAAGCTCTTTGAAAACCCAGAAAACTCCACCAAACATGCATCTGAAACTCTAACATACAAGCCATTAGAAATGCATTAGAACCCCTATAAAATAGGAAACCCTAATTTTACCTTTGATGAGCCTACGAGCTTTCGAAAATAGGCTATCGGTTACTGAAGGGCTTATAGCTAAAATGGGGACATTACAGTCCGCCCTTCCCAAAATTGCTTGTCCTCAAGCAATTCTAATGCCTTCCCAAAATCACCATGTTGAACCAAACTGAAACTGAATATGATCCTTGGGTCCCAAATCAACCTAGGAGAAAGATAGCACCAACTGATGTAAGCACTACACTGTTGGATGCTAATACAAGAGGCCTCCTGATTAAAACTAAACTGAAACACCATGGAAGGAAACTCCAAAAAGCCAACATTGGCTTCATCATCTTCAATTGTTGAATAACAAACCCAAGTGATACCAGGATTCCAAACCCTCCTTAGGAATATTGTTCCTCTAATCCATTGTGCTACTCTAATTAAAACATCTAAATACCCAAGGTGGAGCAACATGTCTCAGTCCACAAAAGAAAATGCACCAAACATGTCAGTGTCTGGGTCCCATATCAGTCTGTAGAACCTCCAAACCTTGCTGTCATAATTTTGATCAGCAACAAAAATGTTCTTAAACAAGTCACCAAACCAATGCCAAACAAAGAACAACGCTCCACACACCATCATTGTACAATTTGCTTCCTTTGAAGCAAACTGATTTCACTGAAAGAACTCCAAGAAATTTCTATGTTGTTGGGATATGGTGTTGTACACCATTGCATAAAATAATTTATAATAATGTTGTAATTAAATAATTATTTAGTTGTGATGCACCTTGGTGGTGTGGATAATCACACTAGGTAATTATTTGGGGACCCACTTATGTTGTATTGTAATATTGTATTATTATTTAATGTGTGGGAGACATGTGATAATCATTTAATACTGGGGAAAATATTAAATAATGTGATGTTTTAGTACCCAATATTAGATAAGGGGTTAGTGGTTTTATATTCACATGGTTTTGTGGTACATGGTTTCACCTTACCACTATTTGTATTTTGTGTGAGCTTGTGTCTATAAAAGCAAACACATGTGTAGTGGTTTAGGTTGGCTAAGTGGTTTGGTTGTCATTATTAAGTCTTCTTGAGAGTGCATTTGTGAAGCATGACATGGGATGTGTGGATCCATGCTTGGACACATGGGAATGCATTGGAAGGCTTGATGCTTCAGAAGTGTTCATTGTAACTCTTGTATTTGCTTCATGGCTGATTAATATGGAGTATGGATGCTTTTGGAGGTTGGGTTTTTCCCTCTTGAGGGTTTTCCCAGGGTATATCTTGTGTCATCTTTGATGGGTATGTTGTATATTCTCTTGCATGTGGATTCTAAGTACTTATTTGCATGAATATCTCTTTTGGGTTATGTGGAAATTGTCATACAATGGTTGCAATTTTCCTTACATATGTAACTACAAACAAAACAATGATACAAATTGAAACAACATATCCATACATATACCTATCCTATCATATTAATACAACTATTTGCAAAAAAAAATTGGGTCTTATATTGTTATTAAGTGGGGCCTTGACTATCTGCTCCTATCCCCACTTATACATAATGATCAATGCATGTTCTACTATTATATCCCAAATTGTAACTCTTACAACCCTTAGGTGATCATGTTAATTGATTGTACTATATATAATCAGTTTAGGGGTTATATATAACTTGAAACATCAAAATGATACAAATATTTAGAATAGTATTGGAAGAACAACTAAAGCATACATCTAATTCATTTGAATATAAATGAACAAGGCTATTATATGAAACAACAATTATATATCTCTTCCATATATATATGTATGTCTACAATTTCCTTTTTTATATTGACAGTATTGGAGGTTATCATATACTCCATTGTTGAGGGTTTCATGCACCTATCTCTTGGCTAACTATGTGTATGTGCATATGCAAATGACATAGCTATTTAAACATTATTAAAGCAGTTGTAAATTAAACATGATAGGTAGAATGATATGTATGTATGCAACTATTATTGAAGAAAATCAAGATGAAAATTAAGCATACATTGAACAGGGTTCTTCAATTGAACACATACTATCTATCTTGAATGACATACATACATACATACATATGTATGCGTGCATACATATGTATGTATGTATGTATGCGTGCATACATGTTTGTATGTATATGTATGTATGCATGACATACATATGTGCATGTATGCATGGCATACATATGTGCATGTATGCATGGCATACATATGTGCATGTATGCATGGTATACATACACCCAAATATAATTTAAATATTAATATAATATATAAATTTAGATAACTCAAATTATTACCAATTTAGGATTAAAATCCTATAAATGCATGTAAATTGAGAATAAAATTTTGACCAGCAGGGCCTAATGTTGTTTTGAAAGGGCAAAGAGGATGATGGGGGAGCGGGTAATGTTGTGTGAGGGGTTCATGATAGTGGAGGACACAATCATCCAAACCATAGGTGCATGAAACCCTTAAGAGTTCACCATATGAAGCCCATAAATGGTATGTACATATATACACACACAATCAACCAAATGATAGGTGCATGATACCCTTAACAAGGTGAGTTGCATACATTGTTTACAAATATTGTAGTAGGCCTTATATATTGTTTGATTGACTGTGTATATACACAGACACATATATATATCTACAAAAATAGTCAACCATAATATAGCTGCATGAAACCCTTTACAGTTGAGCTTATCATAATATCAAATATTGTCAATATACTTCTCAAAATTGAGGAGCTAGAGAAACAAAATGTCAAGCATGTATCGAGTGTTTGATGTTATTGTAGTAGCATATACATATTTCTTGACTGATTGTGTGTGTGTGTGTGTACAAGTATGTATATATATGTACACAATTGGCCATAATATAACTACAAGAAAACCTTAAGAGTCAAGCATATCATAACATCAAATGTTGTAAATATATTTATCATAACATAGTTGCAAAAAAAACATGCAACAATTTTTTTTAAAAAAATGGATAGATATCACCCTTGTAAGGTTGGAAGACAATCTCACCTGTGATGAAAGAAGTTAATTGTGTTTCCTTTTGGCAATGGAAGTCTTGAAAAATATAGAAAACCTGAAAAATGCATCACCACAACTCACCCTAGCCTCACCACCGTCGGCCATGAAGTGCACTAGTACTGGTCCTTCAATAGACGACTTAATGTGCAGACGCCAAGCATGAATGACATAACAAAGAGTGGAAAAAAACCCTACCAAATGAAACACATGCTGAAGTGAATGGGAAAAGGCTGAGGCGGAGGGGAGTTGGGTAGTAAATGCATAGTAAATGGGAGTTAGATTCGTCAGGACTATCATGGCAGAAAACAAGCAAACACGTACCACGCATCCACCATTAGTCCATGCCACTTTTGAACTTGAAAAAATTGAATTTTGGAAAGCCTTCTGAAAAAAATGAAAAAATGTGCAATAAATTTTCTCGATTGGATTCTTTCGAGTTGCCAAGTGGACTCTCTCCGGTGGAAAAAAATTTAGGTCAACGTGGACCCTACTGACATGGACCCCTCGCACAACATAGCCCTCACCACCATTGGTCCCTCTCCCTTATCTTTAGAGATCACCCCGAGTGATTCAACATATAAAATCACTTTAGTTTTTCATTGAAGTCCTAGACTTACTGTCTTTATAATTGTCTATATCAGTGGCAAGTTTCATCTAACTATTATATTGTCAATATGACACTGACTATCTATATGATTATGTAACTTTACTTTTATAAATATGTGTAAGTTTTGTTAATCTAAAAGCTATGAATATTTATATATAGTTTGTTAAAGGTTATGCAGACACAAACAATTTGAGCAAAGAAGTACAACACAAAGAAATTAGAAGCAAAAGACAAAATACAAAAGGAACTTGTAGATCCAACAACAAAAAACACACACAAATTAGAAACAAAAGATAAAATGAACTTGGATATCCAACAACAAAAAACATGCCACAATCTTACTTTCTTGAAAATGAATATTGTACACTTTCATAGGGTCTTTGTAGTTTCAGTCTCTCCAATCTTTGTAGTTTGCAATTTTCAATTGGTATCCTCTTCAATTATTATTTAATAGCCAAAAACTTTAATATTTACTTGCTTGTATTCGATGAGATAATATTTCTTAAGATTTTTCTAGATTTTCTCACTTATATGTCTTTTTCGATGAAACTAGTGACTACATGTATGGGTTGCCATTCAATATTTGTACATAACAATTATTTATTCATACAATAAATGCAATCAATTTTAATAATATATAATATTAATGTCATTCAAAATTTATTGGGATGGAGTATCTTTCCAACTATATAATATATTAATGTCATTCATGATTTATTATGTCAAAATATCTTACCCTTTGCCCTGTTGCACATTTACTTCTACACTAAGATCTCAAAAGAAAAAAAAAATAGACAAATTATAATTTATTACAATTTGTATAAATGTGATAAGTGCATGCAATGCTAACATTAATAGAATGAAATAAATGCAAAAACTTTCAAAATATTAATATCATTCAAGACATTAAAAAATAATTAATTTTATTCTCAAAATAAATCAATAGAAAAATAAATAAACTAGCATATCTATCTTATTAAATAACATATATAAATAGCGTTGAGATATATCATTTTCAAGAAGTTAATTTTTTTATTACTTTGTTTAACATATTTATATTACATTTGTATTATTTTTAAAATTATAATATATTATGCTTATTATTATTGAAAATATTTTTTCTATAAATTTAATTATTTTAAAATTACATTAAATTAAATAATATTATAATATTATCTAAACATTAAATAATGGAAATTTAATAGAATTTCTATAATACTTATTATTATATATATTTAATAATTTTCACCCTCATTGTCACAAAAATTTGGCGAAGTTTTCATTGTCCCTAAAACTGCATCCTCATGTTCCTACATTCCCTCGTTCCAAAAACTTAGAAAAATAATGCTAAATTCCCTCATTTGTTTGTCCATTTTGTGCTTACATTTTGCACAAAATGACCTCTTGAGAAGTAGGAATCATATTTCTCCACGTAAACTCTCAAAACGTTCTATTTGTATCCTTATCACACAGTGTTCTAAAAAATTGAAAGCTCCATTGGGATTTATTACAACATAAGTAAAATCTTCTTTCTTGGATCGTAGGCACTACATATGTGCTACATGGTCAAGACTTAAAATTGGAACACTTGAATTATGTAATACAATCTTTTTTACTTCGTTATTATGAAAAGCTCTTGCAATCACATAATGTGTGCTTTAGTTTGATAATATCTTTCATCAAAGATCAACTATCTTAATAAAATTTGAAGCTAAAGTTCCTATGCTCTCTTGCACATTGAATGACCTTATTTCAATTAGTTGGCTTGTCTTGAAGGTATTCCACTTGCTTGTCTAGTTCAACCAGTTCAATGTTTTCAAGTTTCCCTCTTACAATGACTTTGCATTTACCAATAGAGGACTCTGCTATGAAATCCTATTCAAATTACCCACTTGCACCACAACTATTCTCTCAGAAAAAATAAATTATTTTTACATGATAAGAGACCAAAGAAAAGCCACAAGGTTATTAGAGTAGGTTTCATTTCAATTTTCATTTTTATGGAGTGTAGTTTTTTTTAGCTTGGCTATAAACTAGACCTTCATGGCATACATGACTTGTAGAGCATTGTTGTGAATAGATGACAAGCCCAAGTTTAATTTGGATCTTACTTAGTAGTTCGATGAATATTTGTAATTTCTATTTTGACAAAAAACATTTGAAAAGAATAGGCAACAAGGAATAAAATTTACCCTCACTTGGTATTTTAGTGGTCAATTTTTCTACACACTATGTACCATTCATTACTTTAGCACTTGAATAATTAATCATGGATAGGGAACGACCCTTATTTATAGTCATTTGAATATCTCACTTGTGATGGTTATTTTGTACATGGGCCTCTTATTATACACATGCGCAGGGCTAGGTAAGTGTGCCATACCACAAGATTAAGTCTATATAGCTATTGTTCCCAGAGTACCACAAGCTTGTACCTGATTGGATGCTCCATAAAGGAATCTAAGAAATATAATGCGTAGAATAGATATATGGAGGAACAGGGGTGGAGAGACACTAACAAAAGATTATGTCTAACCCAAATAAAATACTAATGTATTCAACATATGACAACAAAAATAACACTACTTCATAATGTGTAGATATAACAAGAAGTAAATTTCGTTAACTTTTCTTTACAAGATTGGCTGAAGAAGTCATCTTAATCAAAATTTAGTTTAGTCATTATCATTGATACAAATCCATAAACAAGGCTACAAATAAAATTCCCAGGTAGGCAATGCAACCAACGAACTTGGGGCTTTTACTTCCTCTCGAGCATATAAAGCCTTGATCTCTTCTATGGCATCATAACTCCCAAGGAAAATTGAGGAACACTCATGAATCTTTGATGGAACAATGTCTAGTGCTCAAGACAAATGTTACATCATAATGATAAGGTGTTTACTATCTTTATCCCTTCAATCATATTATCTACAATGACTATTCATAATTTCATTCTATTATCCTTTGAGAACTATAATTGGTTTTGGTTACATGCTTGGCATTCAATCAATGGAAAATAATACATACCCATTTCTTTCCTGTGAAGGATTGCTCCACTATCTGCTTCATTAAGAAAGACATCGAAAACACTTCATACAATACACGACACAAAAAAAATTTAAAAAAACATGGAACCTTTTGTTTGGGTTAAATACTAAATGTGCATTCCCAACTAAAGTATCAATTAATGGGCCATACCGAAATTTCCCATTGGGACTCTTCTTGTCTACATGGTACATGAAAATACCTCCATAAAGCAGGGTTCTGTGGACATCAACTACCATGTTGCACAAGAGATGTATACACAATGTTTTGCATAATGAGGGCAATGCAATTCTTTCTTGCATAGTAAATTACATTTTCTATTGGTGCATTTAAACATATTGAAACTAATAACCATTCTTCTTTCCTAGCTATCCTTCTCATCAAGAAAATTTAAAATGGGTTCCAATGGCTCTAGATTTTTATTGGAGTTGGATTCACACACTCTGAATTATATTCAAAGTCCATTTTTTTGGATTATAGAGCATTCCATTAAGGAGCCCTAACATAGTATTAGGAAAATATTGCCAGTGTTTGAAAAAAAATAGTTTGGATTATAGAGAATTCCATTAACCTGAACATTTTTGGCTGCACTCTTCTAGACAATTGTACCACAAATTGATAAACTCAATAGAACATGTGTAGACTTACATAATGCATTTACTTAATCATGCATTTAACATAGCGCATGCTTGCAATTTTAATATCACAATTTCAAATTATTCCAAGAAAGAAAACCAAGACATGAATCAAATATTTCAAATTCAAATGACTATACTCCATAGGTTTTCAAAACTGCAACTTCTCCAATATACTTATCATGAAACCTAGGTTTTGACACATCTTTAAGACCAAATGTCAACATCGACAATTTCTTGCTATTACTCACCTCACTCTATTTTTCAGATATTGCCTTGATAACGGTCTTTGCAACTATTTCTTGTTGAGGGTTATGCCTTGGAAAAGGAGGGCTAGAGTTATGTTCTATATATTTGGTGCAATCGATATTGAAGGATGGGGGGGCCCTTTCCTTGAGTGGACGAGAATAAGATATACAAGACAACATCTTTTTGAAAAAAATATAACCGATTCTTGGCTCTTCATATAACAACATCTTGCCTTAGCAAAGGCGGGGAAAATATATGGAAAGGAAAAAAACTGTGTTCTCGCGCACCTCGAGTGGGGAAAAGAGAGTAGAGCGTGAGCTAAAGAGGACATGGAACCAGTGTCTCTTTGAGAACTCCATTTTCCCTATCAATAATCAAAGGGCCTCTAAAGAAGCTTAGTAGAAGCAGGGATGAAATGCAATCAGTTCAAATCTTTATTCAAAGTATCTATGGTTAACAACTTCTGCAACATGCTTTAATTGCCTTGCATTGAGTGGACTAAATCGAATGCAACAAAGAACACAAAGAAAGAACGTAGCCAAAGACGGTTACGAATAATGTTTATTTAAATGAGCGCTTTTATCTTTATTTTTATAGTTGCCATTTTTAATAAATTAAAAAGAATGATGAAGATTAATTAGTTTGAGCTAGATTTAAGGATCTTTATTTTTTACAGTGGCGATTTTTAATAAATTAAAAGAACTATGAGGATTAATTAATTTGAACTAGATTTTATTTAAATGAGTGTTTTTATCTTTATTTTTACAATTGCCATTTTTAATAAATTAAAAGAATGGTGAAGATTAATTAATTTGAGCTAGATTTAAGGATCTTTATTTTTTACAATTGCGATTTTTAATAAATTAAAAGAACTGTGAAGATTAATTAATTTGAACTAGATTTAAGATGAAATTTTATGTGCAGAGGAATGCCATTATAGAAACTCCTCTCCATGTAATAATATTTTTAAAATTATTAAATAAAAAAATTTAAACTATTAAATTGAACCTCAATTTTTAAATTCAGTGACACCAATTAAAATAAATTGCATCCAATGCATAAGCAATCCTCCGGCAGGAACTAGAAAAGCCCGATTTTTTTCGAGTAGTCGTCATTACAAAATTAACTGCTGTAGGATCTGCCGTTATATATTACATAGGATCAGAAGTCCTGTCCTTGTTGGTTTGTGCTGCGGCTGCTAACTGCCGTCTTTCATTTTCCTGCTGCAGCTGGTATTTCTGTTGTTTTCTGTAATCTTTGATTGCTTCATACAATTCAAAAAAATATAAACATATTATTTTGTAAATTTTCATTGGGCCAAATATTAGGTTGTCCTCAATTTGAAATGTTTGATCACTCTTAATTAAACACCATTTTCTAACTCATTGATTGGAGAAGCATGCAGTGCTGGAGGTATATCACAAACAAATTTCTCACAGATAATTTTTTACATTTAAGCTTGTCAGGGGTGTTTTGAAGAATGAGTGGAGCGGGTAAGTTGTGGAGTTTGGGAACAAAGATCGTTGCAGTGGGCAGAAACTATGCCGCCCATGCCAAGGAGCTCGGCAATGCCGTCCCCAAGGTCTGCTATTTACCCACAAATAATCTTCAATTTTTTCTATTCCTTTACTCTCAAAGGGCCATCACTATTTAAATCAATACCCATCGGTAGGTTTTGTCCCTTCTCATCAGATCACAGTTCCTTTATGATTTCTATAATGTAATTCAAATGCTTGTGCATACTGTCGAACGCATAAATTCGATCATGAATTTTGCTAACAATGGAGTAGGAATTCGTTCTTGATATTTATTCCCTGGGATTTTTTGATGGATACAATATGGTTACATAGATATCAGCATCTCTTATATACAGGTTGAAGCTTACACCTATATCGAAAATTCCTTTGTTAAGTTATTAAGATTAGAGGATTCATTCCATCAAAAATTATCCAGGAATTTAACCTAGCCCTCACCCTACTTCTGATGATTTGTACCTTGGTGGATAACTAAACACACCATAATCATCATCAATTAGAAGGCAACCTTTCAGTGCTTGCATGGTGTTCGACTATGTTTAGGATACTAAAAGATTACGTGAAATGAATAATTATAGTTTTTAATTTTTTAAATAATACCGTGAGTATGTAAAAAGCTTTTTGGCTATATTTATTTGGGAAGTAGAATTAGCATTTTATCCGTGAACATGAGAAGTATAGTCTGCAGTCCTAAATTTATGTGGAAAATTTCTCTGTTTCGACATTAACATGAAAACAGCATATAAGCTACGAAGAAATCCGATGGACTAGCTCTGCAATCAATAAGTTTTTACTTGTTAAATCACTCCCTTTTAGCCATTGCAGCAGCATACTTTCCTTCGTAGATTCTATTATCAATTCAGTCAAATTCACTCAGGTCACTCACCTTTTGACATTTATTGAGGTATGCTGCACACCAAAGATTGGATGCCATAATTTACTCAAGTTTACTCTCAACATGTCTTTTTGGGGATTTACCACTCGGGCCCATCTCATTCAACACTTACAGCCGAATTGTTATTCTGATTTAGGCCTCCTATGTTTCTTCTGTAGGGGGGACATATAATGAAAAAATCCCCGGATGTTTTTGGCTACATTGGACTCACATGGCGTGAAAGAACAGATATGCATATTCTCATTGAACTTTTACAGGGAAATACGGCAGCATGTTTGATCTTTCAATAAAAATGAGTTCCATAGGGTTAAAAACATTCACTTTTACAGACAGGAGAATTTTACAGGGAAGAGGAACAACACCATGTTGCCTATGAGGGTGAGAAGAATTGGTTTATGTTTAAGGTTATCAATTACAGTGATCTTTTACATTTCCACCATATTTATTTGGTAAAAATGTAGCTTTCATGAGCATTGCATCTGCCTAATCAAATCACTTTTCATAAGCTTTTTTGTGTTGCTTGTGGACGAGTGTATGCAATGCTAGTATATAGATTATTGTTCCTTTCGTAAAATTACAATGAAGAACTAGCATCCATATTTTTGCATTGACGATGTTTGCAATGAAAGGCAATCAACCAACATTGACCTTAAGTTAGCCTATAATTAAGCAGCCCTCAACGTAAGGATGCATTGTGTTCAAGACACAGCAAATACCTTTCACGGGATTGGTTGTCTTTTGATATTAGTAATGCTTTAGCAAGTTTCTGATCTGACGAGCAATTTACTACCATCCTTCACTGACACTTTTAATTTAGTTTAGCTGAATCACATGCTATTTATAGTTACACATCGAACACTAGTGCTAATTTTTATGGACATTGCCCAAACATAAGCTCAAAAATAATATCAGTAAGTTCTTCCTTGCCATGATTAAAATTCATTTCCTTGGATTTGTTGACGATCAAGGGGTTCATGTTGATCTTGCAAAGACATGTCTTTGAAGCTGGCAGTTTTCTAGGAATTTGATCAAATTGTTTATTATTTGAGATGGATCTTAAATTTCTTTCCCGTTTGTCTTCTAGGTGAAACAATCATTCACTAAAACAATTCTCCTACAAGCTACAAAGAGTGAGTGTGACAAGAGGTTTGGTAACATGTAGCCTTTCAAAGAAGCAACTTTGAGGCATTGTTTTGCAGTGTCCAATTCAGTGACAGATTTATTCTGGTGGCAACACATTTGGAGCTAGTGACATATGAGAATCAGCTTGCAAGGGAGTCTTTAATGACATGTTTACCAGCATTCCGTTGCAAGCAAAAACCAACAGCCAAAATGAAAATAATTGGCCATTCAACAGTTACTGCAGATACATTTGTATTTGACAATTTATATAAATAATTGTATAATGCAACATTAAATTACATTGAATTGGTTTCACAGTGGAGTCACTGCAATAAATTTTGTTATACCTTTCTGTTTGAACTTTCTGATGAAAAGCCCTGTAATCTGATTTTTCGTTTGAGCTCACAAACTTCTTTTAACGTATACTTACATTGGAGCCACATTGCACATGCTTGCTATTTTTTATTGTTTGTGATGATCCTACACAAAGCTATTTGCAAGAACTTGCATAAATCCTTAGGTAGCAGTTCTCTGTGCTCTCTATCTCTACCAACACACCATAAGATGGGAACAAGAGTGGTTCACATGCTGGGCACCCCCAACATGAACTAAATTTGGTACAAAGTAATAAAAATTACTTTTGAATTTTAGTATGGGGAAAACTTGATTGAAGCACAGAGCTAAGGGTGAGGAACCGAAGTAGTTTCATCTTTTTATTTATAAAGCCGCATTCCATAGATATACTACCAACACAGACTAAACTGATATAAAGCAGTCACAGTTACTTCCAAAAATAGCATGGGGCAAACTTGATCTTAGCATAGAGCTCATGGTCAAGGACCAAAGGAGTTCTATCTTTCGTTTCATTACTGTGCTCCATAGATGTAATACCAATGGTTAAGATTCTAGCAGCATTAATCGTTTGGGGAAAAAATCGGCAAACCAAAAGTTCAGGATTTTTTGAAAAAATCGGGAAAAAATCGGGAAAAGATCGGGAAAAAATCGGATTTACAAAAAAACACAAAAATTTAAAGAAAAACAGTCAGAAACTACTTTTTAAAAAAAATTTAATGGCATTTCCATAGCATACAGACATTGAGAGCAAATAAAATACAGAGTTCAATCCATGAATTATAGAAAATAGATTTTTGTTGGTTATATTCATATCGCTGATTACATTGCACAAAACATACTACAACTGCATAAATATCAGATGGTGACAGTTGTCTATGCTACCACATTTTTCATACATGTCTACCAAAGCATTTTATCAAACAGTTCACTGCCTTGCTGCTATGGCTAAAAGCCTAAAACAGTGCTTTAAACAAGTATGGATGCTTGGAAAAAATCTATCAAAGCATAAATATAGCATAGACAAGGCAGTGAACTGTTTCAAAAATGCCTCAGAAATGTGGTCTCATGGTGATGGAATGCCATGACAATCCATAGCAATTTGCTTGTCATGGCATTGCTATGGCATTCCATCACCATGAGACCACATTTTTTTTTCAAATAGTTCACTACCTTTCTATGCTACCACATTTTCACTTGTCTACCAAAGCATTTTATCAAACAGTTCTCGCCTTCATGCTATGGCTAAAAGTAAAACCTAAAACAATGCTGATCAAACTGCTGGATGCTTAAAAATCTAAAAAGCATAATAGTAAGCAATATATAGACAAGGGTGAATTGTTGAAAAAATGCAAAAGAAATGCAGTGTAGGGTGATGGAATGCCACAATCCATAGCAATTTGCTGTCGGCATTCCATCACCATACATTTCTTTGAGACATTTTCAAGTTCACTTCTATGCTACTGCATTTTTTTCATACATGTCTACCAAAGCATTTTATCAAACAGTTCATTGCCTTGCTGCTATGGCTAAAAGCCTAAAACAGGTGCTTTCAAACAAGCTATGGATGCTTGGAAAAAATCTATCAAAGCATAATAGTAAGCAACAAGCCATGGTCTCATGGTTTTTTTTGCACAAAAATCAACTCGATTTTATTCACGGTTTTTTGCAGATTTTAAACACGTTTTTTTGGCGATTTTGCAATTTGAAACGGAAAAAAATCATTGACCAAAAAGTCAACGATTTTTTCAAAAAATTGGGGAAAAATCGTCCAGCCTGCAGATTTTTTAAAAATCGCGATTAATCGGGATTTTTTGCAGATTTATGCTTCTATGGTTAAGATAGTTTCCTCTGGGAGGAAAAAAGTAACTGCAGATTCAAATTTGATGTTGTGCTTTATTAAGGTTTTGATAGTGCATGGACCAACTTTTGGTGCCTATTTATAATCTTCTGCTAACAATTGCTTTCTGGGTGTCACAATTGCAATTTTCTCCTTTGAAGTTTAACGTACCATTTTAAATTGGGATTATAAAAACAAAAAGTAAAACAAAGATATTCACTGATTGAAACAAAAAAAAAAGAAGTGAATGTGTAAGCTTCTTGTGTCATTGTGCCCTAATATGTCCCTCTAGGACAACAAAAAAGATCACCTTGTATAATGATAAGATTCGTTGGAGAGACAAGAAAGTCCTAAAAGGAAAATTAGCTCACTGTAGACATGGTTTTTGGTTTGGCATGGTATGTATTGGTTTGTCTTTTGCACTCGGCTTTTGCAAGAGGAATTTTGTTTTCTTATACTTGAGTAAAATGGTCATTGATCAACATATTAAATATAATATAATTTTAGACTACACTTTGTATGCATGGGCATTTGTGTTATTAATGCTGTAATAACACATTTATGTTTCAAAAGAAATTGACAATATAAGTTACATCCACCAATGTAACTTCCCTGTTCAATAATAAATACAAGCATACACACATTGAAGTGTGTGACAATAAGTTCTCTCAAACTCCGTGCATTCATTCTTCCAACATTTGGTATTAGACTGAGATTGCACTTTGAGAGGGTATCAGAGTGAGGAAGCCCTAGGAGAGGGTATGCTGATTAAATCCACTTAGAGAGAGTTACTGTGAGATGGACTGCAAACACTGCCTGCAAAAATGAGGGGAGAAATTGCTACTGTCAAGATAACTGCAGGCAGAAATCAGAAATCTGCAGAACTAATAGTGAGGGCTTCACAAATGAACAATATGGGTGTATGGTACATATGAACAATGGGGTTGTATGAAATGAACAATGAGGGCTGTATGAATGAAGTTATGAACAATATGGTATGTATGAACAGTGATATAAGAAAGCTTTGGTACATTGTTTAAAAAATTCTGATTTTTAAATCTGTAAAGTAAGCCCAATAATTTGTGAAAACCTGCATTATATAGTCAGCAATTGCTTGAAATTTTGGTCAATTTTTTGAATTTTTTCTTATAAGTTGAAACCATAGCAATGGTCACTATTCAAAATTGCTCAATGCCCAAAAATTGACAGGTCAAAACTTTAATAGCTGGAGTTACAAAATACTCATCATTGCTGAGTCTAAGAACTGTGATAGATTGATCCTAAAAATTGAAACCAGAATGGATTCAAATCTTGCATATTTTTGATAACTGTCATAAAAATCCTCCTTGTTAAAATTTTCTGTTTTTAATTACTTGCTTCTAGAAATTTAAAATGACACTTCCACTGGTGATCTCTGGGAGATTCTGAAAAACAAATATGAAACTTTTGAAAAAGGTACTGTATTTGAAAAATCTATTGTTTTCCACATAGTTGGGTGAGGGTAGGTCACTACTAGAGCATCTAATTAGGATGAAAGATCTAAGAGATAAACTTCACTAGCAGTAAACTAATAAATGGAGATTATATGGTTGCTTTGGTCATCAATAGTTTGCCACTGACATTCAAAAATTTTGTGGAATCTTTGCATTTGTGGATAAAAAGCTATACTCTTACCTTTGAAAATATTAGTTCATATTTGTTAGAAAAAGAACAAAGACAAATGCAAATGGTTGGGTCTAGTTTTGGACAATTTTAGAGTGCATGGATTGCATAGTAGAAGGGCAAAGCAAAAAAAACTTCAACATTTGATTCACAATCCAAACATTATTGTCATAAGTTGGTCATATCTAAAAGAATGTTAGAAATAAAAATACGATCTATTTCATAAGTTGTGGGCATAGGCTAATTTGGCAGTTAAGGTGGAGCAAGACTTTGAAGAGGAAGAGTTATAGCATCTTTTTGATATAACATTTGATGCAAACAGTTGCTGGTTCTTTCGTATTGGTGCATCTTTACGTTTCATCTATTGTTAGGCTTGTATGTCAAATTTATTGTTGATTGTAGTTCTTTAGATTATGTCTTTTGGGTGATGGTAGAACATGTGTAGTAGAAGGAACAGGGGATGTTTGATTGTTCTCAGTGACCCAATAAAATTTATTGTTAGGAATGTTAGGTTTCTTCCAAATATGAATAAAAAATCTTGTTTATCAACATTGTCATGACCTTTTGTTAAAAGAATATATTGTAATTGTAACCAAGTAGGGTAGAATGGTTGTATAGGTTAGTTAATCTTGTCATAGTTTAAGTTAATTTGTATGCTTTAGCTGTAGAGGGCAACAATAGCATTTTGTGACATGAGAAATATGGACATGTCAAGCTTTAGTATTTAGCCAAACTAAGTAGAATTGGTATAGTTCATCAATCGCTATCTATTTAGCAGAAGCTGGATATATGTTGCAGTTGTTTCATTGGTAAGTAGAGATAGAAGCCGTTTTCTACTAAAGAGGCATGACATGCAAAGGGAAATTTAGATCTCATTCATTCAAATCCATGTGAGCCATCTTGCAAATCATCAACAATATTTGGTGTGAGGTACTTTCTATTGCTAGTTGATGATTACTCTAGGAAAATGTGGGCATACTTATTAAAGAAAAAATCTCACTACTTTGGAATCTTTTGTCAAGTTCAAAGAATTGGTTGAAGATTAGAAAGGAAGGCAGATCAAGACATTGATGACTGATAATGGGGGCAAGTTTACATTCAAATCATTTTAGGACTATTATGAGAAGGAAGATATTTGTAGATAGTTGATAAACCCTCTGTAGCATCTCTGCTATTACTTCATAAAAACCATCCAAAACCTAGTTCAATTTTTTTTAAAAATAAAGATCATGGGAAAATTTCCCTTCATTATGATGCAAAATTTAATATATGCCACAAGAACATCTTGACTATTCTTTGGGCACAATCTTTGGAGATTGCATAATCATTAAAAGTTGATCATATGATTGTGACTTGAAGAGACATGTAGGAAGATCTTAGGTCAAAATATTTCCATTAATGCTTGGTGGCTGTTCTTGTGTACACAAAGATGCTCTATTGAATCCTTGAATCCCTGATAAAGGCCTTTACATGCCACTCTTAGATTACCACAACCATGTTGCAAAATCCCATCCATTTATCTCTTAAGGATTGATAGGTGGTGCTTAATCATCTTTACACTCTTGTGTTCTCTTGTGAAATTGCAAACACTTGATCAAATAGGCATTGGGCCAGTGTGGAGGACACTAATTTGTGTAAGAAGACACATGGCAAAGTCTTGGGTCAAGGTTGACAAACAATCTATGGCTTATGGATAGTTGCATGTTCACTGGTATGGTCCAAGTAGCAATATCTGATTACTTGATTAAAGATAGAATAACTTACCTCCAATACCACCAATGCCAGCATTGACACCACTCACTATAGGAAAGATCTACAATTTGTGCTGTGGACTAGGGGCAAGCCTTTACAATCCGTGAATCTCTAATCAAATAGAATTACATTAGAGGTTTTGTCTTAAGCATTGTAAGACTAACCTCAAATGTTGTTCATGTTTCTTTTTCTTCCGAGAGTAAATCAAGATATCATCATGAAATACAAGCACACATTAATCTAAAAACTTTTAGAAAACATTATTTATCAAACTCATGAACACAATAGTAGCATTAGTAAGACCAAATGGTACCACAACCAACTCATAGTGACCATCTTGGGTACGAAACATTCTCTTAGATATGTCTTCCTCTTTGATTCTCATCTAATAACACCTTTACCAAAGATTTATCTTGGAATGCACCATGCATTTGATTGAATAGATCATATATTCTAGGTGTTGGTGTAATATTTCACCTATCAATAATTTTACTTAGGATATTAGGAATATGTAATTATTCCTACTTAGGTAGCTAATAATGACATGTGTACGCCTTGACTTGAGGTACACAAGTGCCACCATTGCCTCATCAATCCTTGATTGATAGTAGTTAGGTGCCATGCTTGTTTAATCAATACCACCTCTATCTTAGTCAGATTGAGTGAACTGATTGCTTGATTGATAGTTCAACTCTTGACCCATTAGTGAGACCGAGTTAATTCACCTCCTAATTGGGAGTGGTTGTGAGTTAAACTCATGATATTGTGGACATGTCATTTCCTTGATTCATGCATCCAAGAGGCCTATATATTTGTGTACAATTTCACATCTTTTCACACCCTCAATATTGGAATATAGTTGATATTTGTATTTTGCATAATTTTTTGTTTGCATGTAGCTTGTGTAACTTGTCTTCATTCATCTAGATTTAGGCTTGTGTTTGGATTCTCATTGAATCTTACACGGTGTCAAAGCTCTATAGTTGTTTGGAGTTTGTTCGTGTCCTTTAAGGATTTGGGTTTTCAAGATTGAAGTATCGGTGGAGAGATCAATGTTTGGTGCATCCAAGCTTGAAACGGATTACACCATTGCATCTAGGCGTAAAAACCCATACATCATTGTAAATTCATTAATTTTAGAGGGTAATTAGAGGCATTTTTTTTAAGGTAGTGCTGTACAAAATCCATACTATACAGTTGTTCACACTATCGTGTTGTTCGTTGCTCAAGCATTGTGTAGGGGTGAGCTTTGCTAGTGTCATATGGCTTAAGAACATCTAAAGTAGGGTGAGTTTAAAACTAATTTTAGCATTTTATTTGAAAATCAAATTTTTCTGTAAGGTATGGGGAATATTCCCTTCTACCTACATACCTTGTTGTAGGGCTAATAGTTTTAAAAGTCCCTTCAAAACTCCATTCAAGAAAAACATATGTGAGTAATGATGCCATGAGGGAAAGAAGCTCAAATGGCTACTTTGGTTGAAAATGGCAATAAGGAGAAAATGCATTCATCTCAAGGAAGGATCACATCTTTTTAGTGGCATTGCTAGTTTGAGCTCCAATTTTAGTGGGAATGGCGTAAAGAAGTCATGCCAAAGTGGCTAAAGCCTATGAGACTTATGCTAAGTCTTGGAGGTGGAGTTGGGTAAGTATGTCACACATTTCCAATGGCATTGCCTGGTAAAAATGTCGATTTAGATGGCGGTCATACCCAAAGTGTGACCTGCAAAGAGAGAAAGTAAAGTGTTAAGTTGTGTTGCACTTTTTGCAATTGGCATAACTAGTCCAAAAGCACAACTTATGTGGCCAATTGGGAGGAAAAGTGCAACAAGAGCAAAGCAAGATTTTACTTAGTATGAAAGTTGCATCTTTCAAGTGACAATGCTAATGAGAAGTGGTGAAATCATGAAAAAGGCATGACCAAGGTGGCTAGGTGAGTGGAGATCTGCGATTAGCAAGTTAAATTAAAGTTTACTGAATAAATCACACTTTTGGCATGGCTATGCCACTTTAAAGGTGTGACTCAATTCCCAATAATGGTTAGAAAGTGCGATAGTTGAAACACTCATGTCAAGTCATGCTTTCTCAGTGGCAATGCGTGATGGTTGCAAAAAAATGCAACTAGCTGAAATAAGTCCTAAAACATAAGTTACAATTGCATATTCTTAGTGGCAATGCCAACCTTAGGGCTCAACCATTGTGGTGATGATGGCAGAAAAACACAGCATTAGTAAATTTTGCACATTTTTTATGGTGATTCCACAAAAGAAAAGTGACGTAGGTGGCGATGGTGGCAAAAAAGCACAAGTTTAGTAAATTTCACAAATTTTCTATGTTGATGCCACTAAACAAAGGCAATTAGGGTGGCAATAATGGTAGGAAAATGTGATCAGGTCATTAAGTCATTAAAAAATAGCATTGGCGCCAAAATTGAAAGATTTGAAAGCAAAAAGTGACTAGTGATGAACAACCCTTGACATAAGTGAGGGCGAAAGTTAGTGTTATGAAGCAATAAAGCAGCATGTCTCACCTATTCATTGATTTAGACACCCAGATTAAAGAAAGAAAGAAAATCTTAAAACAAAAGAGAGCGTTTCCAGGCTATTTTAGTGTCTATTTAAGAAGGATATAGATAAAGTTGATAAAAAAAAGAGTAGCTTTAGAGCCTTATTTTATTATTATTTTTTTCCTAGAAGCTTCTCTTAGAGAGCTTATAAATAAGTGCCTTGAACACATTGAATGCAATGGGAGTTTGTATTAGGCTTATGTAGCAGAAAGTTTCATTCAAGTTGAAGAGTTAGATTATTGTGTTGTAGGTGTGAGAATTTGTCAAGTTATCAATAAAGAAGATTTGTGTTAACTTTGCATGTCATGTATCTTCTATCATTTGGAGTAGCTTTGTATGCTTTTGGGTTATTGTTACTTTCAATCTCATACTTTGTTCATTGCTATCATTGGTATTGTTTCCCTTGTTCAAATCCAATATTTTTGTTGATACAAATTTGTCGATCTTTGCTTAATTTAGTAGATAGTATTGTTGTTTGGTTGTATAAATAAAAAAATTTGTTGTGAGATAAGTATTTTTCAGTCTTGTCCTTCTACCTCTGAGATCTAAAAGATAGGTCTGGATTATTTTCAAGCACTTAATTTTATGCAAAACCATCAGAAAATATTTTTTTTAGTGTGCATAAGTAGCAATCTACTTTATTTGTTTTTTAGATTTTAGGAGTAGATTAAATCAGTGAGCTTCCCTTGCAAATTTGAAGAGAGGATTTCCTCGCACACTGTTTTGTTTTGTATTGTCATGAAAGTGACAAAACTAATAATTTTTGGTACCCATGTGGGGGCATGAGTTGCATAAAGTTATCATTTCATGATAAATAACCATCCGAGCACCTCAAGCTCCTATTGTGCAGCTAATCTAAATTGGTTTGAATAGGAACAAGAAGATATTCTAATAGTTTTTGGCGACTCTACTAGGGAATGGGATACAACAAGCCAAGCTTGCAGCTGGAACACCACCACTCTTGCTGTTGGGGGGAAGCCACCATTGGTCCTTTGGTACTCATAGTTTGTTGTGATTTCTTGCTAGACTCAAGATAAAGATTCTCAAAATTCTATGGCGATGACATGAAGGAGGAGGAGGAGGAGAAGGAGAAGGAGAAGAAGAATTTGGTCCATGTCAACTTTATAATACTATTAATGATATACATGTGTGAACAGGTGTAAGAATGTGGTATATAACATTAGTTGCTATTCTTAGTAGGCATGACATGAATTGTGAACATTATCATTTATGTATGCAATTGATGACATGAATATTTTTCACTTTATAAGATTAGATACCTTGATACTAGTCCTTGCATGATGTGTGATATCTTGTTAGTGATAGTAATGGATGCATATGAACATATTTTCATCTTCACATATGAGAATTCATTTTCTTTTTAGAATGAGTAGATATCATCACAAAATTATCAAGTAATCTTTATATGAATATCTATCATACTAAGGCAACACAAATCTCCATTTTTGACATTACAGGTGCCGGTTTTGTTTTTGAAGCCAACATCTTCATATGTAGAAAATGGTGGAGTTATTGAGATTCCACATCCCTTGCAGTTGTTGGACTATGAGGTAGAGTTGGCTGTTGTTATTGGAAAGAAAGCTCGAGATGTGAAACAGGTGCATGCAATGGACTATGTGGAAGGTATAATAAATCATTAAATAGAAATAGAGTAGTGAGTTTTAATCATACACTTTCAATTCATTTTTTATTGCAAAAATGCTAGACACAATGTTGTGATACCTTTGAAGATATTTTCTATTGCCTGAAAGTGTGTTTTGAGCACTAAATCATAAAGGACATGAAAACTATGGAGCTGTTTCTGTTTTATAGCTACTTTTGACCTCACTGAAATAATTTACTTAACAACTCTTACTGTAATAATCCTAGGCAAAGATCACACTACTATCTCCCATCATTCAATTTAAAATTATTTTCCTAAGTTACTGGTTCGGGTTCGCTGGTTCGGTTCTCGGATTCGACCAAAAAAATTTTTGGGGTTGGGTTTGTTTTGGGTTCGTTGGTACAAAAACATATATATATGTTTTTGTACATACATATACAGACATACATACATACATACATATACATTTACACATACATACATACATACATACATATGCACATACATACATACATACATACATACATATACATACATACATACATACATACATACTTACATACATATACACATACATACATACATACATATACACATTTACACATACATACATACATACATACATACATACATATACATACATACATAAAAAATATTAGATGTAATATACATATTTTGAATATTTTTAGTGTAAAATAATAAATATTATTATATTTATATTATAACATTATATTAGTTTTTTTAATATTAACTTTCTTTTATAATTTTGTTATTATATTATAATTAATAAATAATATATTATTAATATTGTATAACGTTTATATATTTATTATTTAATAATATGTAACATTTATATTATCAATATTAATATTGATAATATTATTAATATTATATATTTATTGTCAGACGAGCCTAATTTCTGTGTAGAGTGGACAATTATTTGGCTTTGAAAACGATCTCCTGGGCAGACACATTCAAGTTAATGTGAGACGAACCTCCTTCGCTAGCTGAACATTTTACTAATTCCTGACATTTCAAAGCATTGTTTCTTACCTGCTCTCCCTCTTCGCTTTCCATGGCCATTTTGATACATCTCTCCGTCTCTTCCCTTCCCACGACCCCGTCATCTTGCCTCCTCATTCTCACTTCTGTCTTCCAAACATCTTTCACAAACTTGGAATTAGTGGGCTGATCGGTCCGATGTCCCAATGTGAGCATGGGAATGGCCAAGATGAGAGCATCCAGTGTGGAATTCCAACCGCAGTGGCTCATGAACACACCCACAGATGGATGAGACAGCACCTCGTTAAGAACCAAGCACATATAAAATCAGCCAACCTTGTGACGGATAAGAAAAACCTACAAAATTCATCACAGATTCTTTCGGGTTCTTCCGGGATGAACCCACAGAGAAAATCTTGGATCCTGATTGCACCCCACCCGGACTGGACCAGTATCTGGACCCAAAACGAGCCGTACCTGAACCAGCAGGGATATAGGGACGAACTGGTAACATAGATGTTTTCCAAAGTTAGCATTTTAACTTAGAAAACTTGACTGATTGTGTCATACAACAGATATTGATTGGGAACAAAACATCTCAACTGCAAAGGTGTTGAAGGCTGTAAATGTTTACTGGTATTTTATTAAGCCAACAAATTTTTGAATGTGCATGCATGGACTGAACTACACATTCTAACTGCATTCTCTAGGTTGTTTTGTCAATGACCCAATGGGCTAATCAAAATAGCAATTTTTTAAATACGAAATTATGTGCATATCAAGTAATTACAAGGAATTTGAAATCTGTAGTTAATGACAAGTGAATGTTTTGAAACCTGTAGTTAAAGATTTTTAGAGGTCTGGTAATAGAAGACATTTTCTTATTGGTTGGATGGGTTTACCAAGCTTTAAGCATATTTTTTGGATGGCCAAAAGCAATGTTTTAAATTATTTAAAAATAGATTGCCCATAGAATCTTTATTTTAGAGGTTAAATCCTTACAGGTATTTGGTCATATTCATGATTCATATAGTTATAGAAGTGGGCCAGGATGCTTGGTAGTTAGGTGCAATCACTGCAGAGACAAAAGGATTATGCACGGGATGGTGTAAAGGCCTTAACATTGGGAAAGAGGAGTTTATGCCAGGTTGAGAGAGATTGGTTTGATCAGGAAGTGAATTAAAATAATTTTCGAATGGTGGTTTGATAAAATTCATATATACTTATTAAAAGAACAAGAAACAAGAACATTTTTGGATGAGCTTACATTTGAAAAAATTATTAAAGATATTTGACTCTACTAAATGTGAAGTACATTGGTTTCTATGAGAAATGTGCATTATGCAAGCTTATGTACCAATCACACCATGGGAACACGTAAATTCTAATTCATATGAGATGTTGAAATTGTCACAGTGATGTATAAACATTTATAAGATTTTATCATAGCTAAAACCTGCATTCAGCTAAAAGAAATGCATTCTCATATGTTGTTTTGCATTAATGTGATAATGTTCTCATTTATGTTGAGTTGTTTTTTATATTTTGGATCATAGCTGTAAATGTTTTTATGTTTTATCTTTTCAGGTTATGCACTTGCCTTGGATATGACTGCAAGGGAGATTCAGGCTCCTGCCAAGGTCTTTCTTCTCACTTTATTTCTGACCTTTTAAATAATTTGTACCTCAAAAGAACTGTGTTCAATTTTAGGGTTGACATGTTGAAATTAGTAAACATTTTGATTGAACGATATAGCTACAATATTTTGATGTTTCCTAAAGAATGTTTAGGCTTTGGACATAACTTATTAGAGAGTCAGTTGTAGGTTAAATGTTTGGTTCTTTGTTAAGTTATGGATACGATTCAATTTTTGAATGAATATTTACATAAGAGAAGTCTACATGTATAAGTTAAAAATCCAAGAAAGTCACTTAAGCTCTTCAACTCCCAATTACCCACCTCCTTTTTAATTTATTTCTATCTGCTTTTTGTTGGAATAATTCCATTAACTCATTTGCATATTTACTTGACTAATTTATAGCTAAATAAGTCTAGTATATAGCAGCTGTAATGGATGTACTCATCAATTCCTCCTTTCTGAGATGAAATTATTCCCAAGTTCTGCAGAGATGTGGGAATTGCGTCAGCTGGTTGCTTTTGTGGCTAGCAAGGCAAGTAGTTGTTTTTCTTTGTTCAATGACATGTAGATAGTTGTCAAGAGAATATAACAAACTTTGGAAGGAGAATAATCTATAGAAACATGAGCAGCTTGGTTGTAGTGATGTTCAATGACATGTAGATAGTTGTCCTATTGCTCATTGTGCTGATGAGAAATATGGAGAGCATGGACTAAGGTGAGATTACAACCTAAGTAATGTTGTTAAGTCTTAAGCATAGTTACGAGACTCAGACTCGCCTTGGACTCGACAAGCTGATTTTGGACTCGGACTCGGACTCGACGCAAAAACTCGGCAAATTGAAAAACCCAAGAAATTCAGAGATTTTTTAAGGATTTAAAACGTCTTTCATGCACCCTTTATTAAATGAACCTTAAAGACACAATAACATCGTCAAATAGAAGCTAATTTGATCACATACACACGTATGTGTCGATCACATAAGTATAAACACAAATTGTAGTTGAAGGAAATATTAATAACACGCTTAGATATATAAAATTATAAATATTGTCAAATGTATACAAAACTCATGGAATATGAAATCCATGGCATCAAAAGTTCCAAACAAATATCAAAAGTAAAATTAGAAGGCTATGGCTTAGAGGAGCCTGCATCCTTCCTATGAAGGCGTCTAAGGTAGGTCCTGGATGATGTTGTAGCCATAATCTCTGCCTCTATCTCCGTGCCACCCACACCAACATCAACTATGTCTGCTCGTGCTCTATCCTCCTCTGCCATGGCTACAGCCTCAACCTCTCTATCCACTTGGTCAATTGTAATATCCCCCTTACAATTTTTTTCCAATATCCACAAGCAATTTCACCCGTTAACGTTAGATAATCAAGATAATCCAGCTGAAAGTAACCCTTCACTTTCTGATCACCCAGATCCCAGTGAGGGCAAAGGTGAGAGCATACGGTGGAAAGGGGATTGTTAGCTTGCAAAACTGAAAATGCTGAAGAGTACAATATGAGGGATGGCTCAGTCGATCATAATGTCCCTCATAATGTTATGCAAGTGCAACTTGACCACCTATTTAGTGGGAGTGTATTACAAAGTAATGAACATGAAAGACGGCTTAGCCGATCAGCAATATGTGAAATGCAACTCAACCACTTATTCAGCGGGAGTGTAATACAAAGTATTGAAAAGTAAATGTTTGGGCGGCTAGCCGACCCCGTCGGCTTGTTCAGCGGGCAGTATAGGAAAGTAAAATGCTGAAAGTAAAAGACGGCGAGGCTTGTCTTTTCCACTAAAAGTGGGAATACAAAGTAAAGTGCAAAAAATAGATTGACTGAATCAGTACTACTGATAGCAGCCTTACAATATAAAGTAATCTGCAAATTACAATTAGTATCAGTTGTCCAACATGCTCCAAAATGAAAGTAGATGAACTCCAAACTTAAGCAAGCTATTTTACTAAGGAAATGAGCCAAAAACATGAACTTTTACCAATCTGATATGAAGTTGCAGCGCTCAGAAAATTCAGACCAGCAAGCTCAAAATCCACATAAATGCTCACAACTTCGTCAAGACACCTCCGAATGACGTGAGACCAAGTGCAATCAGCTCCTAGTAGGTAGGCGACCAAGCTCAAGCCACCAAACAACAACAAACTGCCTCAAATGTTTTATGCATGCATCCCAAGGCAAGGACAGGCAAAGTACAACCTCCAAGAGAGGGCGACCAGCAAGAATAAGTTCAACTCTTCACAATAAAATCTGTAACTTAGCAAGAAGGGGTGCCCAATGTAGACTTAAACAATGGGCCAATACCTAGAACCATCAAAAAATTGTGCAAGGAGTTGTGATCGATAATGTGCTTCAGCCAGGCACCACACCAGCATCACCAAAATTGATAAAAACTCTCCAAAATCAGAAAACATCGAATGGAGCCATCTCTCAAGTACGAAACTGATATAAGCTAGGAGGTATGCATTCCTCGAAGCAAGGGTTTTGAAATAATTTCAGTAGCATTTTGTTATGATAAGCAATGGATAGCAAATGAGAGAGCAAGGCCTCTTATTTATAACTTTCTCCAACCATGAATTCAAGTTTCTTTTCCCTCCAATTAGGCGCCCAAATGAAGATTCACATTACACTTTTCCACTTGCATTTGCATTTCATTTGCTTCTCAAGCCAAGTCGTCCATTTTCAAGTAGACAATATACTTTATTAAAATGCAAATAAAGAATGAGGTGGGCGTCCATTTTATTAAGTGAAAACAAACATTATAAGCAACTTAAATATTTCCCTTTATGAAGTCGTCCACTTTTGCAAAGGAAACATTTTCACTTAAAACATTATCTCATCAAATAAGGCGTCCAATTAAGAAATCACTTAAGCCAACCAACCTACCAAAACAGGCTCCAAGGATGTTGGAGACAAAACTGCTCATATTGCCTTGCCAAAAATAGCCATTGCACTGAACTGCTGAACTGTTGCTAAAAATAGCACTGCTAAAAATAACACTTACTAAAAATAGATTACTGCTAAAAATAATAAGTGATTCCAAACTCATTTTAAGCAGAAATCGGGCAACCGTCGTAACTTACTAAAAATAGTAAGTCCAAAAAAGTTGCCTAATGCAGTTGCATGTCATACCACTGTGAAGTTCTTTGAAAACCTAAAAGGAATCCAAAAACCAAATTGCAAAACTCCAACATGCAAACCCCTGAATCCTCAAAAGAAACCTCCAAGCGGCTAGAAACCCTAATTCTGTCGCTGACTAGCCTACGAGCATCTGGGAATAGGCTAACAGTCACTGGAGAGTGTAGTGCTAAAAATGGGGACATTACATCAACCCAATTGAGTTCCTCATCACTAAAGATAGGATCCTCAGCCTCAGTGATCCACTCAGATTGTGGATCAACCTCCTCTAACATGATGGGGGTGGAGTCAGTGCCCAAAATCTGTTTGTGGTGAAGATGAAGGTTGTAATGAACATAGACTAGATCATTCAACCTCTCCATGGACAGTCTATTGTGCTTCTTGGAGTGTATGTGCTCAAACATACTCCAATTGCGCTCACAACCCGAAGCACTGCATGGTTGGCTCAATATGCGAATTGCAATCCTCTGAAGATTTGGTACCTTAGCACCAAATATTTCGCACCATCTATCTAAGATTAAAAGAAGAAAAAAAATCAATCTCATTACCCAACTTTAAGTTTCAACATTTAATAAATATATATAAAAAGAGGAAAATTTTATTACATTTTAAAACTTAAATTACGCCCTTAATATATTTTTACCTAGCTGCAATGTCGTTTGATTAGCTTTGCACATGTCACCAGAAAAGAGCTCTCCTTGTGCAAGTCTAAAGGTCTCGATCTTGTGGACAATTTGTGTTGTAACACTAGCAACATCTGCTCTATCAGCGAGTAAATCCCATTCGGAACCTCCTCATCCACCTTGAAATCAGGGCGGTATTGGAATACCGGATTGAGGTAATAAGTGGCTGAGTGTAGGGGCTTGTGAGGTTGGAGGTGCCATCACCTATCAATGATCTCCCAAATGGGACGATACTTACCCTCAAATTCCACATAAATGGATTTAATGACCTCCTTGGCCCTTGTCATGTCCCCGAAATCGTGACATTAAGATAACAAAGTGCACATTAAGAATATTAAACATCCGTTATAATTATAATTGTCGAAGACAATATTATAATTATAATATTAGAAATATTAAAATATAACTATTAACATTTAATAGATATTAATAATAATATATAAAATTAATATAAACTCAAACATAAAATAATATAATAATTAATGGAATATAAAATATATATATATAACGATTATTATAAATTTATAATAATTTAATATGGTCAGAATTAGCAAACTAAGAAACATCTCCTCCCATGGGACACAACCCTCCATCACAAAGGTCTATAAGAAGGATAAAACCAAATCTGAAGGCATGGAGGAAATATTGAAATTCATATTGAGAAATCATATTTTATTCAACTGCCAGAAAGGAAAGAATATAATATAGAAGGGTTTAATGCTTGGTGATACTAAGTAGGAAGATATCAAAATGCTACACGGGAAGAACAAAAGGTGTTGGGAGATGTAGGGCAATACAAGATAAGTCCGCCATTTACCGTATGTTAGAGGCAAGCTGCTACCATTCAAGCATATAAGGAGATGGGAATCATATGAAAGATGCAAATCATGGACAAGGCAAATTCCATGCGATTACATCCAACAAATCATTGCATGCCTGAGACAGGCATCATATGTTACTTGACAGGTCTGAGAAGGCATAACCATTCCTGTTCATAATTCAGCGTGAAGGAAAGAAGGTATCGTGGATTGGGAAGGAGCCGTGTATGTTGGCATCGCAATGTTACTATCTCTTGAAGCTGCAATTCAGAAGAAGTATCGCAAGAAGCAAGGAGTCACAGGAAGACAAGATCAAAGGAGGGTTAGGGATTTATATTTTGAATGGAGAGAACACCATAGATGCCCGAGCCAAGGAGGTATTCACAGGAAAGTGCCTTAGTCGCCTCATATGAATATTCTCAGAATTCCAGCTCATATGACATCACTTATACTTATGATGCCAAACGTAACACATAATCAACCAAATCCTAGAATTCTGTGAAGACTTTATAGTTACAGAGTATACCTCATTTCTATGAAGCAATAATCGTACAGAGTTCCATTCTCAATGGCCATAGAAACGTAATTGATATTTGAAATGTTACTTTTGGGCCTTATTCAAAGAGAAGCAGTGGTAATTCCAATTATGTCCCAGATTTAGTATTCTCTGAGAATGCAAACATATTACATAAGCACAACTCAGATCACTCAAAACTGGCTTTCTAATACATCCACCACATCATGTTATTGAGTACACAATGAAATCCAGATTTTGTCCTGGAGAATTTCAGGATTCCCCTAGTACGCAATACGAATGGCAAAACTAAAGATGTGGGTAACTAAGATACCACGTTACAGATATTGATGTGGTAGCTTTTCAGAAACATATATACAATATAGCGTGGATACGGCCATGCGAATTGGACACACAAACTATATATATAAAGAATAGAATATATGTAGCAGAACACTGGGTATTGTGCTGAAGATGTTGAATTCCGCATGTTTGTTTCTCGACATACTCTTTGATACTTTACAATTCCAAAGTGTTATCATCTAACGGATGAATAGGAGATGTATTATCTGATAGTGGTGCGATTGATACAAAGGACATGTCCTTGATCTAATGGGGGTATCAAATGAGGAAGGCTTCCAATCAATAGGGATTGTCCAGAATTAGAGAAATTAAGACAGGGCAGATATGGAAAAGATAAGTACAGATATATATAGGTGCCATATATAAGAGTGTATATAGATTTGGAAGGCAGATGTATGCAGATTTGGCAGCAAGAATGTATGAAGATTTGTAAGGCAGATATAGGAGAAAGAACAACAGACTGGAAGAAAGAAATATTCCTGGCTACAAACAGCCAATACATTAGTAGGCTATGAGAATGAGAGCGAGATGGAGAAACACACTTGCATTCAGTGAAATATAGAAACTACAGCAGGAGAAAGCATATATTGAAATAAATATCATTGACAGGAATATAAATAGGGAAGTAAATATAATCATTAATATATATTAATATATACCTATATATATATTTATATATAAATTGTGATTATTTGATATAAAAATGAATAGATTTACGAATGTTTTTATCCTATGATTGATCAGGAAAAGGAGAAAAGGAATATAGTTTGAACACTAAACCATCATAAAAGGATAGCTTCAGAAAATCAGGGCAAGAATTATGGTTATCCCAAGAGGGGACATTACAGCCCTATCCATGCCCTCATATGTAGCTCATTACAGGTTTCTCCCCATCAGCAACTCGTAGGAGAACTACCAAAGGCTTAGTGAACTGCAATTATTGTGAAACATTAACTTAACATAAGTGTGAACAAAAATTAAAAAATAAAAGAAAAATATGAATAAAAATTAAAACATAATGTAGAATTAGATTTTCATTTACCTTTACAATCTCTGCAACAAGTACCAAAAGGCCTAGCTCATCAAACATGCAATTTGCCGCATCAACCCCTGCAGTGGTCTTAGCATAGGATGAGGAAGTCCACTCCTCACTAACAAACATGCGCCTCAAAGCTCCCTTTGACCAAAGCAAGGATTGTAATGTGATGAAATTTGTTGCAAATTGGGTTATCCCAGGACGAGACAACTTCTGCCTTGTGTATTGCCTCATTAGGTTGAGGACCCATGTGTGATTGTATACGAATTTACAAATGTTTTTGGCTGAATCCACACATGTTTTGATCCATGGAAGCTTGCCAAAATCCTCCAATATGAGGTCAAGGCAATGGGAAACACATAGAGTCCAAAATAATGATGGGTGGCTCTCCATCAATAGTCTACCTCCAACAACATAATTTGCTGCATTATCCATCACCACTTGCACCACATTCTCCTCACCCACCTCTGCTAGGGCTTCCTCTAAAGCTTCACAAAGGAATGCGGCATTTTTGTCATGTCTTGAAGCATCAATTGATTTGATGAATATGGTGCCACCTGAAAAAGAAACAAAATCAATGATTCAATAAAGCATAAATTAAAAATATTAATCACTAAATCAATGCATTGTAGGAAGTACAATCACCCGAGGAAGAAACAAGAAAATTCAGCAATGTCATATTTCTTCTATCAGTCCAACCATCAGTCATGATGGTGCAACCCTTCCTCCTCCATATCAATTGTTGCTCCTCTATTGTGGCTTTTACATCAGCCATCTTTTGTGTCAAAATTGGGCCCTTTATGTCATCTTCACTAGGGGCTTTAAACCCTGCCTCACAAATAGTAATGGCATCAACCATATTTTGCCAACAAGGAGACCTAACACATGTCACAAATAAATTAAGTAAAATAAGTATTGTAAAATGGAGAGTTTAAATTTGAATTCGACATACCTCTAAATATAAAAATTCAAAAGACAAAGAATCAAGCTATAAATTTTTAAACAATCAAACAAAAAAGAATTACCTAGCTGCATGGAATGGAATGGTGCAATAGTATCAAAAGTCTCCAATTGCACATCTAGCTACATCATTTATGTCCTTGTTCCAACCCATGCTCTCAATCGATGGTTGGGAACCTGGAGTAGTGCACGGAAAAAGCTATATGAATCCATCCTAGATTTACGAACTCTAGGCCCAATGCTTACATTGCCACTGCCACTGCCACTGCCATTGCCATTGCCACTGCCACTGCCATTGCCATTGCTACTAGCACTAGCACTAGCACCAACACCAACACTAGCAACACCACCAACCTGAAGAAGGACGAAATGGAGGCATGGAAGAGGACTCTCCACTACCACCAATGCCTGCCATCTCCTCTCTTTGCCTCTTTTTCACTTCTTTTTGTAGCTCAAATGTTTCTAGTTGCACTTGCACCAAAATAACCTCAGTAGGCACTTGTGGGCATGGCACAACATCATGGGATGGTATATGTGCAAGATGGTATTTCAATCTATTATTGTCTCCTCCATGATAAATTGTTTTGCAATATGAACATTTTACCTCTCATTGCTTTTGCCTAGGGAAAAGTTCAGCATGTTTCCAACATGGGTCCCTTCTAATTGGGGTTTTGGACATCGTGATAAAGATGATTTGAAAATCTCAAGGCTGCTGCAATAACATATAAATACAAAAAAATTAACATTTGTGAATTGTGATTTATAATTATTAAACTAATATAAAAAAAATAGGGTTTGCAACAATAAAATTAGATTTGTTTTTTCACAAAAAACACCTAGGGTCTGTTAAAAAAAATCAAACACACCTAGGGTTCCTTCTTTGATCTAGTAAAATAAAATAGAAAAATAAATGAAATGTAAAGAGAAATGAAATTTTTGGTAAAAAAACACAAAAAAGACCTTCAAAATTCAAGCTTACCTCTTAAATCAAACTTGAAATCAATAGAGAACTCCTTCCAATTATTGGTAGACACCTCTTGATGCACCAAATGTATCTACAAAGCTGCCCAAATGTGATTCAACAATGGATTTTTGCTCTACCTCCTTGCTGGTTGCCCTACAATGCACTCTAAATTTTTCTCACAGCTCCCTTTTCTCCTTCTACTTTGCCTTCAAAATGAAATGATATTGCTTTTAGTGTAGAGGAGCAAATATAACTAAACAAAGCAACTTAAAACAATTATTTTTATGTTTTTTTGACTTTTTAACACTCAGTTGTGTGGCAGAGTCTAGGTGTCGCGACTCGCCCAGACCCGGCGAGTTTGCAAAAAAATCAGTTGAGTTCGAGTTTTGGCGAGTCCAGGTGAGTCTCGTTACTTTGGTCTTAAGCTGACAAATGACAACATTAGTGGTATGCCCTTAACCCATTGATTATATTGGGATATAGGTAGCTGACTTGTGGCCAGTCTAATCCTTAATTGAGTCCTTTATGAGTCCTTAAGTATAACTATAGTATGCTAAGTTGGACTCATTGGGACTAGGACAATAGAATATTCCAATGATGCTTGTATATAAGAGGCAGTGAATATTGTTTAATCATCACAGTGTGAATTTTATTCTTGTTGAAGACTTGTGGAGGTTTGCCCCCTTGAGTGGCTTATTATTATCAATTATTTGGAGCATATTTCCTATTCCTACTTTTATGCAAGTTATTTCATTACAAGTAGTGTTAGAGCACAATCTTGGCAGCCAAAGGGCAAGAAACAAGGCAATTTTTATGATTGAGGAGGTCAAATTGTGAAGCACTATCTCCTTGAATTTAGTGAATTTTTTCTGCAATTTGGAGGATTGATTAGGGACATATTGAAGTTGCTACAATCTATATTTGAGGTCATTTGAAGCAATTTTGAAGGATTAATTGTGAAATTTGGGTTTTCACCAAACTTGTTCCCAAGCTTGCAAATTAGTGATTTTCTTGGATGTTTTTTCCAAAAGGTGAAATCTAGGCCTAAGTAAGTTACAATAAAAATTTCAACTTATTTAGATTTGTTTTGTGTAAGTTATTGCAAAATTATTTTGGCTACCCCATGTTAGGGACTTCAACAAGAGGCAAAGGAAGGAATCTAGTCACTCCAAGGAAAACTCTTGAATAGTAGAGGAAATGGATCCTATAACTATTGAAGATATAAAGGAAGCAAACACTAGAGTTAAGGAGGAAATCTTGTCAAAAATGAAATAATTTATTGATATAGTGTGCAGACAATTAGCTTGTCTTTAGAGTAATATAGACTTCCAACATGTTGATTCACACCAAAAGACTAGGGATACAAATGTAAGGAAGCTAAGGTAGTGGAACAACTTCCTACACTAATCTTGAGAGGAGGGTTATGGAAAACTTTTCAGACCTTTACAAAAGTTACAAAAACTTAATAGAAATAACATAAATACCATTCATACCACAACACAACGATTTATGTGGGTAAAACCCTTTCAGGAGAAAAACTCCATACTCCAAAAGTCATCCAATATATTATTCAAAATCAACAAGATTACAATATACTTGTAGAGTGAGTTTTCATAGGAGTATCACCAACCAGAGATTCAGAGGCAACTCAACATCTATTAGACTCTCACACACAGCTTCCATCTCAAGCACCTAATATATAGGAGATATGATGCATGAAACTGCCAAACGGTAGTTACAAAACCATGCGCTAAAACCACCCAAAAAAAGTGGCACCAAACTTATCTCCAATCAAAAATGCCCAATGATGTGTGAAAACACACACCAAACACGTTTAACTCCCCCTTACAGTTCTTTTACGTGTCCAACATGTCTTCACATTTTCCAATTTGGGATACTCAACTTTCAGAGGCCATAACTTTTGATTCCGGAGGTTGATTGATGAATCGTTTGAACCACTGGAAAGCTCGTGAAATGCCTTATCAAGCTATAACTCGCTTCATTGGTTACAACCACTTTTGTGCCCAAAAACGGCCTCTAAGTGCCTCAAGCTTGACTTTGAAATTTTAATATCTTGAAATCCAAACATGATCTTGGGTTGAAACTTTACTTGTATGTTTATTTGGCAATTCTGTAGCTTTGGGAAAAATTTGAAATCCATCTGTGCTCAAATGTAAACTTGCTATAAATAGTAACCTTTTTCAGTTGCAAGGTTGAGACACCATTTTCCTAACAACAAATATTTCAAAGGGACATGAAGCTTCTTGTTTTGTTTTTGATCTAAAGCAAGACCATTACATAAATGCTTCTATTGCCAACTCTAGGCACTTCATGCCAAGGATGGAGATGGACAAGTTTGATGGCAAGGATTGAGCGAATTGGCTATGCCAAATGGAGCAATCCTTTGATTTGCATCATGTTCCATGTCAACAAAAGGTTGCAATGGCATCATTAAATTTGGAACCAAATCATTTCATTTGGTATTTGGCTATGTGATGAGAATAAAAAGAAAGGATGTGTTGTCACATGGTGTGTTTTCCAAGAGGAACTCATGAAACATTATGGCAAGTGTTATGGATAGGTTTTTCATCTAGATCACAAAATTAAAGCAAACAGGTATGGTCAAGGACTATACTTATCAGTTCTAGACCTTGTATTTAAATGTGGAGCATGTTACAAAGGAAAATTTGAATGAAGTATATCTAGGGTGTCTTAAGGACCACATCAAATATAAAGTATGCATGTGTATTTCAAATTTTGTCTCCCAATCAATGATTTTGGCAAGACAAGTAGAGGAAAAGGTTTTAGCTAATAGAAGGGAGGAACTCCCTAGTAACAAAGATTGGAGGACCCCTACATCATCATTTGTTCAATCCATGAGATTGATGCCTCAAAAAATTGAAGCAAAAAAGGCCAAAGGGTTATGTTTTAACAGTGATAGAAAATATAGTAGAGGAAATAAATGTATTGAAAAGAAATTGTTCTATATTGAGGGCACCAATGATGAAGAAAGGGATGAAGAGGCATTACTGGTCGTGGAAGACTCAAAAGATCTTCAACCATCTCTTGCCATGCATTATTAGGTATTAGCACTATGTTGGCGTTTCAATTTGCACCTCTGGAGTGCGTATTGGAAATGGACAGCTATGCACAGTATTAACTGCTCTTCAAATTAGGAGGGGAAGCTCCCTCTTTTGTCGATATGCGTAAAAGTAAAGTATCTTAAATTCCTTTCTTTTTGACTCAGATGGTAGAGTCACAAGGTTATAAAACCAAATACATTGCAGCTAAGGTTTTCTCTGGTTTCCGCAGATCTTAACTACAACTAGGCTAATGCTAAAACTATCCTATCTCCTCTAGAAAAACAGAGCAAGAGGAATTAAGAGCAATTGGGAATGGTTGACAATAAACTCTATCTCAGGATTCCCAAGGAGGTGGAACACTTTATCTGAGGTGTAGGCTGAAATAAAGGTTATTGGAGACAACATGAAACGGTAAGCTAGTTCTCAGGATTCCCAAGGAGGTGGAACATGTTGGAATATTTTGTCATTGATGTCAAGGTTGAGCTACCTGGTTGCTTGCTTGAGTTGCTTGAGGTGCTTGACCCTCTTGAGCAGCTTGACCTGCCCGAGTGGCTGCTTTAGTTGGTTGGGTGTGTGCTTAAGCTGTTTACCAGCCTACTTGTCAACATGTATGCCATATCAACATATTTAGTTAGCATGTTGAAAAGTCTCTTCAAGGTCAAATACTCTATGGCTATGTGGCATATTCTTTGTTTTGAAGTTTTATGGAGGTGGATTTAAAAGCTCCTTTATTTGTATCGCCTCATTTAAGTCTGTTGGTGGCTTTAGTTTAATAGGACGTGGACTCCTTATTGTATTATTTGAAGACACATCATCACAAATTTGAGACAGCTGTCGATGCTTAATAAAGGACTGGAGTCCATGTCCTATTAAAATAAAGCCACCAACAGACTTAAATGAGGCGATACAAATAAAGGAGCTTTTAAATCCACCTCCATAAAACTTCAAAACAAGGAGTATGCCACGTAGCCATAGAGTATTTGACCTTGAAGAGACCTTTCAACATGCTTACTAAATATGACTAATAAGGAGTCCGGTTTTATTAAGGCTTTTGCTGTCGAATTTCTTTTGGGAGACCTGTTTGTTTGTTTTGCAGTATGCATGAGGTGGCGTTTAAAATTTCTAACAGCTGTTATGTTGTTAGAGTGCATTTGAATTTTCAAAAGACATTTTATGAGAGGTGGCTACTTTAATTTCTAGCAACCATCGGTGTAATGTTTTTGTTTGTGGACTTTAATCTTCTGAAGGCATCAAATTGCATGTGCAGTTTGTGAAGTGCTGGCAATGCACTATATGCAGAGACATTTTGAAGTGAAACGACTTCACTTATTTTTTATATGAGACGGCTTGAGTTATTAAGGGTGGCTTCATTATTGGTAATGGTTCTTGAAAATGAAAGTCATTCATTCTCTATTGAGTTGTGAAATAATACTTGGCAGAGACACGAGTTGGAGATGTTAAGTGTAAGATGAAGCGACATTTACTTCTCATGATGCTGTATATTTGATTGAGTGCGGGCCTTGTATCAAATTTTTTTGGAGGACGTTTTTTTATGCATCGCAGATCATGCTTCTCTATGAGACGTTTCAATGAAGATGTTTTTGAGTCAGAGGAATAATCGTTTTTTTTGGTGCTGGGTATCGTGGTTTTAAGGAGAAATCCTGAGAGCTGTAGATAAGGAGAATCTCTCCCTGGAGGTTTCAAAATTCTTCTATTTTTGACAGGAATATTTGAAGTAGTTATTTCTGTGTGTTCTGGCGACACACTTATGGAAGAATTTAAAAAAAAAAAATGTCTGACAAATTCCTTATACTATTTTCTATTCTGAAGATAAATGCGTTCTCTTTGGCATTTATTTTTTAAGGAAATCGTCCTTGGCATAGTCAGTTCTTCCTGTTGATGAAGTCGTGCATGAAGACTTGTTCTTGTGGAAGAGTAACGGTTCTAAAGTGGTTTCTTCTTTTGTGACAACTTCAAATTTATTAAGGGACACAGTGATATTGTGCCTTCTAAAAATCAAGTGATATATTTGATGTGGTGGAATTGTGGATGTCTGAATGAAGACGCATGAGGAGGAGCCATGATAAGAAGAGTTATGGTTATTCAAAATAACGTGCTTTCGTTTTCTGACTTAATGGTTTTGAGTCAGGCAGCCAAATTAAAGACCTGAAACACATTCACTTAGCTTATTTTCATAATGACAGCTTTAGGAGTCATTTTTATTTTCTGACGGTTTCTACAGAGAGTGGCGTTTTAAATTTTTGACGGCTTCAGAAATAGGTTTTGGGCGGCTACTTTTAATTTAGAAGATATTTTGAGATGGTAAAAAATATTTTTGTGAGGAACAAGTCTTTGTCTGAGTTGGAGTTACTCCATTGAGCTGTTTTGGAGTTTGAAAAGACCTTTTTCCTCTAAAATGGATTGATATAAGTGTGCCATCAGGTGTTACGAGGAGCTCTGGCGCAATATATACTGAAGTTGAATTTCTCTGAGTTGATGAGAATGCACTGAGGAGAAAAAGAGGCTATGTATGAGTGGTTGATTAAGGACAAAATTTCGTTTTCTTTTGTGATACAACAGGGATTAGCAATTCACTAATTGCATATGCTTATTGAGATGATTATTGTTACCTGCATGTGCTAAGAGTTAAAAGTTGTGAGGCAATCCTTTTGAAGATAGTTTGCTGTGTGTATGAATGAAAAATGCAAATATCTTGAAGTGTTAGGAGCATTGGAATACTTAGATGGATTGGTTGCTTCATCTGTAAATTTCAGAAGGATTATCATTCAGACCTATCCTAAAGTGATTTTTATGAGATATCATGTAAGGCATTGATAGTGAGACATGATAGGGTGAAATGTCTGAAATCATTGTGAAGGAGGTAGTACCTGCTTATTTCTCAGTGTGAAAGTTACTTTTGCATCGGGTGTTGACGTCTTCTATGCATGAAAGTGCGTTTTGGTGTACAACAGAACAGTGATGTGTTTCCAGTTTGTGATTATGAGCAGATTGCTTTTTGTCTCAGCTAATCAGATCTTAAGAGGTGAGGTTTAGTGTTCAGTTTCAGCGTATGTGTGGAAAGGAGCCTCACAGTTCATGTGGAGGCATTGCTTGAAACAGTATTTGCAGCCTTGTATTTGAAGTCTGGAGTTGGTGCTTCAGCCATTGAAGTTGGTGCTTTGGTGTATTTGGAGTTGGTGCTTCGAAGGAGGGTTGGTGCTCTCGGTGAGTTGGTGCTCACTAAATGAAATCGAAGTTGGTGCTTTGTGGAAGTTGGTGCTTCCAGTGAGTTGGTGCTCACTTGTGTAATCAGGGTTGGTGCCCTTTGGAGATAAATAAAAGCAATATTTTGCCGTGGTTTTTTACCCGAAAGGGTTTTCCACATAATCCTGGTGTTTATCTTGTTAATGGTGTTTAACAATGCTTTTAATGTTTTGATTTCTGATTTACATGTTAAATCTGGTTTAAAATTTTTAAATGTTTTGAAATACTGATTCACCCCCACCCCTCTCAGTATTTCTTGTGTGCTCTTCAGAATACTCTATCCGAGGTGTAGGCTGAAAGTAGATTACTGGAAACAAACATTTAACGATAATCTTTATTTCTAAATTCCCAAGGAGGTAGGATACCTATCCGAGGTGTAGATATGAAAGATTATTAAAAAACACCATCAAACGATAATCTTTATTTCTAAATTCCCAAGGAGGTAGAATACCTATCCAAGGTTTAGATATGAAAGAAAGATTATTAAAACAATAATAAATCTGAGACAACAAATTGCATAATGAGACAAACACACAATAGACTATCAAACCAACTTTATATTAAACAAAGTGAACCAATACAAAATAGCAATATTGCATTGTGGGCACAACAATTTGTTATCACAACAAAAGTTAAAATACAATGAGCAGGGTGCTTTTATTTATAGAATCTCAAAGGAGTAGGGAACCCTAAAATCTCCTTGAGTTAACATTAGTCTTGCCAACATGCAAGAGTTATTACTAAGTCTAGATGTATGCAACCTAACAGTTAATTGGAAAAACTACCTCAGTTAACTGATTCTAAACTAAACTAATTGAACTTTGCAACAGGCAAGTCTTATTTGATATGAGAGTCAACTGATAACCAACATCAGTTAACTAAAACCTAACTGAAAGTTCCACCTCCACGAAAAATATCCCCAAGGACAAGATAAACATGCATGAAATCAGCAATCTAAACTCAAGAGTGATATTGAGTTGACTGTTGCTTTTGACTCTATCCTTGGGAAAATCGTAGTATGTAACTGACTGTCTACTCCAAGCCATCATGAGCAATCATCTCCTCCAAGAAATCATTAACTGCATCTTCTTCAGGCACTTGGATGCTGTTCAAATTGATAGATTGTCTGCTCAACGCCTTCTCTCCATCTCTGATCATCCTTTGACATTCTTTGACCTCCTCAGCTACCTTGTCTAAACTTGTTGACATCACTAAAAAATGATTCAACTTGGACACCACAGGATCACCATTAAGTTCATCATGAACCATACTATGGAATTCTGCTTGCACGACATCAAGATCGATGTAGGTACCATCCTCATGAATATAATGGCACAGGATTTGTGTGATGAATCCACTCACGAGCTTGATAGCACCGACAACATCTTCTTTGATTTCAGCCAACTTTGTAGACACTTTTTCATAAGTTTCTACTTTGAAGAGGTGTTGTTCTCTCCAAGCAAAAAACTTCCTTTTATCTTCATGTGCTACAACATATGCGATCGCCAACTGAGAAATGAGGCTCAGATCTCTTGGCTTGTCCTTTTCGATGCTCAACTCAAGCTGTTGAATTCCCTGATGAAGGTCGTGAGTGTTATACCTCAATTGGTATAACTCTGCAAGAAGGTATCTGCCTGCAATAATAAAATCTTCAATCCAATTCTCCAAAAGCTTTCCATGATTGACTAACTGACCCAACTTTTGTTGATCTGTAGGTGATTCTAGAAGCTGAGGAAGAATAGCCGCAACATTTGAAGTCCCATGAAGAAGATCTAAGATGTACCGACGTAGCTACTTATTTTCAGCCTTGAGGACTACTTTTTCTTCTCTGTCCTTCATCACCCGCTCCTGAAGATTTCCTGCAGCTACCTTGAAGAGGCTCATATCCACATGCTGAGAGCTCCTACCAAGGTTGGCCTTGAGAAAGGTGAAATCATTGACCTCAACCTCATCCAGTTTCTTGTTCTCTGGTGGCGTAGCGACCTCAATTACAATCTTTGCATCAGGATTCTGCTCTGTGTACTTGATTCTTGATCTTCTTGTTTGACGTGTCCTGATAGGCACTCCCAAACTCTGAAAGATCAAGCTGATAGGAAGGCTTTCACTTCCTTCTATCCAAAGTCTTTTCAAACCAAGATGAATGGTCTATGTTGACTTCTCTGGGAGAAACGACTGCAACTGTGTCCACTCCTGGTGAATTAACTGGCACTGAGACTTGACGAACTAGCACTTCTGGTTTTGAATCTATCTGAATGGGAGGAGGTTGAGGAGATAATGGCGAACTAGGAGATGAGGACCCAACTTCAGCTTGCACCACTGGCTCTACTGAAATCTTAGGCACCTTTTCTGGTTGATCTCGTTGACTTTTGTTTCCTCTCTTTGTGTTTCTGCTAACCCTGACACCTTCAAGAGGATGCATTATGGCCTTGAGTTTGGGTCTTGATCTCGACATGGAAGGTAGTGAAGAAAATACAATTGGCGGCTCAGCAATTGGAACTACCTTTCGCCTCCTCTTTCCGTCCAAGAAAAGCAAGCTAGTCTTGACAACTCGGTTTGACAAATCCTCAACTGAAGTGTTCTCTTTGGCATACCAATTTGGTTTTCGAAGCGGTTGGCGAGCAATTTGATCCTTGATGAATGAAGTCAGCAAAATCTTTCCATCATCATCTGACAAACCTTCAACATCTTCTGATAAGAAATCAGCAAGTTGAGGAAGAGCGAGTTTGTAATAATGGCGCCTGTGAACTTCAAATTCATCCTCACAATTGACCCAAAAGTCCTCAAGTGCTGGCTTGTGTGAATGATTCCACTCCAAACGAGCTGCAAAGAGGCCCAAAGGATCATACAAGCGCTTTTCATTGAGGTACTTTAGATGGAGTTTCGACAATTCGTTGCTCTTCAACTTGTAATCGATTGCTGATTTGCATTTGTATATGCCCAACCCACACGGAAAAGTGAACACCGTCTTGTGCCGATTGCAAAGAAAAGAATGAACCTCATGAATTGGTCTCAAGAACTCCATGAATAAGACTTTGTTAGACGGGTATCTTGGTAGCATCAAAGGCTCTCCTGAGAAACCATACACTTGGATGTAAGTGAATGTGGGAAATTGGATAAACCAATCTGCCCAATTCTCCATTACTGATTTGGCATCTATTGAATCCCTTATGTGCATCTCGTTGTCAAGATTTCTCACTGTCTTCATCAAAAAATAATCGTTCACCTGCTTAAAATCTTGTTTAGCTTGTGAAAACTCCAACTGTGGGAAGTATTCATGCACACGTTGAACACCAAGAGTTCCAATGGTTTTCAGCACTCTAAAATTGCCTTGGAATGCAATCAAGTAGATGAGATGAGAAACCATATGAAACTCATGGATCTTGAGAAATCCCGTGATTTGCTAATGAAGAACTTCACTGATCAACATAGCCCAGTCGAAATGTTCTATGTTATTAATAATCTGGGAGATGACATAGAACATCCACGACCAGAAAAAATTATCGTCTTCTTGACTCATGACCTGGTTGAGCAAGGTATCTAGGATAGCTATTTCATCCTTGAATTCTCCACACCCAAGCTTCTTTGGCAAGTTAGTTTTCTGCTCTTTCAGCCACCTTTGAGTGACCTTCTTCTGAGATCTTTCCTTTTTTGCTTGCCATATCTTGTCACATTCCTCCATGATGATGATGCAATTATCTGTACAAGGTGGAATGGTGAAGCACTTTTCAACATCTCTTGGCTTGAGGCTGCAAACAACTCGCCCATTTGCTGATCAAATTTGTTGTGTAGAAGAGTCATAATGCTTGATGCATACAATGACAAACTTGAAATCTGACACTGTGATGGGAATAGAGGCTACCTTGAACAACCCGCAGCGATCAAGATGCTTGATTGTAGTGTTATCAACGCCTTCCAATGTGCTCAATTTGATCATTGGATGAACATGGCATAAGTCAGTGTCAAAGGTTTTCAAAAAGTCATGAATTAAGACCGATTTGGTCTTTTGTATTCAATTGGAGTGAATTGCATTTTGAAAACCAGAATTTTGACTGTGAACTTAGATATGTTGGTCGGAAATTCTGAAAAGGCTAAAAATAGCCCATCGAGGAAAAATTTTTAGTAAAATTTCTGAGATATGGGTTTTGTAGAGAAAATGATTCTAAGCCCACTCTAGATAATCAGAAACTCAAAAAACTGACTTTTCCTTAGGCATGCAAGAGCTTTTCAGTAATAGAAGCTGCAGGAGCACTAGTGGCAATTTTTCATGAAAAAATTTGGCATATGGGTTTTGTAGCTGCCAATGTGCTGATCAAATCCAGTTTCTCCGCTTTTTGAAATATTGATTTTTTCACCATCATGCAAAAGAATCTTCAGAAAGAAGCATAGTACTTCAAAAAGTGAGAAGTATCGGTGCAATTTTCTCGAAAATTTTTGGAACATGGGTTTTGGTGCTAATGCTGTGCTGAACGAACCTAGATCACCAAAATTGTGAAAAAACATCGTTTACTTTGACATGCGAGAGAAAACCTAAGACAAGGATAGAAGAAATGTGAGGGGGAGAAGATAGAAATTATTTTCTGCCTCTGTCAATCTTCAAGAAAATCGCCTCCTACCCAATCTGATGAAGTTTGCCAAGCATGTGTTGAAATGATGGAATCTGGAAAATTATTTGTTTGAGCAATTAGGACTTGGAACTGCGAAGAACACTAAAAAATATCACCTGTAGTGCCTTCAAATCTTGCTTGCATGAGAAAATATGTGTTTACCTTCAACCTGTGATGAAGAAAATGGATGCCCAAGTGCTTTAATAAATAAATTTCATGAATTAAGGCATTACCTTCAGTTAAATCCTAAATTTAGGATGAAATAAACTCATTGGACCTGTGATGTCCCCTCGCTAGACAGTTCTCGGGAACAGTGTGTTAGCCCTTTATCGGACCCTTGTGGGCTAGCCAGTTTGGATAGAGGGTCAGTGATGCATTCTGGAGAGTTTGATTGTTCTTGTTTTCAGTGGACAGTGATTGGATCACAGCGAGTGTTGGCATTCCAGGAGTTCACAGCTTCTGACGGCACGGGATTATTCAGAGTTTTGAGCAAGTTATGAATTATTAAGTGATTAAGTTAATTATTTAACTTAAATGCCTTTTATTAAAGTCACATTGACTTTAATAATATTTTATATCACTTAAAAATGTTCAAAAAGGGATTTTAATATTTTAATGTCTTAAAATATTAAAAAGTGCGCTCAAAGAATTAAGTCTTAAACTATGGAGAAGACTTAATTAAAAATTAAAAAGATTTAAATGATGCAAAAGGCCGTACCTTCTTGAAATGCGTGCCAATTAGGTATAAAGCATCCCCTGGCAATTGAAACTCATATCTTTTGACTATTTCTCTTTGCCTTGAGCATTTTGCCTGTGCATTCTCCTGTGATCAGGGTTTGAACACACTGCCATTGAAGAACGTTACCTCTTCAGTGTGAGCACTCTTGAGATTGTGGAATATCAGTCGAATCAGTGCATGTTGAGAGCTTCAGCCAGAGGTTCTACAGATTCTACAGAGTTTATTTATTTTGAGATTGTTATTTGCTTACAATAATTGAGGGTTTCTACTGGTGGCGCATCATTCCACAGCTACAGAGACTTCTATCAGAGATTCTACTTCTTCCTTTCTTGGCCGTACAGCCTTCATTGGGAATTGTGCCTTGAAAAAGGCGTGTGAAGAAATAAATTGAAACGCCTTCCTTTTGTGTGGGTTTTGGCTTCTATCATTGGCACCTAGTTATTTCAGAGCATTGTGACCAGTTTCTGAGCAGGAGAAACCACTTCTGGAGTCTTGGCGTGCCTTCATGCTTGATTTCATCATTTCTAGCTGTAGATCTGGCAATTTCTTTATTTAAAATAACTGGAGATTTTCGGGTATGTTTGTTATGCATGATCTTATTGTTTCAGTATAATTAGCACTACTGCATTTCCATTTTGTGAGTTTTTGCTTTAAATTTCAAATTACAAGCAAAAATATGCTGCGCCCCTTCTCTTCTGTCTATTAAGAATTCTCTAAAAAACTAAGAAAACATCTAAAGACTTAAGAAATTAAGGGTTTCGAGCTGAGAGCCAACAGGGCTCATCACAGGACCTCAATTCAGTTAATTGAATGAAGATAAAACCCTAAAATGGGCGCCACTCAGCATGCAAAGAAGAAATACGCCACATGCAAGAAAAATGGAGTCATTTGCAGTTCAATTTGGAGATGAAACTGAAGTTTTATTATTATTTTAAGTTGAGTTTGTTGGCGTTTAAATTAGCACCTCTGGAGTGCTGATTGTAAACGTTTAGCTATTTCAAATGTTTTGCAACACTTCTTCGTTATTTAAAGAGGAGAAGTCCCTCTCTGCTGGGAGCAATGCGTAAGGAAGGGAAATCCTATCTTTTTATGCTTCAGCGGTAGGACACAAGGGTGCACAAACACAATGCGCCATAGCTAAGCTTTTTCTCTGGTTTCTGCAGATCTCAACTACGACTATTCTAGCTTTTATCTATCCAATACCTTCAAGGTAAACAGAGCATGAGGGTAAAGGAGCGGGAATGGGTTGGTTGGATCACCTGAATTCGCCGTCTCTTGAGAATATGACCAAGGCTTTGAACTCTCGGGTATACACCGGGATAAGGTTGGTACAAGCAAACACTCTTAACGGTAAACTAGATCTGAGACCTGCCAAGGAGGAGGGACTCCTATCCGAGGTATGGGCTAGGAAATAGCTTACAAGAAACAACAATTTACGATGTCTTGGCCAGCAAGCTTGCTAAGGAGGAGGGACTCCTATCCGAAGTATAGCTTGAAAGTCAATACATTAAACAACAACGAACGATAACTGTTAATAACAAATATCCAAGGAGGAGAAATGAAACAACGAGCTATTAGATACAAGACGTGGACATAACTCAAAAAGATTGACCAAAATGCAAGCGCCTTCTGATATTCTCCTTCAAAGCTTTATCAACGAATTACAAAGGTTGGGAAAGCAAAGGCACAAAATCATGCACAATTACGATCGACCAACGAACTCTCATCCAAGAGTGAACAAATATCGGCTTTCAAAGCTGTTGGCAACAATGGCGCAGCAATTTTGCATAGCAAGTAAAAGTTAAACAAACAATGAGCCCAAGGCTCTTATTTATAAAACTCAAAGGAGTGGGCAACCCCAAAATCTCCTTGAGTTAACAATGAGTTCTTGCCAATCAATTAGCAAGATTTATTCCTAAAAAGGGGGAACAAGCGTTAACTGGAAAACTACTTCAGTTAATTGAAAGTAAACAAAGAGTCAACTGGAAACTACTTCAGTTGACTAAAAGTAAACTAAAGGTGAACTTTAATGAAAGTATCCCTCCAAAATAGACATCCACATTTAGTGGAGATCTAAGATCCACAAATCATGGAAGCCAAATAGACATCCTTAATCAGTGGGATCTGACAATGCATGATTTAAGGAATATGGAGTTAAACTTGGAAAGAAACATCAAGTTAACTCCCATTACATTTAATATCATCTTGAGTTGACTTGGAAAGAAGCATCAAGTCAAACTCAAGTCTCATAAATGCCACTTGGAAGGTGTAGGACGTCCTTCTTTGGTGCATTTTTCTCATTTCACCATTTCTAGTCAATAGCTCCTTGATCCATGTGTTGACTTCTTCCGTTTCCGGATAGTCAATGCTTTGATGACACAACATCTCTTCTTGCACAAGCTATTGCTCTTGGTAACTTTGGCGGCTCCATGCTTGGAATGACCTCTTCGCAGCTGGCAAGCCAAGGTGCTTACTGCCACGCGGGAGGTGGCAATATTGGTCTTTTCGCTGCAAGATCAACCTTTCTTTCTTCTTCGTCCAGAGTAATTGTTGCGGCTCTCCACTGAGCGGGAGATGTATTCTTTTCAAAGATAAAGATCCGCAGACTGCTGATGATGTCTGTTTGCTCTCCAACAATGTGTGTAAGATTTGGTTGGAGAGTTGCTGGTGCAAGGTCTGGTTGTTCAATTGGAGCCCAAGGATGCCAAATTGTCATTCTGTGAAGAAGAATTCGCCTGTTGACTATAAACACGGATGTGTTCAGACAACTTCTGAAAAACCCCTGAAAATAGCACCCTGCTGAGAAGTATTTTTCCAGAAAAATTCTGGCACATGGGTTTTGTTTGTGCTTCAATGCTGAACAAGCCCAATTCCTCAGAATTTTGATTTTGAAACTTTTTCGGAAAAACCCCCAAAAATAGGGGCAGCAAGTTTGCTGATTCTGGAAAATCTGACGAGATGAGTTTCGTTGGAAAATATGTTGAATCTACCCAGTTGATTAGATCTGATGTAGCTTGCTGCTTTGTGTGACATGCAAGAAAACCTAAGACAAGAAGAGAGGAAGTAGACAGAAGATGGATTGGAAGTTTTTATCTGACTCCTTGAGGAAATCTGTCTCTGAATCCAACCTCAGATTAGCAATCTTCTTCTGCTTCAGATTTGCAAGAAATATCGAAGAACGGATGAAAACCTTGGCCAGATCTGTAAATGGCGTCCTTGAGAGCTTATGGCTATTCTTGATCATCAACCTGCAATGAAATAATGAAATGGGATGCCTATACCTTGATTACATAGACTCAAGCCTTAGATCCACAAGTTTGGGGACCTAACTCATGATCAAAGGTGATTTTGGCTTGATCTGAAGTTCAAAAAGGTGATTTCCACTGATCGTGGAGTGTTTTAGCCAAGTTTAACTCAAAATATCTTGACTTTAGTCAACAACTTGACCTTTGACTTCTTTTAGGCGTCCCTTTTGAGTTTTGCAAGTTTTTTTATTATTTTCTCTCTTGAATGACCTCAGTTTGATCCTGAATCTATCCTGATCTGTTGATCTTGAGATGTTGCTGACACATTCACTGCTGAGTTGGATCCAACCTGAAGAGAAGTGCCTGGGAGGCATGATGGTAAAAAGCTGAGTTCATGGCATCAAAAGAAAGGGCGCCTTTTCCAAGAAAGGGCGCTTTTGCTTGTGCCTTGGTAAATTTTTCAATCCTCATTCTTCAGCTTTTGAAATGACCTCTTGTGCTTTGATCTAGATTTCTCGTTGATCAGAGAATCAGATGTTCTTGTTTGATATCTTGTCAGGTAGCCAGCTCCGTTTCGCCAAAGATGACTGGAGTTGGGAAATTCAGAAATCTTCTTAGGGTTCCTTTATTCAAGGGCGCCCCTCATTGAAAAGGGCGCTTTTGTCTTTCAGCATGGTTATCTTCATTTGAAAAGTTGCCTAGTTTGATCCTGATTATTTGTTGACTGCCTCATCAGATGCCTGTGCTTGCAGTTGCGTTGCTGAGATCTACGTAGGCTGAGAAGATTGTCCTGGGAGGCCTTTGGTCTTTTGTCAGCATCCAGAGGTCCAAAAGGAAGGGTGCCTTTCATTTGAAAAGGCTCTTTTTTCTTTGATCATCACCTTTGACAGTCATTTCCTGATATTTCTTCAACTGCCTCTTTTCACTTCGTCAGCAACTGCTTATGATCAACTCATCAAATGATTTAGCTGTTTGTTTCGTTGTCAAGCCAGCAAGTAAACACCGAGGATGACTGCCTTGGATGATCCAACAGAGTGCATTTGACCTTTAAAGATCATGGGCGCCCCTGCTTGAAAAAGGCTCTTTTCAGCATTGTGAACTTGTCTCTCCTTCGTAACGTTTCCAGAGTTAGTCAAACTTTAACCTTTTTGGGTTTCAGGAATCTCCTCCGTTGCAGATCACCATTTCTTCATGTCTCACGTTCATCGTGTATGGGTGTTTGGAAAAATGACTAAGGCATTTGATTGCACAGCCTCCTCTTGGTAGCAAGGCGTGCATTCTCCAGACTTAGTCAATTTTCCGCATTTTTCATTTTTTTGAAAATCCCAGACTTAGTCAATTTTCAACATTTTTCATTTTTGAAAGTCCCCTTCGTCGCAGAGCATCTTTTCAAGCATTTTCGCCATGGTTGCGTCGTTTGAAGCTTAACTTTCAGCGCCCGGTACTGGCCAATCTGCCATTAATGGCTGCGGAGCTCCTAACTTTGTTCCTGAAAAATAGAAATAGACCCACCAGAGTAAAACATGCCTTTTGATGATTCTGACTTGACCAATGTGATCGTGAAGCCTTTTAATCCTATCAAAATCATTTTCAATCATTTCTGGGGAGGTCCTATTTTCGGGGGTTTCCTTGAAAATAGGAGCGTAAAACCCTAATTTTCAAATTTTCAAAATTTTGCACGTGTTCCTTGACAGAAACCCACCAAGATCCTATGATTGGTTTGACCTAAAACAGACTTTACATGGCATTTTAACAAGATTTAGCTCAATTTATACAGAATGCCAAAAAATTTATTTTGGGTACAACAGAGTTCAAAAATCCCTCCATTATAGGGCGACCAAAGCAAGCACTTTAGTTTTGAAAATCTTTTAAGTCAAAGTTTGACTTTAGGCGCCAACTTTCTCAGACCTAGAAACTTTTTTGAAATTTCCTATTTTTTAGCCTTTGCAAATGTCATCGAAGCCTATGTTTGATCATTGGTACTGAATGATTGACGAATCCAGTAGACTGGCTGACAGTCTCGTTGAAGAGTAGGATCAAAATTGAAAAGGAGCTTCTTGAGGTTGCAAACCCTAATTCTGACTTCTGAGCCATGAAAACTCTGGGCGCCCCTGACTAGCAAGGCCGCTATTTCTCATCAAACTTAGTCAAATTTTCAAGGATTTTCACCATTTTAAACTTGATTTTGACCTCCCTTTAGCTTGCACTTCCTGGCACTTGACAAATCTCCTGAGCTGGCTAACAAGTCCACTGCGGAGCTGGATCAATTTTGACATGATCTCCTAGAGGGCACAAACCCTAAATACTTCATCTAGCAAGTCAAAATATTGGGCGCGTCTGGCCAGCAGGGGCGCTTTTATTTCCAGACTTAGCCATTTTCACAACTTTCCTCATTCTTTGTTCAATCTTCGGCTACTGGCTACTGACAAGTCTTCTGATCAAACTGAGATATGCAATGGAAAGTTGGAAGAATTCTGCACAGGATGAGCATTTGGGCAAATCCTAATAACTGCATTCGAGGGCTGAAAACCCTAGGCGACCCTGGCCTCCAGGGGTGCTTTTGTGCTCTGAACTGATATTTTGACCATGACAAAAACCTTATGTTTGACTCCTAATTCCGGTAGTTTGGCAACTCGGATTTATCCACTGATGGACTCGTTGCAAAGCTTGATCAAGCTTGAGACAAACATCCTAGGTGTCATTTGATCAAAAAGTTACAATAGGTGCCTCAAAAGTTTGGGTGCCCCTGGCCAATAGGGGTGCTTTTCTTCACCAGTGTTAGTCAAATTTTGACTAATTTCATCTCCCTCGTTCTCCTCCGTTCTTTGTCTGATCGTCAAATATAGGTGCTAGACAAATCTTCTGGATTGGCTGGTAGGCTCATTGCGAAGTTGGCAGAGTTCCGGAGAAGAGCTCTTGGAAGTGACAAGCCCCAAAAGGTTGATCTGAGTCTTTGAAACCTTGGGCGCCCCTGGCTAGTAGGGGCGCTTTTATTTCCAGAGTTGGAAAAATTTCAAGCAGTTTCACCTTGACGAAATCCACTCTGTCACGAAGCATCATTTTGAACATATTTTGCCATAGAATCTTTGTTGAAGCGTTTTAAGCTTAGATTTCGACACTTGGTATTTGGTCATCTGCCGTTGACCTCAGATGTTCTAACTTTTCTCCTGAAAAAGTGAAAACAACCCACCAGAGTGTTGGCGTTTAAATTCGCACCTCTGGTATGTGTATTTGAAACGGACAGCTATGCATAGATAAATTGCTCTTCAAATTAGGAGGGGAAGCTCCCTCTTGGTGATGGTGTGGAAAGAAAGTAAACTAAGAACTAAGTTGCCTATCTTTTTGATCAGCTTAGAGCACAAGGTTTATTAAACACAAACACCGCAACTGAGATTTTCTGTTTTGGGAACTTCAACTACGACTAACTTAAACTAAAGACGTTTCTAACTTCTCAAGTAATAAGCAGAGCAAGAGAAACTAGAAATGACGAGGTAGATTTCTGACAAAATACTTCAATAAACTCTCTCTCAACAAACATCTACACACTTCAATGCAAGTTGAAATCAAGATCATAAAAGTAGAACATAAATAACGAAAATCTGAGATTTTGGACCAAGGCAAAGGAGGCACATGATTTTATTACTCAAATTTCTGGAAGAAAACTCACTTCTAACATGCCTTGAACAAGAAAATTGCAGCTAAAGAGGCTTGCAATCTTGCTCTTACACAATAGAAACAACAATTACACTAACTCCTTGTTGGCTAAAGAGGCTCAACAATTCGCTATCACAACACAATTGAACAACACTTGAATAACAAATAGAATGCACAATAGGCTCAGCGTTTTGTTATCACTAGCATGGTTAAAGAAACTAATGAGCAAAGGCTCTTATTTATAGACAAGCAGAGGAGTAGGGAACCCTAAAATCTCCTTGCTTTCACAATCTCGGGCTTGCTCAACAAGCAAGTTTTATTACTAAATCTAGAAAGAAGATAACATCTAAAACCCTAGAAAGCAGAAAAAGCGGGAAACGCCAACTATTACATTTTATCTTCTTTCTCTTCTCAAAGAATGGATAAGAATTATTCCAAGAATAGAAAGAAAGCGCGAAAGAAAGCTTCTAGAAGAAAGCTGCTTTAAAGCTCGATCACATCCTCTAGGAAGTTAGAAATTGTGTCCCGGTTCGGTGCATTTATGCCATCAATAGCAAAACACCGCTTTTCTAGAATATCTTCAGCATCTGCAACTGACCTAAGGAAATCTTCGACCTCATTGGCCGCTTTCTCAAACTTTGCTGGCATCATCGAAATATGACCTATCCTTCCGCCAACTGGATTGCAACTGCGAACAACACTCTAGAATTGATCCTGCACTTCATCAAGCCCGACGTAGGAACCATCTTCAAGACTGTACTGAGAAGGAATCTCTGTGATGAACTCACTGATGAAAAGAAGAGCTTCAATCACCCTTTGTCTGTAGGCGATAAATTTTTCGGATATCCTCTCATAAGTTTTAACTTTGAAAACATGACACTCTCTTCAAGCAAGGATTTGTGTCTTGTGTTCTTTTGAAACTGCTGAACCATAGGCTGTGTCTAAATCAGCAATGATGATCTCATGCCTTGGTCTTACTTTAGCCAGTGTTTGTTCAAACCCTTGGATACCTTGACGTAGCTCATGAGCGTTTTCTCTTAACTGGAACATCCGTGCCAAGATCTCCCTTCCTCTGACAATGAAACTCTCGATCCATTCCTGAGTGTCTTTCCCACATATGACCAGCTGTCTTAATTGTTGATGATCAGCTGGTGTCTCTAAGATCTGGGGCAGCAACTGGGTTGCCTGTGAAGAACAATGGACAAGGTTAGAAATATAAAGCCTAAGCTGCTGATTTTCAACCTCGAGGGCTGCCTTGTCTTCTCCATCTTTAAGCACTCTCTCCTGAAGTTTTTCGGACACAACTCTGAAAAGACTCACATCCGCATGTCTGGTATTTCTACCAAGATTAGCCTTGACCATGACGAAGTCATCCATATTCACCTCATCCCTGTTCTTGTCTTCTGGGGGCAATGCAGTCTCCATGACTATCTCGTTATCAGGACTCCTATCAAAGTGAACTTGCTTCTTTGCTTTCTTCTTAGGAGGTTCCTGATAGATGTTATCGAGATCATCAACACTTACTTGATATGAAGGCTTTCTTCTTATCCTTCCCAGGGAGTTCTCAAGCCAAGACACAGTAGTATCTTTACTAACTTCCCTAGGAGGTGCAATTTCAATCTCTTCATCTTCAATATCAAGGTCGATGTGAATCGGTGAAGAACCTGTCAAAGGTACAAAAACATGTGTTGAAGGCGGCTCCTCTGTTTCTTTCTGAGTTACGGGCTCGTCAGGAGGAGCTTTTGTTTCAGCTGTAGGTTGCTCCTGTATGACTATGCCTGAGAAGTCCAACCTTCTTTTTACGTTTTTATTTGATCTACTACCTTTGACGCCTTCTTGAGACTGACTTTTACCCTTTCCTTTTGAATGTGCTCTGGAAGAAGAGGGAATTGTCTTTGGCGGCTCTGCTACTGGAATGGAGTTCTTCCTTTTAAGGATTAAGAAAACCTTGCTATGCTCAAGGACTTGTCTTGTCCTGTCTTCAACTGAGAGTGACTCTTTATTAGCCCAGTTAACTTGTGGAAGGGGCTGATCTTCAATTCGCTTTTGAGTATACATCGGGAGAAGCACATCCTCGTCATCATTTGTTAACCCTTCTATGTCTTCATTTAAACAGTCCTTCATCTGATGGAGAGTAAGCCTGTTGTAACTACGCCTCCGCACCTCAAACTCATCTGTACAATTAGCCCAAAAATCTTCAAGGGCGGATATATGATCATAGTTCTTCTCAAGTCGGCCAGCGTAGACACCATGAGGATGAAATGATTGTCTCTCGCTGTAAGACTTGAGGCCGAGTTTATCCAGCTCATCTCCCATTGTCTTTGCATCTGTGGCAGTCCTGCATGTATAAACTCCTAGCCCTAATGGAAAATGGAGGGAGGGTTTCCTTCTGTTCCTCAAGACTGTGTGGACATCGTGTGCTTGCCTCAAGAATTCCATGAAGACGACCTCGTCTGACGGATACCTTGGTAACATGAGCGGGGCACCTGAATAGCCATAGACCTTGAGATAGGTGAAAGTAGGGAATTGTATGAACCAATCCGCCCACTCCGCCATCGCTGCCTTGGCAATTGAAGAGATGCGAACGTGTAATTCGTTGTCTAGGGCCCGCACAGTGTACATCAGAAAGGTCTTGTTCACTCTTTTATAGTGATGCAGCGACATCGTAAATTCCAACTGGGGATAGTAGTTATATATATTTTGCACACTCAATGATCCCTCAGTGTTCATCCCTCTGAATTGACCTTGATAGGCCACCGGGTAGACTAGGTAAGACACCATATGAAATTCATGGAATTGGAAATATTCTGTCATCTGCTGATGTAGGCTGTCACTGATCAAGGTAGGCCAATCGTAGAACTTGGTTTTCTTCATGATGTGGGGTATGGCATAAAACATCCAAGGCTGAAACTTGGTGGCGTCTTTTGAGCCAGTTACCCTGTTGAGCAAGGTAATAATGATAGAAATTTCATCCTTAAACTCTCCTCGCCCGACGTTCTTTGGCAAAGTCTTGTGTTTTTCTTTCATCCACCTCTATGCAATCTTCTTACTATATTTATCTTTGTGCGATCCCCATATCCTTTCACATTCACCCTTTGAGAGAGTCACGCTTTCAGGCCATGGGGGAATGGAAAAGCACTTCTCGATCATATCAGGCTTTAGACTGCAAATCAATCTACCATCTACTGACTGGATCTCCCTTGTAGCCGGGTTGTAATGCTTGATGCAAGATTATGAACTCAAGACTCTGAACTGATATAGGAATAGACGCTGCTGCGAGGAGTCCAGAATGTCCCAGGTTCCTGATTGAGGTGTTGCCTGCACTCTCCAAAGCGTGTAGATCAAACACTGGCTTGATGTGATGCAAGTCTGTCTCAGCTGTTTTGATGTGATCATGATAGAGGGCTGATTCAAACTTGAAAACATTGGGAGTGTACTCCATTTCGGAAAACTTGAAGAATGACTGTAAACTTGCCTAGGTTCAGACAAGTCTTGAGCAACTTCTATTTTTAGAATGCTGATTTTCTTGCTCCAACGGACAAAATTTTTGAAATTTTTTCTGAGATATGGGTTTTGCTTAGAATTTCGTTGCAAGACAACCCAGATCGTCCGTTTTTGAAAATTTTGAATTTTAACTGAAAAAGCAAACCCTAATTTCTTCAATTTTTCCGCGAAAAACTAGCACCTGGGTTTTGTTCAGAATATGATTAGAAACGGACCCAGTTGATTAGATTTGCAAAACCCTAATGGCTGATCGAAAAAGCAGCCAACCCTAGAATTTGAAACTTTCTTGAAAAAAGCTGTGATATGGGTTTTCTTCATAGGACTGTTTTGATAGGACCCAGATGGTTGAAAACTGAAAGCACTGAGGATTTCACTGACATGCAAATAAAAAGCAGCTGCTGCAACTTGATGAAGTTCTTGAAAATTTCTTCAGAAAAAGAAGCGAAAAGACCCAGATGGCTGAAAATTTGATAACCTTGGCCTTCTCTTTGAAAAACTTGATCTTCTGGATGAAAAAGCTTGAAAAAGCAAGGGTTTAAGTTGCTGGTCTGAAAATTTTGATGAAAAACTAGTGAACTAAGCTCTTGAATCTTGAGAAAATTTTTCAAACTTGCTGCTCCAACTTTCTCCTTTGAATGCTACTTGCAAAAATAATAAAAATTACATGAAAGAGAGGTGTTAAATAGATTTAGGGTTTTGTTTTTGCTTTGCTTTTATTTTCAAAAACCCTAAATCAGCTGTTCATTGAATTTGGACGCCCTCATCCTCTCTGCAACTTTGAAATTTTGAAAACTTTGGAAATTTTACTAAGGTATGAGAAGTTGGGCGCCCTTCTTCTCTAGGGGCACCCACTTCAAGCAGTGTTAGCCAAATTTTTTTGATATTTTCAACTTTTCTTCATTTTGACCCCCCACTTCGCCTCTAATTTCCGGATTGCAGATTGATCTGACGAACGAGCTGAAGGATTCATCGCGGAGCCTGACTGATTCTGAGAAGAATGTTCTGGAGGCGTCTCTGGCTAAAATCTTCATTTCGACCTTCGAATTCATGGGAGCCTTTTCCTTCAAGGGGCGCCCATTTTGTCCAGAGTTAGCCATTTTCATGATCTTCAACTTCTTCATTAACTCCTCTACAAATGATCTCGTCGAATCTAGTGCTCCGAGCGTCTGATTGATTACCTGTTATGCTCATCGCGAAGCTGACGAGAGATTAGGAGGGGTCTTCTGGAAGGAACTTTGTCAACAATGAATTCTAAACCCTCAAAAGCTTGGGCGCCCTTCTTGGCTGGGGGCGCCCATGTTCACCAGACTTAGATTATTTTTCCATTTTTCCTGTTTGCTTCTGAATCTTGGTTCTTAGCTCTCGTTTCACCCTACTTTCAGCTCCTCGTATCTGGTGATTGCAAACTCTAATCGATGTGCTGGATATCTCGTTGGAAAGCTTAATCGACTGTGAAGAGATCACGTTAGAGACACTTTTGTGAATTCATCTATTTAAGCCCCTGAAAACTTGGGCGCCTCTTCTCTCCTGGGGCGCTCAAACCTTCCAGAGTTAAGTCATTTTTCATCTGATTTTTTCTTCAAGTTTGACACCCTCATTCTGTATCCTTGACTTTGATCTGAATTCGCCAGAAGATGGCCAGTCGGATGATCTGACGGAGACAGGCGTATCGAAGCTAGCTAAATACTGAAGAGATTGAGCACTTTAACAAACTCTAACTGCTGGATCAGGTGCCTCAAAAAGCTGGGCGCCCTTCTTCACTTGGGGCGCCCACTTTTCCCACACTTAGTCAATTTTTGATATTTCTCATTTTCTTCCTTCTGACCACAGTTTGGAACCTCCCTGTTTGGCCCGGATGACTGGATGATCTGTTGATTGCACCGTCGGACTCGCTGTGGAGCTGGCAGAGAATTGAGCAACTTCAACTTAGAGCTCAAACCCTAATTCCATCATCTGGTGCCCTAAAAAGATGGGCGCCCTTCTTCACCTGGGGCGCCCAAGTCTGGCAGTGTTAGAAAATTTTCATCATTTTTTATTTTCCTCTTTGTTCTTCGTGACTGCTTACCAACTCGCCCTTTGTCGAATGCTTTGAATGTTGAATCTAACGCCTGGCAGCCGACTGACCTCCATTGATGACCTCAGAGCTCCTGATATGCTTCTGAAAAAGCAGAATAGACCCAGTAGGGCAAAACTGATTATTTTGAGATTCTGACTGCATTAGCCTGATATGGACGTATTTTGAGCCAATCAAAATCAGTTTGAACCCTAACGGACCAACTTTCTATTTTTAGAAAGTTTTGCTAGTATCCATTTCCCAAGAAACCTAGAAAAACCCAGAAAATGTTACTAATTTTAGAAAATTTCTAAAAATAGCAGTTTTCCTAAAATTTAGGGATGAAAAACTAAGATCTGGGTTTTGTAGGTTAAGCTGCTCTGAGCAGATCTAGATCGTCATACTTTGAAAATTTTGCGTTTTAACCCCTCATGCAAGACATGCACACCCAAATTTTGACCTTTTTGACTGTTTTAACAAGACTTTTACTCATTTCTTCAAAATGTCTAAGTGTAACAAAAATTTTAATTTTGGGGTACAACACAGAGCTAAACTGACTTTTTCTTGATTCTGACTTCACCAATGCGACCGTGAAGTGAAATAAGCCAATCAAAATAATTTTCAGTCAATTCTGGAAATATCCTTAGGGGCCTGAAAACCCTAATTTTCAAAATTTTCAAATGTTGCCAGTATCTTCTAGACAGTAAACCCACAAAAAGCCCATACTTTGTTTGACCAAAAACTGACTTTTGACAACAATTTTACTTGGTTTAGACCATTTTAAGCAAAATGCCTTAATGAAGGTGACAATATTTATTGAGTCAAGAAGTACTGACAATTTTATCAATAGTAAGTTGGCAACACGATTGAACTATGTTATTTACCCAATCCCAATCCCAATCCCAATTCCATTATTGTTCAAGGAAATGTCATCGTATTAAACTCACCATGGAGACTAAATGCTAGATTGTCCTATGTTCACTATTCCAATTGTTGGAGTAGACATTGTTTTGGGATTCTAATGGCTCAATACCCTAGGAACAATTGAGATGAACTTTTAGGAGATGTTTATGCATTTTCACTTAGAGGGTGGGACATTTGAACTAAGAGGATTGTGTGCAAAGTTTACATAACTAGTAAGCTCTCACCAAATGCAAAATATGCTCAATAAGGGGGCAAGCAAGGGTGTGGCCTAGTTGTTTTCATTAGAAGTGCAATAGTCAAAGAGTCCTATATCTCTGGATCCACAAGAAATTATAGATGGGCGTTTAGTATTTTTGGGGCATAGGCCAAAAGGATTACTTCCTAAAATGGATCATGATGATGTTGTTCAACAAGTACTAGGGTACCATCCACCATCCATCACCTTTTCGTTGAGAGTACATCAAAAGCTTAAAGCAGTGAAAAAACTGTTAGTTTTATGATCAGATGTAAAGCACAGAATTTAATTCAAATAACAACACAATAACACAGCAGATACCCTGGGAAAACCCTCCTCTTGAGGGAGAAAAAACCCAGCAACAATATATCACACATATATTGAATGTCAACACAAAATGTCTCCTTTACAAGAGGCCAATAAGAGGGCCAAATGGAAGCACCACAAACTGATGTAAAGACAGATACAAACAGATATAATTTGCTGATTAGAAACTCAGCCTTCAATGAATAACAGTCTGCTCTTCTACAGAATTCGCAATCTGCTCTTCTTCTTGTAACTCGCACTTGAGAATAGTCAAACTATGAATGTGAATGATGTGAAACAATGAAAGGCATCGGATATATATACAAAGTGGAGTGGAGGATGTGACCCTTCAAAGCAACAAGTTGGCCTTCATAGAAGAATGCGTCCCTTCAAAATCGCGTCCATGTAAGAGGTCAGCCTCATTAATAATTGCAACTCTTCACAAATTAGAGCCTCTTAATAAATCATCATTAATTATAAATCGTGCCTCTTCATTAAATAAATCGCCATATATAAATTAAATAGCCATCGGCTATTATTTAATTTATTCAACATGTAAAGGAGATCGGCTGGAAGGATACACCCGACGCTGTATGATAGCATCAACACTCCCTCTTAGCTAGGGAGCATACTTCCAGCTACACAAGACATATCACCTCATCGTGATGTCAACCACAATGGCTACTCCCATATGTGAAAAAGAAAGATATCACCTCATCGTGATATCAACCATCATGGCTACACCCATGTATGGTATGTGCAAGTGCTCATCACTCAACATGATGTCACCTCATTGTGACGTTCACCATGGCTCTCCCAGAGGGTGAAAACACAAGTACAAGAAAATCATCACGGACTCTCTCACGTGATGTTGTCATGGAGTCACACACATGACATCCACCATGGCTCTCCCAGAGGGTGGAAACAAGGGCTTTCACCTCAAATCTCAAAGAGAAATGCATTAACAAGGGCTTGCACCTCAAATCTCTCTCAAAGAGAAATGCATTAAAGAGGATCATACCACATCAGACTCCTTCTCAGCCTAGGGCTTGATTCTCCACCATACCAAGCTTGTCTCGAAGTACACAAACTTATCTTGAGAGAGAGCTTGTGAGGAATTGCTCAGCCCGCCATCGTTGATATATCAACTCAATTGTTTTCTCAATACCATATCTCTCGATATAGGTATTTATCTCAACATGCTTAGTTCTGTCATGGAACACAGGGTTGATAGAAAACTTCACATAGCTCTGGTTATCAGAATGAATGATAGTAGGCTCCATTGATTGTCAAACAATTCGCAAGGAGCTTCCGAAGCCACACTACTTCGAGCGCCACACAAGCTGCAATATACTCGGGCCTTTGTGACTCATGCCGAAGACCGCTCCTACACCGTGATATCATCATCGGACCCCAAACTAAAACAACATCTAGAGGTGCTCTTCCGATCATAACACACCTTGCCCAATCGATAAGTATAACTTCTCAATCCACATCCGAAGAATATCTCAACCCATATCCAATTGGCCACACAAGTATCTCAGGATATGTTTTGCTGCAACTAGATGTATTTGCCTTGGTTCACACATGAACTGACTAAGTGCACTCACTGCATAGCAAATATCCGGTCTAGTATTGACTAGATACATCAACGATCCAATCAATTGCTTGTACATCGTGGAATCCACCAGATCTGAACTAGCTGCAGCCTCTTTCAACTTATGCAAGTTGGTCTCCATAGGCGTAGACATGGATTTGCAATCCATCATACCAAATCTCTTCAGAATATCAATAGTATACTTCCTTTGACTTCGAATCATCTCATCTGGCTTCTGCCATACTTCTAAGCCAAGGAAGTAATGCATGAGACCAAGATCCTTCATTTCAAATTCAGAAGCTAACTCCTTCTTGCATTTGATAATGAGGTGATCTTTCCCAGTAAGAATCAAATCATCAACATACAAAACCAAAATCAATGCTTCGCCATCAATTACCTTGAAGTACAGGTTTGAATCAGCATTGTTCTTGGAGAAGCCCAAGCTTGATAGGTAACGATCAATTCTTTCGTACCAAGCACGAGGAGCTTGCTTAAGACCATACAAGGCCTTCTTTAGCCTGCAAACATGAGACTCCTTCCCATGTACCTCAAAACCATCAGGTTGCTCAATATATACTTCTTCCTCGATCACACCATTTAGAAATGTTGTCTTCACGTCCATCTGGTGAATCTTCCATCCTTTAGATGCAGCAATAGCAATGATGGTCTTGACTGAAGTATAATGAGCAATTGGAGAAAAGGTTTCCTCATAGTCAACTCCCTCTTTCTGTGAGAATCCTCTAGCCACGAACCTTGCCTTGTACTTCTCAATGCTCCCATCAGCCGCATGCTTGATCTTGAAGAGCCATTTAGAAGATACCACAGATTTTCCTTCGGGTCTAGGAACGATATCCCAAACATCATTCTTGAGAATGGACTGATACTCTTCTAACATAGCATCTCTCCAAACTTGTTGACTAGAAGCTTCCTCAACACTGGAAGGCTCAGACTCAATAATCTGACTCATTAAGGCTACATAACTGGAAAACTAGTGAGGTCTCTTACTTTCTCTAAAGGTTCCTCTTGGTGCTGCAAACCTTTTTGCCTCCTGCATTGTTTGCCTAGCCCAAAGAGGTCTCTTATGACCAATCACAATATTTGTAGGCCCATCAGTAGGTTCCAAGGGCTCAATTGGATCATCATCTTCTTTTGGTTCTTGAGCCTCCCTCTGAATCTCAGGAGGATGGTCAACTTCTGTATCCTGAGGAGACTCTTCATTATCAATCTCCATATGAGTGCCCTTGGATCTTCTGAATGCAACATCTTCCTCAAATGTGACATCTCTAGTGATCTCGATCAACTTTTGGCCTGGAATGTAGATTCTGTAGGCTTTTGATGTTTCACTGTAACCTACAAATATCCCCTTCTTGCCAGAAGGCTCCAACTTTGTTCTCTTGTCCTTCGGTACATGAACATACACAGGACAACCAAAGATCCTCAAGTGACTCACTTTTGGCTTCACCTTTGTGAATGCTTCTTTGGGAGTCATATTCTCCAAAATGCGGTGAGGACTTATATTCTGAACATAGACTACTGTCCTAGATGCTTCCGCACAAAGGAAGGTTTGCAGATCTTGGTCATGAATCATGGCTTTGGCTGCTTCCACAATAGATTTGTTCTTCCTTTCAGCAACACCGTTCTGTTGAGGATTATAAGGAACACTAAATTCCCTCTTAATCCTAGCTTCAGTGCAAAAGTTACGGAAGCTGCTGGAAGTGTACTCTCCTCTGTTATCGGATCTCAAAACTTTGATTCGCTTCTCGGACAAATTCTCCACCTGATCTTTGAATTCCTTGAACCTTTCTAATACCTCCTCAGATTCTTTAGATTTCAAGAAATAAATCCAAGTCTTTCTAGAATAGTCATCAATAAAAATAATGTAATACAAGAAACCAGTCGAAGAAGCAACAAACATTGGACCACATAAATCAGAATGAATAATATCTAGAATACATGTGGATCTACTTTCACTACTATGAAATGGACCTTTTGTATTCTTACCCAAAGTGCAGCCTTTGCAATTACCTTCATGCTCCTGGTTGAATTTCGGAAGACTCATGCCCATTCTCTCCATGATAGGTAGTGCTCGAAAGTGAAGGTGAGCCAATCTTCGATGCCAAAGTTAACACGAACTTGAAGAATCATGTAATAGAGCCTGAAGTGGACGAGTGCATAGCCTGTAAAGGCTCTCTTGTCTAACTCCAATCACCTGAGCAGTCTTGATGTTTGAGTTCTTCGTCCACACAAGAACTTTGCCTTTTGAAAATGCAACTTGGTACCCCTTGTCTTCCAAGGCTGAAATGGAAACAAGGTTTCGCTTGATGCCTGGAACAAATAGCACATCACTCAACTGCAAAGAAATGTCGGAATCCAAGTGAAGAGTGGAGGTCCCAATTCCTTTCACAGAGTAACTAGCATCATCTCCAATAATGACTTGTTCACTAGAATCTCTCTCCACCAAATTAGTTAGATGCTCCTTGAATCTGGTGATGTGGTGAGAGGCACCACTATCAATTAACCAAGTGTTAGTGTCGGTAGGTACATTGCTTGACAATGTCGAATAGAATAAGTATTCACAAGAATCCTTCTGCGGAGAGACTTCATCAACATCTGCAATGGTAGCCTGTTGCTTAGGCCTGGTTGGACAATCCTTTGCATAGTGACCATACTTGTCACATCTAAAACATTGGACTTTGGAGAGGTCCCTCTTCTTCTTGAATGCGGGGGCACCATCAGCTCCTTTATCTCTATTTCTCTTGAAATAACCTTTCTTCCCATCTTTCCCTTTCTTCTTTCGAGGATTGAGTGGCGAGAACATGAATGTCTTCATTAGTAGAGCTTTGGCCAATACCTCTCGCAGCTAACCTAGACTCCTCTTGAATGCAATCCGCCCTCAAACGATCAAACTTGGGAAGTTTCGATCTTGCGCTGATTCCTTGAATGTAAGACTCCCAAGATGAAGGAAGACCATTAAGAGCCAACATGGTCAAATCCTTGTCATCAACAATATGACCAATAGTAGAGAGCTGATCTCTCAATTCATAAATCTTCATGAAGTAGGCGATGACAGATTCTCCTTTCGCCATCTTAACATGATGGAGTTGTTGCTTTAGTGCAAGTGCACGGCTTGTGTTGTTGATTTCATACATCTCCTCCAAGGTTTTAAACATCTCTCTTGCCGTCTTCAACTTGGAGACGATAGGAACAATATGGTCCTTAACGGAATCAACTAACATTTTCTTTGCCTTAATATCTTTCTTCTTCCGTTGAACCTTTTCTTCCTCATCCGTAGGCTCGGGGACTTTGCTTTCCATGAACTCAGCCAATTCATTTTCCTCCAAGGTGAGCATAATTCTGAATCTCCAAGATGTGAAATTTGTTGCTTCGTCAAGTCTGTCCTCGATCTTGAGACCGTTCACCATCTTGATGAAGAGATAGAAGAGATCAAAGATGAGAAAGGGAAATAAGAATATCACTGCAAGACTAAATCTGATCAAGATCTTCTTCAAACCCGCTCTGATACCATGTTAGTTTTATGATTAGATGTAAAGCACAGAATTTAATTCAAATAACAACACAATAACACAGCAGATACCTTGGGAAAACCCTCCTCTTGAGGGAGAAAAAACCCAGCAACAATATATCACACACATATTGAATGTCAACACAAAATGTCTCCTTTACAAGAGGCCGATAAGAGGGCCAAATAGAAGCACCACAAACTGATGCAAACACAGATACAAACAGATATAATTTGTTGATTAAAAACTCAGCCTTCAATGAATAACAATCTGCTCTTCTACAAAATTCGCAATCTGCTATTCTTCTTCTCTCACACTTGAGAATAGTCAAACTATGAATGTGAATGATGTGAAACAATGAAAGGCATCGAATATATATACAAAGTGGAGTGGAGGACATGACCCTTCAAAGCAACAAGTCGGCCTTCATAGAAGAATGTGTCCCTTCAAAATCGCGTCCATGTAAGAGGTTGGCCTCATTAATAATTGCAACTCTTCACAAATTAGAGCCTCTTAATAAATCATCATTAGTTATAAATCGTGGCTCTTCATTAAATAAATCGCCATATATAAATTAAATAGCCATCGGCTATTATTTAATTTATTCAACATGTAAAGGAGATCGGCTGGAAGGATACACCCGACGTTGTATGATAGCATCAACAAAAACACATTCAACACCAACTAGAAGTACTCTCTAGTCTCTAGGAGAACAAGGCAATGGCACAAAATAAAATTAAGTAGCAAGCTGATTGATGCAAAAATCCAACCCAAACAGAGTTATTAGTGCTTGATGTAAAGGAAAGAATCATAGTGGAACCTAAGGTAATCCTTTAACCATGCTCTAAGCAGTTGCGGCCAAGGGTGATCACAATGCATTTAATCAAGTGGAAGAATTCTCCTATTGAAGATGCTATGTGGGAAGATGAAGACTTCATGCAAAAACATCCACAATTGATTTGTGTTGAGGACAACACTTATTTTCAAAGGTCAAGGAAGGATTTCGTGGTTGAATGTTGGTGGCCATGTGTAATGACTGCCTCTGATATGTTTTTGAAAGTTCTGTTTGCTGATTGGAATGTTTTTGCTGTTGTCTTGTTTGATGTTTTCATATGCCATTCATTGTTTCATGCATACATGATATAGATAACATAAAGTATGGAAATACTGAAAGAACTTGCTTGCAATTAGGTAAAACTTTAAGAATATATTTCATTAGATAATATATCAGAAATCAGACTTAACATACTAGAAATTAGACTTGATAATATTCAGTTCAGACCTGGGAAAAACCTTCAAACAGCAGTCAATTAGCTCCATATTTGCAACATTGAAACTCCAACTTGAAGGCCATCAAAACCTCTTGAAACTCAACACAAGAAGCTGCTCAACCAACTCCGTTTTGAGCAGAAACAGACCTATACAACAGCAGGTTGATAATGCTCAGAATGTCCAAACAGGGTGACCCTCCTATGCTGGGCAATCTGCCCTAGAAAATCAGGCTCCACCAAATAAATTCAAGTCAATACATGGAATGGGATGCCTTGGTGAGGGGCTTCCAAAGAAACAATACCCAAAATGCTATCATGAGCCAAAATGGAGTTATGAATGTTTTACTAAATTCTGTCCCTAGCAAGATAGTGTCCAAAAAACTTAGAAATCAGCTTCAAACCCTTGAAAAACCACCTTGAAATCAACGCCAAACCAGACCCAAAAGAAACCAAGCTTCAACACACCAAAACCCAAAACATCTCCTAAAAAATACTCAAAAATCTTCACTGTTCCTTTGCAAAACACTGAGAAATCAGAAATCTGTAAAGCTCAAGATGACCCCTGAATGGAATCACACCAAACCCGGCTAGGGTGGGTCTCTCACCATCGAAACCAGCTCTCAATGATGAGGGTTTTCTTCCTCAACACGCAACAGTAGACCTTTGGAGAAAATCTAGCAGCATCCTGTTATGTAGCCAACTGAGAGATAACCAACTGAGACCCAAAATGAAGTTTTATAGTGCCAAGGAGAAATTAGGGCGACTCAAGTTCAAAATACTTTCCCTCCAAAACTCTCCACCCCTCTCCTCATAAGCTTTTTTAATTAAATAATTTAACTTCCCTTATGTCTCCCTTGGGCGGCCCATTAAAAAGGAAACTAAATTGCTTTTGTTGCTTTAAAAACAACTTAAGTCAATGCACTAGGTGCCAAGGTGCTATTTACATGACCCTCTGAACCCTTCACTTAAGTCAAAGTAACTTTATAAAAATGACTTAAGTGAGGAATATAAATAATGAATACATCAAACCTTAGTCATGCCAATGCCCAATCTGGAAAGGACACTATTGAAGTAGCCTAGGCCAAGACCAGTTACTAGAAATAGACTTACTATTTTTAGCAACGGCTAAAAATAGTAAATACCCCCAAATCACCAAATTGGCATAGAAATCGAAGAACACTGCAACTTACTATGAATAGTAAGTGATGGAAATGGCCCCCTGCTAAAAAGAGAAAGTCATGTCCAAAACATTGAAAACCTCTGTAGAAAGAAATTGGCTCTGAGTTCCCTTACCAAACTCCACTTAGCCTACATGAACTCTGGAATAGGCTAATGGAAAACTCCACTGCTCAGAAGCAAGTTGGGGACATTACACGATGCTTTGGAGTAAAATTTAAAATGAAATAAATATTTGTGTCCCCCCTTGGTTGACACCCCTCTTGGGGAAGTAAAAGAAAAAATTAAAATTGCAAAATATTTTGTTTGTGTATGAGGCTGACCCTCCTCATGTTGGCACCCCATTTTGGGGATTTAAAAAAATAAAATAAAATTTAATACTTGCCGTTTTGGGCCGACCCTATATAGGCACCCAAATTTGAAGATGAAGAGGTGCATTTAAAAGGAGAGGTTGCATCCATTTTGAGAGTATGTGTCGCTTCAAAAAGTCGCCTCTCTTTGTAAGAATGTTTAAAGAGATTGTGAAGATCATTTGAAGGTAAGCAATTCATTGAATATCATTTGTGTAAAAAGCAGAATTAAAAGGAATTTAAGCGCAGATTTTTAAAGACATATGAGCAGAATTATGAGAGATATATGAGCAGATTTATCAAAGCTTTATGACAGAATTTATGAAGAAATTTTAGGAGATTCTAAAGGCAGATTTTGGTGAAGTAGTGAGCAGATTTATGAAGGCGATTTAGGGCAGATCTAAGAAGAAGTCGCAAATAAATCATTATATTGTTGATTAGGAGATGGGTGCCGTGAGAGACATTCTAAAGATTTCCAATCCTTCAAATATCACTTGTAAGCAATGCCAACTTGGGAAGCAAACTAGAGTGAGTTTTAAATCAAAGGAACACGCTCCATTGAAACCTTTGGAGCTTATACATACGGATCTTTGTGGGCCAACCAGAACAAAAGGCATGCAAGGAGAGGGGTATTTCATCATGTTAATTGATGACTTTTCTAGAATGACTTGGGTCACATTTTTAAAAGAAAAATCTAAAGCTTTTGACAAGTTTAAGGCATTCAAAGCCTTAGTGGAGAATGAAACATGCTTAAAGATCAAATGTCTTAGATCAAGTAGAGGAGGAGAATTCACTTCAAATGAGTTTGAAGACTTTTGTGAAAAGCATGGGATAAGAAGACATTATTTTGTTATAAAAACTCCACAACAAAATGGGGTTGTGGAAAGGAAGAATAGAATAATCCAAGGAATGGCTTGAGCCATGTTGAATGCGTCCAAGTTACTTGACACATTTTGGAGAGATGCGGTTCATACGACAATCTATATTTTAAACCGTGGACAAATCAGAATAAATGACAACAAAACAGCATATGAGTTACAAAAAAGAAGGCCTGCAACGGTGAAGTATTTCAAGGTGTTTGGGAGTACATGTTACAAAAGGAGAGATGAAGATTTGGGAAAGTTTGAGTCTAGGGCTGATGAAGGAATATTCCTTGGCTACTCTTCAAGAAGTAAAGCACATAGATGTTACAATAAGAGGCTGCATAAGGTCATTGAAAGTGCAAATGTGAAAGTAGATGAGGGAAGATACTATGAAGAAAAAGCACACAGAGGTGTTACTCAAAATGAGAAAATTTGCAAAGAAGAGAAAACAGAGGAAGAATCTGAGAAGGAGATAGTTGAGAAAAGAGATCTAAAGGCACCATCAAGAACATCATCCAAGACACCATCCAGATTTGTCCAAAGAAATCATCCAAAAGATTTGATTATAGGTGACAAAGATGGAGAAATTAAGACAAGGCAGAGATTGGATAATTCTTCAAATAATGAAAAGATGTCTTTGCTTTCCAAGATAGAACCTAAGAACTTCAAAGAAGCAAGCAAAGACAAATATTGGATATGGGCCATGGAGGAGGAACTGAATCAAATAGAAAAGAATGAAACTTGGGAACTTGTCCCAAGGCCTAAAGACAAAAATGTAATTGGCACTAAGTGGGTCTTCAAGAATAAGCTAAATAAAGATGGTCAAGTTGTAAGGAATAAGGCAAGGATGGTATGCAAAGGATATGGACATGTAGAAGTTATTGACTTTGAAGAAACTTTTTCTCTTGTAGTTAGATTGGAAGCCATCATAATGTTTTTAAGCTAAGTTACCGGTTCGGTTTTGGGTTCGGGCTCCGGTTTGAGAATCCGGTTCGCTGTTTCGGGAAATTTTTTTTTGGGGTTGGGTTCGGTAATACAAAAACATATAAAAATCAGAAATATATACACATTTGCAGCATTAATTAAGTTCAGAATACACCACCATATTAATAGTCAAATAACATAGCAAAAATACACCACCACTTTATACTCAAAAGTCAAATGTCATGATATAGAATTATAAATTAAAGTTCAAACTTGAAACATAAAAATGTCAAGTGTTTACAATCAGCCATTAATGATTATTGATCATTGATCAATCTGAATCATACGGGTCATCCAAAAAAGCAGCATCATTAGCAACATTAGATGCTACATTTTGTGTAGAACCACAAAGAGCATTAGTAACACTCGCACAAGCATTGCCACTAGCACCGATACTAGCACTGACACTACCACTCTCATGCTCAGTAGTTGCTTCAGGCTGATAGTCATCATCAATATCAAGTGCAGCTAAGTGACTTGTGGAAGCATCCAAGTCAAGCTGCTCTGGCTCAATATCCCACCTCCTTGTGTCTCCTTCTTTGTAGGAACTATGTTTGTGTAAGGAGGCGTAAGTTTGAATGCACATACACCAAGTCCTCAACCTTTTTTGAATGTAGCCTATTGCGTTTTATTGAGTGGATGAAGGAGTATGTGCTCCAATTCCTCTTAGAAGAGGATGAACTAGCAACCTATTAAGACCAAATTAAATTAATAAATAGTTAAGAGTTACAAAATTTAACTAAACAAAATTATTAATTAAAATTAAAATTACAAATATAAAACTTACTTGGGATAAAACTTTTATTGCAATAGGTTGGAGGTGCATGTATTCTTGCCCATGGAAGTACCACCAACTATGAGCATCCACCCTGCACTTGTCTCGAAGAGCATCCATATTTTGATCAACACTCCCAGAGCATGCAAAAGCCATAAACTCAGCCCTCACTCGATCACGTTGGTCACGATCAGTGAAGATTCTACGAATTGCTGCCTTGTACCCTTGGGCCACTTCACCATCCCTATATGGAGCAACTCTTGATGAAGCAGAAAGTATCTCAGGGCTATAATATTTGGGACTCAATGCAAAAGCGAGAAGATGCAAGGGAGTGGTCATTTTGTTCCATCTATCAACCATGATTTCCTGTAGCTCTTTGAAGAATTTTTCTTCAGGATCTTCCTCTTTTGCATTGATGATGGATCTCATCTTCTCAATCATTGAGTCGATACCATCATATACTTCGCCCAAACAAGGTCTATCCAAGTCAGTGTAACGGATCATGCTCAGTATGGGCTCGGTGAAATTGACGAGATACTCAACACGATCCCACCAACCATCATCTAGGATCCTTTGCTTGATCCTATTTGCCCTTTCATTGCTAGATTGCCTCCATACAACCCAATTAGGGCTGATTACCATGGCACATAGTGCCTCACAAACCTTTATAAGTCGTCTCAACACAATTGTGTTGGAGGCAAAATGGGTCTCGACAACTTGTTTGAAAATCAAAATTAAAATTAATATATAATTTAAATATACAAAATCAAAATTGAAAAATTAAAATTAAAAGAAAATTCAAAAATTTAAAAATATTGAGAATTAACTTACCTTCAACAACTCCAATTTTGAGAATTGTCTAAATATTCCTTCCGTCATATGGTGGTTTGTGACAAACATTTGGATGTCTTCGCCTTCGGCATACACCTGTTTGATCCATTCAATTTTGGATCCAATTTTTTGTAGCATTAGATTGAGGGAGTGGACAGCACAAGGTGTCCAAAAAATGTGTGGATACTTCTCCTCAACCAATAACCCAACATCCCTACAATTTTTGGCATTGTCAGTTACAACTTGCATAACATTTTGATGGCCCACTTCTTCAATAGCTTGGAAAAGGATGTCAGCAATAAATGGACCATCTTTCACCTATCCTTCACAATCCACTACTCTCAAGAACATTACCCCTTTAGGGGACACAACAATAACATTGATCAATGGGCGATTTCTTGCATCTTTCCATCCATCAGAAACTATGGTCACCCCTGTTTCGATCCACGAATCCCTTATGGGCTTCAAAGAGTCTGCTACATGTTTCACCTCTTTCTCCAATAAGGTGCAACACACCTTCTCAAAACCTGGGCCCTTATACCCTTTTGGAGCCTCATTAATAGATTTCACCATTTTTTGCCAATATGGTGAACGAACAACATTGAATGCCAATCCATTGGCATAGACACATCTTGCTATGTCTTGATCAACAATCTCTCTTGCCTCATTCGAAAATGAAGCTTCCAACGGTCCCTTAGATCTTTTATTTGAAGAGGGCATGGTTTGCTCTTGAGGGATGTCCATAAATGGATGGCTTTCTGTAGGTGGAAAATAAGAAGGTGGTGTAGGGGGTTTCATGGATCGAGATCCTTTCTTCAAAGGATGGCTTGTTTTACCACTGGTTGTTTTTTGGTCTGCCTTTTCTTGCTCAGCAATATATTTCAACACTATATCTTTTGGAATGCCATTGTTGTTTTCACCTGGACAATTTTTGATGCCTGTTTCAGGGATCCCCCACAAGTGCCCTTTTACTCGATTGTATGAGCTCGAATATTGAACATTGCAATGACTACAAATCCAAACATATCCTCCACCACCTGGAAGTTGCTGAACCATTTCTACATATTTCCAAAGGGGAGAGGCTGGGTTTATTTTGAAACGAGATTGGATTGAGCCTGAGGAGGTACCGGTTGCCATTGTAATACGGAATAGTGAATACCTAAGGCACAACATATTGAAATTTTGGTATTGATTCATTGAATTTGAAACTAAAAGACTTAATTAATTTCAAAAAAATGAAAAAATTGAACATGTGTTATAGACATTTAGAAGAATGAAAAGTAAAACAAAACAATAACTAAAAAACAAAACAAAAGAGTTGAAGTTCACTTGTGAAAAAAAATGTAAAAAAAATAATCAAAAAACTTCAAAAAACCTACCTCTTTTGAAGAAATCTTGCTCTACGATCTTCTTAGCAACGAATAGACACTTGCAAGTGCTTAGGAATAGCACAACAATCAACTTTGAACAATCTACGATCAGCCTTCAAGTCTATTCTAGCTTGTGCAAGCAAAAGAGAAAGTTCAGCAATGGAGGCAAAAAATCCTTTTTCCTCATTCACAAATTGGTAAATGAGTATCACTTTACCTATTTCATGTTTTAGAGGCAAGCATTAGGGTTAGAAAGAATAAACAACTATTTAAAAGTAAAAAAAAGTCAAAAAAATATTAAAAAAACCAAAAAACGTGTTAAAAATTGCGCCTAAGTGTGAAATTCTGCCCGGGTTCGAAATTTTCGAACCCTGGCCAGACCCACAGTCAGGGGTCCGAACCCTGGCCGAACCCACAGGCGGATTTGCGGACCCACAGTGAATTTGGGCGGACTGGACCCGAATTCCAGACCCAAACCGAACCCGAATCGAACCCGGGGCCTATATGAGCGAATCCGGTAACATAGTTTCAAAAACTTCAAGGTCTATCAAATGGATGTTAAGTCTTCCTAAATAGCAATTTAGAGGAAGAGGTATATATTGAACAACCATAAGGGTTCTTGTTGTCAGAAAACAAGGATTATGTGTCTATATTGAAGAAAGCTCTTTATGGACTAAAACAAGCCCCCAAAACATGGTATGCAAGACTTGATAAATACGTACAACAACAAGGATTCAAGAAGGGAATTACCGATAGCAATATTTATATCAAGGTTGTGGGTAATGATCAATTGATAGTTGTGGTGTATGTGGATGATATTATATTTGGAGAAAGTAGTGACAGTATGTGTCAAGAATTTGCCATGGAGATGCAAAAAGAATTCAAAATGTCCATGCTTGCTGAGTTATCTTTCTTCCTTGGGTTACGGATTTCTCAATCAGACAAAGAGATATTTATTTCACAAACCAAGTATGTTAAGGAAACGTTGAAGAAGTTTAGAATGGAGGATTGTAATCTTGCGAGTACACCCCATGGTAAGAGGATGTAAATTAAGTAAGGATGATGAATCACCCGAGGCTAATCGAACTCTATAAAGGTCCATGATTGGAAGTTTGTTATATGTGACAATTACAAGGCATGATATTATGCAAACAGTTGGTTTGGTGGCACGGTTTTAGGTAGCACCAAAGGAAACTTATGTGCAAGTGGTCAAAAGAATATTCAAATATATAAATGGTGCTATGGATTTTGGATTGTGGTATCTAAGTGGTGAAGACTTCACCCTTACAACATATACGGTTGGGGATTGGGCCGAACAAAGTTGATGACAAAAAAAGTACTAGTGGAGGAGCATTCTTCCTTGGTAACAGTCTTGTATTGTGGTTGAGTAAAAATCAAGCTTCAGTTTCTTTATCTATAGCAGAGGCGAATACATTGCAGCAACAACTTGTTGCACATAGGTTCTTTGGATGAAACAAACATTAAAGGATATTAAGGTTAAGTATGAGCATCCCACCTCCATATTCTGTGACAATACAAGTGTAATCAACATTTCGAAGAATCTGGTTATGCACTCTAGGACAAAGCACATTCCAATCAAATATCATTTCTTAAGAGAGCAGGTAGTTGATGAGCAAGTGAAGTTGGAGTACATTGCTACACAAGAACAAATTGTGGACATTTTCACAAAGCCCCTTCCAAAAGAGACTTTTGAGTACTTGAGGGAGAAATTTGGAGTGATGTCACTCTCATCCAATCACTAAGTTCTTCAAAAGAAACATGTGTTTAGGGGGAGCTATTCATTGCCTTATCTTTTAGCCCCGGATAGCCTTTGCCATTGATGTCAAAAGGGGGAGGAGTAGAGTAGGGGGGAGTATTTTAGTTAGGGGGAGAAGTCTATTCCTATTGTATTCCAAGATTATTCCTTTGCAGGGTTTCCATCAATGATAAAGGGGGAGATTGTTGGAAAATTGTTGTCATTGATGTCAAAGATCAAGGAAGGAGTTCGTGGTTGAACATTGGTGGCCATGCTTTGGAGTAAAATATAAAATGAAATAAGTATTTGTGTCCCCTCTTGGTTGGTGCCCCTCTTGGGGAAGTGAAACATAAAAATGTGGGGAAAGGAGTCCTAAGTACAAAGAACCTAAGATCAATTCCCCATTTTAGGATGCAAATCCACAAGGTGCATATATTGACTTTCAACCTCCAAGGCGAGTCAATCAAACCTAGATTTGATCCTTTTGAGGGTCTTAGGAATGGATTGGAAATGATTTGGAGTGATTGCCCTAGTTAGACTATATAACCTAATATGATAAATGCAATACCCCGAAGATAAACAAACGACAGTAATTTGCAAGTGGATTTGGGAGATGTCTGATGATGTGTACCTATCACCAAAAGTTGGATTTAGCATGCGAAGACGGGCTCAGTCGCTCAGGGGCAAATGGGTCTTTGATAGGGGGTCCTAAAATTGATTTTGCAGTCCTCTGATGTTGGATTTGAGCTCTTGATTCTCGATTGCAAACTTGTCAAAATATCGTCAGTAAATTTTGTAGATGAGTTTTTGTGGTTTGACAAGGTTGATGACAACAAATGCAACAATTGACAACTTTCCTTCAATCTTCCTTTAATCCTCTCCAAACCTATAACCTGCACATTCAAAGAGAGGGAAAATGTTGTGCCATATAGGGGCTTGCCTTAGTCAAACTCTGTGTAAGTATTCCCACTTCCACAATGGAAAAATGTCAATGATAAATGATAATGGAAAGGAAGGAATGATGAAATCACAAAGTGCTGCAACTCACCACCCTTCAATAGCTTCCTTGAAGGACTGCAGTCATACACATCTCAGGGATTTGTATCTTGCTTGCTTGAATACTTGAATGCTTTGGAGACCTACAAAAAGATGTTAGCCTTCACAAAACAATGATAACATGAACACACATGAACTTTGACATGATGCTGGATCTTGAATTGCTGCAATAAAGCTCTAAAATGTTGCTCTTGACTTGCTCTTGACGATAATTTTTGCTCATGAATGCTATATAATGTGTGTTAGATTTCAAATGATAAAATAGCTGGGTATTTATAGGTGTTTATCCAATTTCCCAAAAATTAGATTCCAAAAGCCGACACTTTACATTTGAACTTTGGATGTTAAAATGCATCCAACAACATATTTGAATTTGGGTCTTGGCTAAGAAGGGGGACCCATCTAATGGGTCCTGGCCCAAATTTCCAGGACACACCTAATCGGGAGCAAAATAACAATTGGTTGCATTTATTCAATGCTTGCAATCTCTTGGAAAACGGTAAAAATTAGGCTTTGGAATTCATAATTTGGGAAAAATTAGGAACTTGATTAAGTCCAATAAATTAGGGGGGACAAAACATAATTTGAAATTTTTAAGGGTGACAATTTTCTACACTACAAGAAGTAAATTAAAAATTGCAAAATATTTTGTTTGTGTATGAGGCTGTCTCTCCTCATGTTGGCACCCCATTTTGGGGATTTAGACAATTAAAATTAAATTTAATGCTTGCTGTTTTGGGCTGACCCTATCTAGGCACCCAAATTTGAAGATGAAGAGTTGCATTTAAAAGGAGAGGTTGCGTACATTTTGAGAGTATGTGTTGCTTTGGAAAGTCGCCTCTCTTGGTAAGAATATTTAAAGAGATTGTGAAGATCATTTGAAGGTAAGCAATTCATTGAATATCATTCTTGTAAAGAGCAGAATTAAAAGGCATTTAAGTGCAGATTTTTGAAGACATATGAGCAGAATTATAAGAAGATTTATCAAAGCTTTATGGCAGAATTTATGAAGAAATTTTAGGAGATTCTAAAGGCAGATTTTGGTGAAGTAGTGAGTAGATTTATGAAGGTGATTTAGGGAAGATCTAAGAAGAAGTCACAAATAAATCATTATATTGTTCATTAGGAGGTTGGTGCCTTCTAATTAAGGAAACTGGAAGGTTGGTGCCTTCTAATTGAGGAGATTGGGAGGTTGGTGCCTCTCATTAGAAGAGATTGGTGTCTCTCATTGAGTTGGTGCTCAGTTGTGGAGATTGGTGTCTCCTATGCGTTGGTGCCTACGAAAGAAGCTTTTTAATGAAGTAGGTTGGTGCCTACAAGAATATCTATATAAGCAATATTTTGCTGTGGTTTTCTTTCGCAAGGGTTTCCATGTAAATTGTGTGTTTGTCTTGTGTTCCTTATTGCTAGATCTTGCATGTGTGTTATTGTTGTGGATGATTAAGTTTTGAAGTATTATTGCTATGTTTAATTAAGTTTTGAAAAAGTAAAGGGTTGTTATAGCGATTCACCTCCCCCCCTGCTCTCAGTATAACTGAGTGCTCTTCAATTTAAAGAGGTGGGCCATGTGACGCTCTTAACCTATTGATCGTATTAGGATGAGTAGTCAATTTGTGACTAATATAATCCTTAATTGAGTCATTTATGAGTCCATAAGTATAATTATAGTATGCTAAGTAGGCCATATTGGGATTACAATGCTAGAATATTCCAGTGATGCCTATACTTGGTAATATAGGAGGTAGTGAGTAGTAGTTAATCATCATAGTGTGAATTCTATTATTGGTAAAGACTTGTGAAGATTTTCCACCTCAAAGTGGCTTTTTTTTTATTTGTAAGAAGTTGTGGACATGGGGTCCATTCCCATATAAGAATAATAAAAAAGTGAAAATCACATCAGCCCTCTAATATGGGTGCTCAAAAATAGGCCAATTTGACCAGCACTAAATGGTTACTGCTGCCAATTACATTAACAAAACCTATCCTAAGCAAAAGACAAGCAAAGATGCTTGCCACCACTGCTTGCAACACGTCGAAAGTGGGTGCTCAGCTTATTTAAGTTTAAGGAGACTTCCCTTTCTTGGAAGATCTTAGCATCATATGATAGGAAGGTTTGTTTTTCTTCCTCTTGACTTCTATCCAAGCACGGGCTGATTGGGGGGAGCCCTCAACGGTTTGTTCTATGTTTGTGATGTTGCCCATATTATCCCTTGGACCAGCCATGGTGCTGGAGATCGAAGGCTCAGGAGAGACCCCATAACACTCTTCAGGATTGGATTTGTCGAGCATCTAAGAAGTATTGGAAGCCCCCCAAGACTAGACATGAGCATCTATTTTATGCTCATTATGCATGCCAACCACTGATGCGGAAGGGGTTGGCGAAGTCTGAAGAGGGGAGTGCTTCGAGTCAAGCACCATTTTTGAGTGCTCAGAAGGTGCATCCACATAGTAGTGATGTGGGAGGGCGTTGACCCACCAAGTACCTTGATGATCAGCTCTAAACTTGGACTTGGAGTAGTTTTACGCAATATGACTAGTTTCAAAGCATCTTCGGCATTTGAGTGGCAACCCTTCATAATCCAAAGATTGAGACCAACTTCGATTAACAACCTTGAGGGTGATATCAGCTGGGAGATCCTTGGTAGTATCCGCCTCCACAAGAATGCGAGCAAAGGTAGTATGGATGAAGTTGGAGGTGTTAGTATCAACTGCAAGAAAATTACCCAAAGAATCTTCGATGGCTTCAAAACAAGCATCAAACCTGAACTATAGTGGCAAGTTTGGGAGTTGAATCCAAATAGGTTTAATAGCAAATGTTTCAGTGAGAGGGTTGAACTCAGGGAACCAGGGTTTGAGGAGCAAGTTGTGCCCTCAACACCAATGCTCGTAGAGGATGGAATCTCGATCTTGTTTGTAGTCAAAAACCACAATGAAGAATCCTTGAGCACAGGGATAAACCTCTAGATTACATTTCAACTTTGGTTTCCGAGCATCTGTAATCCACTTGTGTAAACTAGGTAGGTTGGGCCAGAATCGGTTAAATTGGCCAATCAGACCATTGGTAGCGAAAAATTGCTCGCAGTCGATAACTTCTTTTTGAAGATCCTTAGAGAGCACTAGGATAGGTTGAGAAACAGCTTGTTTGAGAGGAATAACATTTTTTGCCCTATCCATGGAGTGCATCATAGCTTTTGCAATAAACTGATACCTTCTTGGTCACGCATCCCAAGCTGGGGGTTTTGACCCCATATTCCGGACATCCCTAGTTGTAGATTTGGAAGGGGGACTCTTCTCAGCCTCAAAACTCCTAAACTTTCTAGGTGGATCTCCATTATTGTTAGTAGAGGAGTAACATTCACACTTAGATTGAGACTCAAAAACCCTAGTGTCGCCCTTCAAAGCCTGCGCAAAATCCATTCGGTTGCGATGAATGAACGGGTCCTTCTACTGAGAGGCACCACCTCCGTTTTCGTCGTAGACATGGGAATCATTGCTTGTGCCATTCATAGCCGCATAGAGGCTCGTGTCCTCCAAACCCGAAGAAATCTCGCTCACTCCGGAGCTTGGAGGGCCACATGAGGTGTTGCAGCTAGTTGCACGAGTAGATTGCTGCACAGGGCGAGAGGATAGACTATTGGCTTATGTGTGTCATTTGATTCCAATAATAGATATAAAACATCCTAGTCTCGGCGATCACGTTTCTTAGATTAGAATTTCATTTTTGTTCATTTCTCTCTTTTGCATTTTCCTCTACAAGTGATTGTGAGATCCCATTGGAAATCTTATGAGAAGCCAACCTTTAAAATCTTGAGGGTCATTTTGTGGATCAAGTTCGACTTTCATAGAGCTTCCTATTGTTGCACTCTTCACATGGCGTAGGAATAGGGTGCATTTGCATAAGCAACAGTTGGCAGCAATTTTTGAGTGACAACAATAATGAATCATGACCCTTAATTTTGGGCTCACGTAAACAAAAGAAAATGAGACAAAAGTGACTCGAATCATCCTATGCCTAACTTGGAGAGTGATCCAAGTGTCATGTGTATGTGTTCAAAGCATCAATATATGAAGTTGTGAAAGTATATTCTTTTTTTTCCTACTTCTGTTCTTATTGTGGACAAATATTTATGTTTTGCATTATTAGTAATGTGCTTATCTTGATATCTATAGACTATTGGCTCATGTGTCTCATTTCATTCCAGCAATAGATAGAAAACATCTTAGTTTTGGCAAATAGCCTTTCTTAGATTAGGATTTCATTTTCATGCATTTCTCTCTTTTGCCTTTTCCTCTGCAAGTGATTGTGAGAACCCATTGAAAATATTATGAGGAGCCAGCCTTTAAAATTCTGGGGATTGTTTTGTGGATCAAGTTCCACATTCATAGAGCTTCTTGTTGTTGCACTCTCCACATGGCGTAGGTATAGGGTGCATTTGCATAAGCAACATATGTCTCCAATATTTGAGTGACAACAATAATAAATCACAACCCTTGATTTTGGGCTCATGCAAACAAAAGAAAATGAGACAAAAGTAATTTGTGTCATCCTACACCTAACTTGGCGAGTGATCCAAGTTAGGCAAACATATAATTTTTTATTTACATGATGTATTATTTACACTAAGATCCTTCCTTATAATTAACTAGGGAAGGAAGAAAAGGAGAAATTATATGCTATCTCCCCTCAATGGCAACTTCCTTCACCCTATAAAAGATCTAAGATGTACATCTTTATTATTTTTTTATAGTTAAGTGTTGGGTAAATATGTTTGCAATCTGATCTCTCATGCAACAATATCACAAGTCAAGCACATGGTCCAAGATAAGATGCTGTATTTAGTGGATGTGGATCTCTCTAGGTTTGTTGTGTTATGGTACTCCACAAGGTTGCAAATAATATGATCTAAATTTGATTGTCGCAACCAAAATAGTGGGTGTGTCTTATGTAAATCCAAGCTCTGATAGAGTGGTTTGAAGCCATAGTGGGTCATTACTTACACTGACAGAATTGTTGTACTCAACCACTAGGCATGAAAGAGCATGTGCAGTTTGTTTCTTAGTTTCCATCTCTTGGCCCCAGCTGCATTACCCAGCCAGTGGTGGACTTAAGAGGAAAGCTTAACAAAAACAGGGTGGGAAGAATTGTTAGCTGGATTGTAGCCACCATTCTCCTCACCAACAATTTTTCTTCCCGAGTCAAAGGTGAGAAAATCCAAATAGTGAGAGTGCAAGGATTCATATTTCCTTCCCAAGGCCTTGTGCTTTGATTGAAGAGCAGAGAGAGAAGGTTCACCCAAGCTTGCCACAACTTTGCTAGCACCTACACCATCCTCTTTCTGATGAGCAGAAATTGGCTTCACTGCACAACAACATGTTTCCCATGGCAAATGCATTCTGTAAATATTGCAGATACCTCGTTTATTCAATTTAAGCCTGAATTTTTCAAGGTTTTGACTAGATGAATTTCTTCTGAATTTTATGGTTGGTCAAATTCAAATTCTACTGTTAATCAACTGACCGCTTGAAATGACTTGATTTTTGAGAGAAATATGCCTTATGAGGTTCTAATCAATTAAGTTGTATATAGCATTAAATATAGACCATTGCTCTTAAAGTAGCTTAGTTATGTATCATATCCCCTTCATCATCTTTAGTCTATGTTTAACTTAAATTTGCTCAAGTTAATAGGTGTTAGAGCACACATTGTGATTTAGAAAGTATAACCTCATATTGGGATGTGTTGTACCCAAAATAAATTTTCATTCTGCTTAAATTGAGCTAAATCATGTAAAAATGCTGTCAAAAGTCTGTTTTAGGTCAAACCAAACATAGGGTCTTTGTGGGTTTCTGTTAAGGAACACATGTGCAACATTTTGAAAATTTGAAAATTAGGGTTTTACGCCCCTATTTTTCAAGGAAACCTCTGAAAATAGGACCTTCCCAGAAATGATTGAAAATAATTTTGAGAGGATTAAACGACTTCTCGATCACACTGATCAAGTCAGAATCATCAAAAGACACATTTTACTCTGGTGGGTCTATTTCTATTTTTCAGGAACAAAGTTAGGAGCTCTGCAACCATTAATGGCAGATTGGCCAGTACCAGGTGTTGAAAGCTAAGCTTCAAAAGCTTCAACAATGCAATCATGGCGAAAAAGGTCTAAAAAGATGCTATTTGACGAAGGAGAATCTCAAAACTCGAAAAGGCCAAAATTTGGCTAACTCTGGAAATGTTATGAAGGAGAAATCAATCAACATGCTAAAAGAGCCCTTTCCAGAGAAAGGCACCCTTCAATCTCAAGGGTCAAATATAGCCTGTTGAATCATCCAAGGCAGTCATCCTCAACGTTCTCCTGCTGGCTCAACAATGAAACAATCAGCAAGATCATCTGACAAAGTGATCACCGGCGAATGTCAACACAGCATAAAGAGGCAGTTATGAAAATCATCAGAAATGACTGACCAACATGGGAAAAGGTGCCATTGTCAAGCAAAGGAGCCCTTGAATGAAGTGGTCAAGATGTGACCCGTTGAGAAATGTCGCCTTCAAGAGATCTCTTTCATCTTGTTGCAGCTCAACAACGAATCTATCAGGAAGCCTGTGAGACGAGTCAAACGATTGCGGTGATGGATCAAACTGGAGCATCTTTCAGGATGAAAATCACTGAGCAAGAAGGCAAAAGCACCCTTTTTAGTGAGGGGCGCCCTTGCATTAAGGAACCTTTAACTGACTTCTGTAAACTAGAACTCCAGTCATCTTTTGAGGAGCAAAGCTAGTTACCTGATGAGACATCAAACGAGATTATTCGATTCTCCGATCAACGGGAATTCCGAATCAAAGCAAAGGAGGTCAGAATGAAGAGATTGAAAGAACATGTATCAAAAAATGACTAAGGCAAGGAAAAAGCGCCCTTTCTTGAGAAAGGCGCCCTTCTTTTTAAGGTCACAAACTTAGCTTATTGGCTTAATGCCTCCCAGGCAGGTTTTCTTAGCACAGATCCAGCTACGATGAATCTATCAACAGCTGCTCAAGATCAATTGATGAATCTAGAGCGAGGATCAAACGAAGGTCATTCAACAATGAAAAATGATGAAAAAGCACTCAAACTCAAAGGGGACACTTAAAAAAGGTCAAAGGCAAGTTTGTTGACTTCAGTTAAGATATTTTGGAGGCAAACTTGGTCAACTCACCCACCATCAGTGGAAATCAACCTTTTTTGAACTCCAAATCAAGCTAAATCAACTTTAGATCATGAGTTAGGCTCCCAAACTTCATGGATTCAAGCACAAATCTCTAAATGATCAAGCCTAGGTGTCCATTATGCTCATTTCTTTTGCAGGTTGAGGGTTTGAACAACAATAAGCTCTCCCAGGACTTTTTTCAAGATCTGAACAAGGTTTTTCAATCGTTCTTTCTTGATTTTTTGAAGATCAGTGACATGGAAAGTTTGTCTTTTCAGAGGTTGCATCCAGCAGAGATTTTTCTCAGAGAGGGCAGCAATAACTTCTATTATTCCTCTTATCTTCTTCTTCTATTCTGTCTAAAATTCTTGCATGTCATGGTTGTAATGTCCCCAATTTAGCCCTACGCTCTTCATTTGGTTTTAGCCTATTTCTGGGAACTCGTAGGCTAAGCAGAGGCTTGAATCAGGGTTTCCAAACTTCTTGGAGGACGTTTTCGTCCTTTTGCGGAGCTTGCACTTGGAAATGTTGAACTTGGATTGCGGATTCCTTCTGGGTTTTCTGAGAGCTTCGCGTTGGTGGTTTCGGTTTGGCATTCTGAGCACTTTCGAGAATTTACTATTTTTAGTAAATTCTATTTCTGGCAGTGGTCCTGTTGGCTTCGGCTCGGTTGGCTCTCATCTTCAGTATGTTCATTTGGTTCGATCAATCTTGACCTTGGGAAGCATTTTTGGTGAGATATCCAGTTGATTTTAAAATATTATACTTTAATGTTATATTTTATTATTGTGACCCCTTGGTCTAGTGAAACAACTTTAAGTTGTTCTTAAAAAGGGGACTTGGAAGGGTGGCGCCTCATGCTGATGATTTAATATTTTTCTTAAGGCCAAAAACAATGCTTTAAAAGAGGACGCCTTTTTATGAAGTGAAGATTTTAAAATAAATTAAAAAGTTAAATTGCCTTGAGAAAAGGGACGCCATCTTTGGAGGGAAAAGGAGTTACTTCAAATTTGAAAATTAGGGTTTCTAGAAGCTTCTGGAAAGTCATCACAAGTTTATAAAAGGAGGTCTTGGTCTTCATTTTCAACATCTGATATCTTGAGTATTGTTATGCTGCCGAAATGGTTGCTGGATTGCTTCGAGGAATGAATGCCTCCTAGCTTGGGCTCGACTTCGTGCTTGAGAGATAGCACCTAGTAGAGAGGTTTGCTTGTTTTGAGTGAATTTGTAGTGAGGTTTTGCATTGTTTTGATGATCTTGCATTTTGTAGCTGAGTACTTGCATTTCTATCATATTCTGGATGTTGCTGAATATCATAGCTGATTCGAAGTTTCATTCATATATCAAAAATAAAAAAAGATATTGTTCTGGGTGTTGGTCATATCATCTTCTCTACTTGGGGCGACCTTACTTGCAAATTTGTGGGATTTTTAATGAAGTTTCTGATTTTATAAAGCAAATTCGTCATTTCTTGAAAGCCCTACTTTCTGGAGTGCTTTGGGATCCGTGCCATTAATTAATAGCCACTTTTAGCTGTCCCTTCTCATAACTAAGCTAGGCGCCATCTTCTTGAGGGTCTATTGCATCAGATTTGAAGTCATTTGGGTCAGTTTTGAGTGAGTTGTGTGCATTTCACTGAGTTACTGTACTGCTGGTTATCATTTTCAGTCTTGGTTCTGTCATAACAGCTTGCATAAAATCTATCATTTGAGTTAGGTTTTGAAAGGAGAGACATTGAGAGTATTAAGGAAAGCATTGTACTTTGTTGCAGCATTGGGAACACTCTTATCTTGTGCTTAACAGATAAATCTCTGATATTGTAAGCTGAACAGTAGTACTGTCAGCATCTTTCTTATTCTTGCTAATCTCATATTTGTAACTGCCCACTGAATAAGTGGAAGAGGCTGGCTTGCCGCCTATCTACAGTTGAATTGCATTGTAATATCTTTCATCTCCGCCCTATGGTAGCTCCATTCCCACTCCGGGTTTGAAAGCACATTCTGGGTGTTGAGTTTATTCGAAGTTGCATTTGTATTTCTTTAAATCTCCACCAAATGGTCGCCTCATTCCATTCTGGTTTGGGTAGCACATACTTGGTGTTGAGTTACTTTCAGTTGCAGTTCTGATTTATTGTATTGACTATCCTCTTGCCATATGACAGCCTCTCTCTTGTTGAGATTGAGTGCGCATTCTTGGCAAAGAGTTATATTGTAACTGCTGGTTTGATTTATCTAACCCTAACGAGTGCCTTCTGTATTGTTGTGTACTTGGCAAAATTTGAAAAAAAATTGGTTCGGATTATTACAATGGTAAACAACAGGGTATCACAGATTTGATCAACTGGGTGTGATCAACATAATTTTCCAAAGAAACCCATCTCTTCAAATTTTTCAAAATTAGCAAAATTGCCGCCCCTATTTTTAGGGATTTTTTCAAAAAAGTCATCAAATCAAAATTTCTACGAACTGGGTTTGTTCAGCTTTGAAGCACGAACAAAACCCATGTGTCAGAATTTTTCCAAAAAAAAAAAAAATTCTCGGCAGGCAACGCTATTTTTAAGGGTTTTCAGAGTTGTCTAAACATACCCGTGTTTACAGTCAACAGGCGAGTTTTTCTTCACAGAATGACAATTTGGCGTCCTTGGGCTCCAATTGAACAACCAGACCTTGCACCAGCAACTCTCGAACCAAATCTTGCACATATTGCTGGAGAGCAAATAGACATCATCAGCAGTCTGTGGATTTTTATCTTTGAAAAGAATACATCACCCGGTCAGTGGAGAGCCGCAGCAATTACTCTGGACGAAGAAGAAAGAAAGGCTAATCTTGCAGCTGAAAGACCAGTATTACTTTCACCCGCGTGGCAGTAAGCACCCTGGCTTACCAGCAACACAGAGGTCATTCCAAGCACAGAGCCGCCAAAGTTACCAAGAGCAGCAGCTTGCGCAAGGAGAGGAGATGTTACGTCATTAAAGCATTGACTATTCAGAGACGAAAGAAGTCAACACATGGATCAAGGAGCTGTTGGCCGGAGGTGGTAAGGTGTGAAAGGACACCTAGGCTGGGACGTCCTAGTCTCTAGGAAGGCATTTATGATTAATAGTTAGTTAACTTGATGACTCATTCCAAGTTAACCAATTGTCCCTTGAATTATGCATGTCTATCTCTATTTATGGGGTTGTTTGTTTTGACTTCCATTGATTGTGGATGTTTGTTTTGACTACACTAATCATGGATGACTTATCCCATAAATCATGGATGTCTATCTTAGAGACACCTAATGTATATTAAAGTTCACCTTTAGTCTTGTTTCAGTCAATTGAAGTAGTTTCCAGTTGACTCTTTGTTTAGTTTCAGTTAACTGAAGTAGATTTCCAGTTAACTGTTTGTTACCCCTTTTTAGGAATAAATCTTGCTAATTGATTGGCAAGAACTCATTGTTAACTCAAGGAGATTTTAGGGTTGCCTACTCCTTTGAGTTCTATAAATAAGAGCCTTGGGCTCATTATTTGTTTAACCTTTACTTGCTATGCAAAATTGTTGCGCCATTGTTGCCAACAACTTTGAAAGCGAATATTTGTTCACTTTTGGATGAGAGTTCATTGGTTGATCGTAATTGTGCATGATTTCGTGCCTTTGCTGCCCCAATCTTTGTAATTCGTTCAAAAAGCTTGAAGAAAGAAATCAAAAGGCACATGCAATTTGATCTAAGGATTTGAGTTCTTCCATAACGTCTTTGTGTTTAAATAGCTTGTTGTTTCATTTCCCTCCTCGAATAGGGGTTCCTCCTCAGATATTTGTTATTAACGGTTATTGTTTGTTGTTGTCTAATGGATTGTCTTTCAACCTATACTTCGAATAGGGGTTCCTCCTTAGCAAGTTTGTTGGTGAAGACATCGTAATTTTTTGTTTCTAGTAAGTTGTTTCTTAGCCCATATCTCGGATAGGGGTTCCTCGTCCTTGGCAGGTCTCAGATCCAACTTATCGTGAAGAGCGTTTGCTTGTATAAAACCTTATCCCAACGTATATCCGAGAGTTCAGAGCCTCGACCATATTCTAAGGAGACGGCGGATTCAAGTGATCCAACCAATCCATTCCCGCTCCTATGCCCTCATACTTTGTTTACCTTGAGGAGATAGGATAGATTAAAAGCTAGAATAGTCGTAGTTAAGATCTGCCGAAACCAAAGAAAAAGCTTAGGTACGGCGCATTGTGTTTGTGCACCCTTGTGTCCTACCGTTGAGTACAACAAGATAGGAACCTTAGTCTACTCTACCCTCTCTTATGCATTACATCAGCAAAGAGGGACTTCTCTTTAAATGACGAAGAAGTGTTGCAAAACATTTGTAATAGTTGAACGTTTACAATCAGCACTCCAGAGGTGCTAATTTAAACGCCAATAGGATGCTAGCCGACTTTCTTCTGAAGTAACCTGAGTTACAGATGGTGATAATTCTTTTGAGTGATCCTATAATGGACTCTTGATATCAAACAAAAAAATATATGGCATTTCAAATGAAGCATTAATCAACAAGCAGTTAAGCCTTGATAAAAGAAAAACAGATGTTTTTCTTAACACAAATTATAATCTTCAGGCTGGATAAACCCCTTAATAGACTATGACATTCTTTCATTTTTACTTCTAGATCATCAATGCTGTTTATTGTTTCTATATCTCAAATTTTGAATGTTCTACCTCCATTATTTCCTTATTGGGATGTAGTGTGACTCCGCCTGCATCCATGCCCTTCCTTCTTCTTACGATTAATGTAGTATCTCTGCAATTCTATTAATTAAGCCATATTTTTTGGTGCAACTATTCTATTATGAATTGCATGTCTTGAAATTTAGCATAGAACTCTCCTTTTATTTGAATCATATTACTCCCCTTTGCAACTTTTGACGAAAATATTTCTATTGGAAAGGCTGCAGGTCTTCCTTGGACAGTGGCAAAAGGTTATGATACCTTCACACCAATAAGCAATGTTGTACGTTTACACCTTTTACTTTTTCATTTGTTTCTCTCCATTTTACTGGACATGTCACTGCTCTTTCCTTATGTTTATTTTTTCTCTTAAATATTTTTAAGTATGTGATAAGGTAAAGATGATTCCACTATCAAATAAGAAAACATGATTGAACTAAACTATGTATCAGTAAGAATTAATAGTTCAAAATGTAGTTTAGTGTTAGTTAAAGAATATAGTGTCACTTATGCCATTGTTAGCTGAAACTTGTGTCTTTCTTTGTAGGTTTTACATTATAACATCTAATAAGACTTGAGAATTGCAGTTGGAGAAATATACTTAAGATCGAAGCAGATAAATAATACCTCGTCTATATTAGGATATTTATTTTCATTTTGATTGTTGGAATGTATTTGTTAGAGAGAAAATCTTAAGTTAACAATAGAATAGTGACTGATGAAACTTCTTTTATTTCTGGATGGAGATATGTCAAGCTCAAGCATAATGTTTTATGCTTGGATCTAATTTTGATCTGGACAGTATTATATATATTTATTTGTTGTGATTGTTGGAGAGGGTTTAAATCCAAGAAAATATTGATATCCAGTCTTGTAAACTTTCCTTTGTTGGTGTAATAACACATCATAAATACCAATATATGTATAAATTTAATATGGATCACTTTCTAAGCTAGATCCATGAGCAAGTCCCCCACCATCTTGAGAACAGGTAATCGAATTTGAATGTCCTTGGACAATAGATAGACATTTCTAGGACACAGCTTGGGGGCATTTTCAATGTGTTCTTGAAACATCATGGGGACAGGGATGGCCTGAAAAACCTTGAGGATGCATCCCCGTGTATCATAGATTATCTATCATTAATGATACATTAGTGGAGGAATGAAATATGCTAACCAATTTTTTCGTTGAATTGCACACACAAACCAACACTTGGCCAACTTGATTAGCGTTAGCGCTAAATTCAAAAACACTATCAAAGCAACTCTAACCAAGAATGCGCCCTAAAACCACTTAAGGAAGAGGGGCGGGCATATGGTCAGAGGATCCCTATGCTTCAACTTGATACAGAATGGAATGCAACTGAAATTGAAACAAACTCAATGTCAAGAATGTGCACTCAAGATCCCAGTGAGGGCAAGGTGCTAACATATGACGGAGTTATTAATTGAAACTGAAACAATTAGGCGGATAACCAGCCATAGGAACTCATACTAACTAATTCTTCTGCTGCGGCGGACATCCACGTAAAGTGGGGATTCACCACTTGAAAGTGGGTACAAAGAGAGCTACAAATGTTCATTCTCCACACTGGCGGTAAACCATCCAGGGGTAATTAATGTGAAATCTAACAAGTAATTGCAGAGACTAAAATGGTTGGATTAGTACTACTATATCACAACCTTACAATCATGAAATCTGCTAATTACAAATTACAATAATAGCAAAACAATGCTAAGAAGAGGAGAATGAATTCTTTCAATGTTTTTAACTCTCCAATGATGAAATAAGACCAAAACTGAAATCTAATGAAATCTGATATAAAAACTGAGTTTTGGAATTCTGATCAGCTAACAAAGATCACCATAAAATGCTCATAACTTGACCAATTTACCTCCAAATGACGTGAAATCACTTGCAATGATCTTCTGGAAGGTAGGCGCCAATTCTATGATGAAGAAACAACAACAAAAGATGAGCATTTATTTCTCAGCACAATTCCCAATGTCTCTGAATGGTACGGCCTTGAGCAAGGGCGACTTTGCTATTAAAAATCAGAAACTTCATAATAAAATCTCATACTTGGTGGAAAGGGGGGCCCATGGCAGACAAATTCATTTCAAAAGTACCCAGAACCAAATTAAAATTATTCAAAGAGCTGCATACAATTTTCACTTTCAGCTGTATGTGAACCAGAAACTCAAAATCTGGAAAAAACTAAAAAAATGCAACTGCTGTGAAGCTCAATCTGCTAATTTGATATGAGAAGCAGCAAAATAGCCAACTAGGTGTTATCTTTCAAACACGAAATTGGACAAGAGGCTAGGAGGTATGCTTTCCTCAAAGCAATGGATTAAATGTCATTCCGACAGCATAATAGTAGCAAAATTCATGGATGAGAAAAGCTGGAGCAAAGCTTTCATTTTTATAGAAGATTAGAAGACTCTTCAAATCCCCAAGAAGGTACGCCAAGAGACACCGGAGTCTTTTCAAATTTCCAAAACTCTATTTTAATTCTTCAATATGGCGTCCACTTTATCAAGGCAACAATAAAACTTTATTTTTAAAATATAACTCCTTCATTATAAGGCTTCCACTTTTCCCAAGGCATTAATAGACTTAATTAATATTTTATTCATCCTCTTATGAAGGCGTCCCCTTTCAAGACCACCTTTTAAGAACAACATAAAGTTATTTTCTTAGGCCAAGGGGTCAACTGCAAAAAATAACATAATGCCTTGTAATTAAAAACATGCCACAAATATTGTATATTGAAGTCTGCATCCAAAATACCAACTGCTCCAACAAGAAAGAACACATTGAAGCACTGCCAAAAGAACCACTGCTAAAGATAGTATTTACTATAAATAGTAAACACCCAGAAAAAGCCATAGAACCTCCCAAACATGGAAACCCTAATTTTACCTCAATGAGCCTACGGGCCTCTGGAATAGGCTGAAGAGCGTCTGAACTGATCACAGATGAGAAGGGGACATTACAAGGAAACATCATTTGGAGAGAAATTATGAATTGGATTAAGCAACACTCCAAAATCTTAAGTTGAACTAGTAGGTGGCTGATGAGAATTCAGCCCATGGGAGAAGGATTGAGTATGAATTGAGACTTGTGGTGAGATAAATAGAAAAAGAGAAATGTAAAGCCAAATTGATCAAAACCTATAAGGCAATAGACAAAGTTCAATGAAATTTGCTGAAACATGAAGAGGACAAAGATACTTGAGCATTTTAGGTAGTACAACCATATTGCAATCAACCTTGCCTTTTCATACCCAGACTACCCCCACTACTGCCTTAGTTCTACTTGCCAAATAAATTGCCTCTTTCCCACCAACGAGTTCATTGGTGTCCTCAGGCATGTAGATCAATCTTGGAGGTGCGATAGAAGTAAACATTATAAATGAAATGGTAATAAGATTTGAGATGTGTTGGCATTAAATAATAATTATGAATAAAACATATGGAATTGTGTTTTAGAGTATAAGGAAAGTGACATGTAATGAATCTTTGGGTTAGAATTGGGTTGATTTGTAGAAGATGGTTAGTTAGTTGTCCAAACCAATGCTCCCAACATTGTCGTCTATTTTCAACTATCATTATGTAAGCTCCTCTCATAGTTCTCTCTGGATCATATTGTCCATGTATCTAGAGATTTGTATGTTACATTTGATGATAATGATAATGGTGCCAAGTTTCTATCTGTAACATACATCCCTTGATTTTTTTTTGAAAATCCCTGGATGCTGTTCTGAGTTAACCTATTGCAGATTGTATTGTTTATGCATTGTGTTTAAGTTTGTTTTCTAATGTATTTCCAAAATGCACACCAGCATATGGAAATTGCAAATAGAATGGAAGAACTAGCAAATAATAATACTTTTCATAAAAGATGGCAAGATACAATTTAAACAATCTTTCCAGATTGAAATCAGACTTATACAATGCTATATCAGACCTGATATATGAAGTTTCAGACCTAGTTAAAGGCTAACAACAGCAGCAAATCAACTCCAATAGTTTCCCAAGTCCTCATAGATGAATCGCCTAAGATCCCCTGGTTTCTAAAGCCTTCAAACAGCAACACAAACACTGGAAAATGGACTGATAAAGAGGTTTATACATCAGCAAACGTCTGCCACGAATACCCAAAATGGTACAGCCCCTAGAGAGGACGATTTAGCTCCAAAAATCAGACCACAACTGAATACCCAAATTCATAGCTTGAAAGATGGTGCATAGAAATGAGGAATCCAATGCACCGATACCTAGAGCGAGGAGCCAAACACTAACAGAGTTTTGAGCAGATTTTTCCTTCAGCTACTGGTAAAATCAGAGTTTCCAGAACTTCTGATAATGCATATCAGACCTCATAAATCACTCTAAAACATCTACAAATCACCACCAAAATGATCCACACACTAAACCAAACTCCTACCAACAAACCCACATCAAAAGACTATGGAAATCTTCGTCTTTAACCACCTAAAACTCTGAAAATCAGAACTCTGTTGTAGCACAGTGTGATCCCTGGATGGAACCACTCAAACCCGGCTAGGGTGGATCTTTCACCACTAAAACCAGCTCAATACGGTGAGGGTTTTCGTTCTCAACATGCAGCCAAAGTACTCTGGAGTCATTCCAGTAGCATCCTGTTAGGTTGCCAATTTGAAGATGAGCAAATGAGAGCCAAAATGAAACTTTATAGAAAGTGAGAGGGAAATTAGGGCAACTTTAGGTTTAAAACACTTTTCCCTCCAATTCCAACGACCTCCTCATGAGCCTTTTAAAAATTTAATAATTAAAAACACCTTATACCTCCCTTGGGCGTCCAATGCTCATAAGGAAACTATTTTGTTTTTGTTGCCTTTTAAAACAACGTTAAGTCATTACATTAGGCTCTAAGGTGCTTTTTTCGATGACCACCAACCCCTTCACTTAAGTCATAAAGTTACTTTATTAAAATAACTTAAGTGACTGATAAAAGACAAATATTAAATAATCCAACCTTAGACTCATCAACGCCACCTTAGGAATAACACTGTTGAAGCAATATGGGCTTGTGACCAGTTACCTGAAATAGACTTACTATAAATAGCAACTACTAAAAATAGTAAGTACTCTCCAAAACACAAATTGACACAAAACTGAAGTTCATTGAGATGCCCTGTGGCTTACTAAAAATAGTAAACACTGCAAATTGGCCACTAGTATAAATAGAAAGTCCTGCCAAAAGCCAACACTGAGCCTAATGCTAGCCACAAAGTCCCCTAACCAATTCCAACTAGCTTACGAGAACTCTGGAATAGGCTAATGGACAACCCCACTGTTCAAGTGCAAGAAGGGGACATTACACTATCCTTTGTTTTTGTGAGTTGTTTCTATGGGGGATTCTATCCTAGTTTCTAAAAGTATTTCTATTTTTGTTCTTATTGTGCTTTCTATCCTATCCATATGAATGCTTTCTCTTTTACATATTGAGTTGTTTTGTAATGTCCCCTTTTTTTGTGGCCTTTCCAACATTTGTGGAAGCTCCAACTTTCTTGGAGAGCACCATTCTTTTCAGAATAATGGCGTTGTGTTCAAGGGATCATGATGAGTCCGTTGATTCTCTCCAAGGGAAGTTTTAACATTGCGGGTGCATTCCAAACTTCTTGGAGGAATATTCTATTTTTGAAAAGTATCAATTTTTATTAAGTTGGATCTCCAATAAGCTTTTGATTATGTTGGTGTATTCATAATTTATTGAATGCAAAGTGTTTGATGAAATGCTTGCATAGAAAAAATTGTGAAAATTGTAAGTTTTGGTTAAAATTTTCTAGGAAGGTTATTGCATGTTTATATTGTTAGTTGTAGTGTCCCCTTCTCGCTCTTGAGCAGTGTAGAGATCAATTAGCCTATTCCAGAGTTCTTGTAGGCTAGTTGATGTGGTTAGGGGACTTAGTGGCCAGCATTGGAGTTCAGTGTTGGGTTTCAAAGGGGTTTTCTATTTATAGCAGTGGCGGGTTTATGAGGTTGTCAGCTTCAGTTGGTCACGACACTCTTCAGTGGTCTTCAGTTTGCTTAGTTTGGCGTTTGGTGTACACTTACTATTTTTAAATGTGCTATTCATAGTAAGTCATTTTTGGGGAGTTGGTCCCAGACCAGTTTGTACGCAACAACATTATTTCTCATATGGTTTGGAGAGCCTAAGGTTGTATTATTTAATTGATTTAATCAGTCACTTGAGTTGTTTATAAAGTTATTTTATAAACTTAAGTTGAGGGGGTGAGTGGTCATTCAAAAAGCACCTTGGGCCTAGGCGCACAACTTAAAGTTGTTTTTAAAAGGTTTATTAATATTATATTCCTCACTTGTGGGACGCCTAAGGGAGAAAGAATAATTTAAAATGTTTTATTTTTCAAATGCAAGGAAGGGTGTGGGTTTAGGAGGGAATTGAAAACCCTTTCAAGTCCAGTCGCCCTAATCTCTTTATAATCTCATTTTGGCTCTCATTTGGATATCTTCACTTTGGTAATATAACAAAATGTTGTTGGATTTCTTTCAGATTGCTTGGGCTGTGAACTAAGGATGGAAACCCTCGTCGTTTGGGCTGATTTCGGTGGTGAAATATCCACCCTAGTCAGATTGTGAGTGATTCCACAGTAGGGATCATATAGAGCTTAATAGAGTTCAATTTTCAGGGGAATTTGGTGATTGAGAATGAAGATTTTCCAGTTCTTTTGAGGAGTTTCTCCTTGGTTTTGGTGTGGATTTGTTTAGCTTTTTGGTTGTCGTGGTTTTATTGAGGTTTTGGTGTGTTTCTAATCATTTTCTGGGAAATATCTTTCTGGACCTGAACCCACGTTTTTGCTCATAGCTCTGAGATGGATTGAGATTTCAAAATGGGTATTGATTCATTGGGCGACCCTTCTCATGGTGATTCTATCAAGTGCTAGCTTGCAATTTTTGGTGAAGGATTTGATTTTTTAGAGCAGATTGAACTTCTTCAGGGGGACGTCCTTTGCTGGGTTAAAAAACAGTTTCAAGTCTGCTGCCGTTAAGGTTTGAACTGCTGGTTATTTGGTGACCGTTTGCAGTGCTTCTAAGGCGTTGGGAAGCAAGGTGAATGGGGGTCACAGCCTGGGTATCGATTGAAGCTTGATTGAGTCTCACGTTTGCTGCTTGCATCTCCTTTCAGGTCTGAAATTCTCTATCAGCATTGGCATTTGTTTTGTAAATCTGAGTTTAACTGTTACTCAATACTAAGTACTGAAAGGGCAGAAATATACCTTATTTTGCAAGTTTATCTATTGTTATCTTTGCAAATTGTTATTTGTATGTTTAGCATGCTTATCTCATGAATGTCACATAAGAACAAACAAACAAACCAAATAAAAAAACACTCACACAACAGTTGGAACAAATCAGAAAAAAATTTGGGGTTCTATATTATAGTGGTATGAGAGCAAGTTCTTCCTGCCATCCTGTGTGGTTATATGAAAACAACACTCTCCATTCTATGAGCGCAAGAGAACAAAGATATATACAGAGGAAGACTAGAAAAGGACATTGGCAACCCCCATCTATTCTAGAAGGTTAGATGATATCAGGAGTTCTTAACGCTCATTGGGAGTCGTCACAAGGTACAAAAATGCAGCTGGATCCACCAGGTGGTGAGGACAAAACCACAAGTAATATGGCTGAGAGAGGAAAAGGGAGAGCAAGGTCGATAAGTCCAGGAGCTAGGATGGAGAAAAAATTTGACACAATGATGGACATGATGTCTCAATTGTTGCGAAAAATTGGACAAAATATAGTGGTGCAAACTACTCCTAACAATCCATAGGTCAACACAATGCATACAAGAGAACACAGTGCTTCAAATCAGTAGAGTGGTAATGGGGGATAGCGTACTACAGTTGATTCAAATACTTTTTCTAGGCCCTTTCAGCCCACTTTCTTACCTAGGGAGGCACCTCAAACCAATCTAGATACCTCTTTGCCATTTGTGGATAGCTTAAGGGAAGGGTATGCTAAGTAGGACACTCTTCTTGAAGCCATTAAGATGAACCTATCTTACAATGAATTCCTGGACTAGAAGAGGAAGAGAAACGAAAATAGATTTGATTAGAGAGGACCAACAGTGCAGGGAGACTTGCAGCAGGCCATTGGGAAAGTAACACTTGCCCATTTTGATGGGAGTGACAGTTGCACAGCGAGGGCTTGGGTACAAAAGTTTGACAATTATTTAGCCCTTAGACCCATGACGAAGCAAGAGGCAATTAAATTTGCCACCTTACATTTGGACGGGGTAGCACATGAGTGGTGGTACCATGACCTAGTTACATTGGGACATAGGTCTATCACTACATATGATGAGTTTACCACTAGGCTCATCGAGAGGTTTGACAAGAAGGAATTTAAGATTCACTTTAGAGAGTTGGTCCAGCTTAAGCAATATGGGACGGTAGAGGCTTACATAGCAGAATTCCAGAGGCTTTCAGTGATGGTTATAGGGATTACTGAGAAAATGATGGTGGTCTTATTCAGTGAAGGTCTTATGGAGCCACTTAAGCGATGGATTAAGGAATTTGAACCACCAACTTTGCAAGACGCAATGAAAAAGGCAAGAAGTATGGAGTGGGCTGTCCCTAAATCAAAATTTCAGTCCAAACCCTTTGTGCATAAAAAGGATAAGAGACCTTTTACTAAGGAAACTTATCAGCAGAAAAAATCAGTCACTAGGCTTGATGGACACACATTAAATGACCTCAGAAAGAAGGGCTTATGTTTCAAGTGTAGAGATCCTTGGTCTAAGGACCATATATGTGCTAAAGGGGGTAAAATACATCAGATAGAATATTGTTCAGCAGAAGAAAGTGGCTCAGAAAGTTCAAACCAGTAATTTGATTTTGATGAAAATGAGGAAGAAGAGCCTCAAGTAGTGGTTGAACAGGGAGATGCAAAGGAGTGTAAGTTTGCCCAATTTTATAGCTTCTAGAAGAATGAATCCTTACGCATTAGGGGAGTCCTTAAGGGGCAGCGGATGATAGCTTTGATTGACTCAGGAGCTATGCATAATTTTATTGATGAGGGACTTAGCACGTAGAGGACTCCAGACACAGGAGGTTGATGGGTTTAGAGTGATGGTTCCAGACGGTTTCACCATTAATTGCACTTAGATGATTCCACAACTTAGCATCCAGTTGGGTAACCACGAGTTCAAAGATGACTTCTATGTGGTGGCATTGGGGACACAGATGTTGTGATGGGTATCCAGTGGTTACATTCCCTAGGAGAGATCACTCTCAATTTTTCAGAACTTAGAGCTAAAGTTTAAACCTGAGGGTAAGAACGTGGTGTTGAGAGAGATATCTAATGGAGGGCCTCGTGGTGTTTCTTATTTAAGAGAGATAGGATTTTCCGGATTGACCAGGTGGAGTTGGCAACAGAGTGTCTAGTCATGCGCACGGTTACAGAAGAGGAGAAACGTTCCTATCTTCCTTACATACAAGCTTTGCTTTCTAAGCGAAGCAATATTTTTGGCAGTATACCTCTTGGGAGGCCACCTGACAGAGGCATAGAGCACATCATTGAGTTAGAGGAGGGGACTAAGCCAGTTATCACTACCCCATACAGACACCCCAAGAGACACAAGGAAGAGATAGAAAAGGCGATTAAGGAGCTTCTGGACATGGGACATATCAGGTTGAGCAAGATTCCGTTTGCTTCTTCAGTGGTGCTAGTGAAGAAGGATGGGACTATGCGCATGTGCATAGATTACAGGGCACTTGGAATGTTCCCATTTTGGCCATACGCTCTTCTGTGACTGATAGCCTATTTTCGGAAATTCGTAGGCTGATCAGAAGTGCAAATTAGGGTTTCCTATTTTATAGGAGGTTTTTGATGCATTCTTGAACGGTTGCATGTATGAGTTTTGATGCATGTCTGGTGGAGTTCTGGGTTTTTAGAGAGCTTCGTAGTGGTATGACATGCAAAGGCATTGGACAACTTTTTAGAATTTACTATTTTTAGAAGTTCTTTTTATGGCAGAGCCACACTTGAAGAAGACAGAGCAGATAAATGAAGTGGACATTAATACAGAAGACGGAAATAAAAAGATGTTTGGCAATGATTCTATGGAGGTTTCTCAAGAAGACCTCCTTGGTATGCTTGTAACCACTAAAGAAGAGATCAGTGATGTACCTTCACTTGAAGAGCTCATTGAAGACAAAAAGGGTAAAGTTTTCAAATCATCTAGTAATGATGATCCTTTACTTCATTTCAGTGAAGATGACATGAGTAGTCATGGATTTCAATCGTTTGATCATCAAACTAAGCTGTTGGAGAAAGATTTTCATGAACATATCAGTTTTGGTGAGTTGGGAGGTGTCTCATTCAAAGAGTCACCATTCCAAGAGGAGTATGAAGGGCAATTTCCTCTTGATCAAAGTAATCAGCCCTTTAGCATTTGGGATCCGGGTGTAAAGGCACCTAATGTTGTTAAGGAACTTGTATGGGATAAATTTCGCTTTGATCCCAATAAAGAACAAAATTCAGATTTCACTGCAAGCTATGAGATGGCCTTTGGAGAAGAAGTTGTTTTTGACAAAGTAGCTTGCATGAAAAAACCCCATAATGATCATTTTAGTTTGGTTGCAGCCACTAAAGAAAAGTTTGTTGTTGCTGAAACTTTCAGGTCTGCAATCAATAATGACTCATTGATCAAGTTGGGGGCTTCTTTAACATATAATCAAGGAGACACTGAAGGGGAAATAGAGCTAGAAGACCATGGGGCCTTTGCTGATGAAGAGTTTAAAAAAGTTCTCAAATTCAAATTAGATTTTCCTCTTTATGTGGTCGATTATAAACAGAGGTCCGAAGAATTGGTAGGATTTGATTCTCTTCATGACCTTGATCATTTTCAGTTGGTGGGTGGTGAAAGACAAAAGTCTTGGAGCAGCTATGGGGGCAGCAAAGACAAGAAACAAAGTTCTTATTTTGAAATGCAGCCTATCAGTAGTTCACCATCCTTGCATTTTTGTGAGTGGAAAGGTCAATTCATGTTATTTGTTGAGGATGAAGTGAATGCCTTATTCAGATCTGACCGCTCACATGGTTCGGTTGAAGAGAGACAGGGAGAAGTTTGGGATGGAGTCACTCTCTTTAATCTGCAATTTATTAAAGACTCCTTAGTGATTATGAAATCAGAGTATCTATGTTGGATTAATGATCAGGATTACACCTACGAATTCACAAAGATCATTGGTGCATTTCAAGGATGTGAAAGAAAGGTTGATAAGCTTACTTTTGAGCTAGAATCAACGAAGTGCATATTGAGCTTCATTGTTGAAGTTTTTGGTGAGATTTTCCAGTTTTATGTTTGCTGGTTATAACATGGCTGAAGGAGATTTTTAAATACAACTCTTTGAGTGATTTTATTTACATTATAGGTATTGATGCAATTGATTTCTATGATATGGGCGACCCTTCTTGCAAAAGATGGGATTTTATTATGAAGTTTGGAATTTTTTAGGAAGGTCGTACCATTCCTAGGGCCTTATCATTCTTCAACACTTTGTATTGGGATTCGAGCTTGTTTCATGATGGCTGTTTTGCAGTGTCAAACTCATGTTTGCTGGTCGCCTAGCCTTTGGGAGTGTTGCTCCTAATTTTGGTGAGTTTTGGAGTTGTATAGAGGGAGGACTATGCATTTTGATGATAGATTAGTTCCTGGTTCTAAGATTTTCAGTTGCTGGTTTTTATATCAGATTTATATCAGTTCTGCTTTTGGTTTGTATTTTCAATACTTGAGAGATTATAAGTGTGGGAGATAATCTTCTTTCATTGTGCTTTGATAATATTGTAAAACACTTGTAATTAGCAGTTATTTGGCATTGTAAGACTGCAAACAGTAGTACTGTTCCAGTCATTTATTTGCTGCATTTACTTGTGTTTAATTTTCACATATTGTAACCCCTGGATGGTTTACCGCTAGTGTGGAGAAAGAACAAATTATTCTCTCATTTATCACCCATTGAAAAGTGGCAAATTCCCACTGTTAAGTGGATGCCCGTTAAGGATGAATTGTTTTGAATTGTAATGTTTTCCCCCCACTGATTAAGTGGTAGCGTGGAAATTCCTATGGCTGTTTCACCGCCTATTTGTAATCAGTTGTAATTCAATTTTTCAGTTTGTAGCTTAGTTTCCTCCACCATATGCTATCACCTCGCCTTCTAAAGGATCTTGGTGAACATTCTTGGCGTTGAGTTCATTTAGTTTGATTATCTTTTGGAAGCTAACGCTAACCATTGGCGTAGTGCTAGTTTTTGTGCTCGAAAATCGAAGAAAAAATTAAGAGGCATATTTTAGTGGTATCAGAGCAACTTTCTCCGAAATTTCATGAGTAATAAGTTTGGGATCTTCACTCTTTGCTGCTGCAATGAAGTTACCAACAGCTACCAAGACTTGTTTTATTGACACCTTGAAGCCAACGATGAAAAAATCTCCTTGAGTCCACACTTCCCATGTGAAGAATTCATGTTTGAATCCACTTATGCTTTCATTATCAAAATGCCCTTGATGATTACTGCTCACAAAACATGGCACACCCTCATAGAAATTATCTATCACCTTATGATTATCCAAATCATGTGAAGATAATGGACTGTTGTTTTCAACAATATTTTCTTCATCCCTTTCGTTGGTGTCTTCATAGAATTCAAGCTCATCTTTTTCAACTTGTGGATGCCCATCATTAGTTGCCGACCCACAAAGTGTAGCATGCTGAATACTAAATTCATTATCCGTCAAAACATCTATCTCATAGCTGCAAACCATTCCTTCTTGTGGCAAAGTCTCTTCCCAACTCAAGAGTTCACACTCTTGACGTACTTTCCAATCGCCGTCAACATATGGGATCACCTTGGTATTATGCAATGTTTCATCATTATGGAGTTCATTTATTCCTTCAACTATTTGCTTGATCTCCATAATCCTTGTATTAGCTTCTTGTTCCTTAAGGGTCGCTTGCAATAGATGAATGATTTTCTGCTTTGCAATAATTGTACAACTCTTTACATGCTGATTTTCCTAAAATCAAACTTTGAGTGGTTCATTTCAGTTTTCATATGCAGCTGGTACATTCATTTTTCCTCTTCACAATCTCTTTCCAATGATGGTTTATGGCTTCAAAAGTGGGAAATGATGTTTCATAGTGATTCAGATCAGAATTGGATAGTGTTCAAGTTCTTTTACAGTGGCTTTCCTTGTACAATCTCTTGCACTAGTGTTTGGGGCAGCGAACCCTTGTTTGATTTGGTTCAACTTTTTGAGACTTTGGTGGAGAGATTGGTGGAAGTTTTCAGAAAATTTCTTGAATATGTCAGAATTACTCAGGGGAGGCATTATACATCCTTGTGGATTTTTGAGGATGCGGCTGTTATGACTTTGCAAAGAGCTGTTTTTCCCTTTGCAATTAGCTATGATGGAGACACACTTGCTGTCGTGACTCGGTTTGTTGCTTTGAGGAGTTATGTTGATGAGAATATTTTTGAGTTGATTAGATTATTCATTTTGGTTCGCAGAATGGTGATTGACATTGACATTGCAGATGTTAATTCCTCAGAGTTTATTAGGCATGAAATGCTGCCTGATTTTGATTCCATTCCTTCCATGTTTTTCAGTTTGAATTTCAGGCATGTTATCTCTTTGAGGTTGCAGGGATGGTTTGTGCAGTTCTAGTGCAGTGATTTCATTTGTATGATCAGAGTAGTGCAACATCAGCATGGTGGGGTTTTTCAGAGATGGACTTGGGACCCCAGGATCCTATATGTTTGGTGGGATTAGTTGGGAGTGTTGTGGCATTGCTTGAGGACACACAATTTTGGGAAGGGCAGACTGTAATGTCCCCATTTTGGCCATATGCTCTCCTGTGACTGATAGCCTATTTCCGGAAATCCGTAGGCTGATCAGAAGTGCAAATTAGGGTTTTCCTATTTTATAGGAGGTTTTTGATGCATTCTTGAAGGGTTTTATGTATGAGTTTTGATGCATATCTGGTGGAGTTCTGGGTTTTCAAAGAGCTTCGCAGTGGTATGACATGAAAAGGCATTGGGCAACTTTTTAGAATTTATTATTTTTAGTAAGTTCTTTTTATGGCAGTGCCATCTTGGGCAGTAGCATCACCAGTCAGCTCAGTTTCCATTTCGGGCAGTATAGTTTGGACCACATCCGGCTTTCAGCATTTTGAGGCTCATTTTGGTGAAATGATTTATTTTAAGTCATTAATATTTTAAAATTCATTTTAGGCCCCATGGCCTAGATTAATGACTTAAAGTTATTTTAAAAGGGGGCCTTTGAGGGTGGACGCCTCATTGAGAGATTATTTAAATATTTCTAAAGTAAATATTTCTCCTTAAGTTTTGGACGCTTAGAAAGGTGAATTTAATGTTTTAAAAAGTTAAAATATTTCAAAAGTGAAATGGGCGTCCCTTTTGGAGAAAGATGGAAAGCCAACAATCACCTCAAAAGTTATAAAAGCAAGCCTTGCTCTAGCATTTGATCATCTTTGGTTGAATATATAGAAATGTTGTTGAATTAATTTCAGAACCTAGCTAAGGGGTAGCTTAGCTTTTGACCACCATTCTTTGGGCCTGAAACCATGGTTCCCTAGATGGTTGATTTGGAGTGTGCTTCATTCAAAAGTACATAATGAAATTCATTGTTGGAGGTTTTGATGATTTTTATCAGTTTCATGTTTGCTGGTTCATCCATGGTTGTAAGTGATTTTTAATCATAGCTGGTTGTGAGATTTTATTTGGCTTGTGGGTATTGAACCAAATCATTTCTATACTCTTGGCGACTCCTCTTGCAAATTATCAGATTTTATCTTGAAGTGTGTATTTTCTTAGAAGAATCGCCCTTCCTTCTTGGGCCATACTTCCTCAATAACTCAGCTTTGGAGTTTGTGCCTTTATTTGGAGGCTGTTTGGATATTGTTAATGCCTTGTTGCAGGTCGCCTTGTCAATGGGAAATTGAGAATTCAGTTTTGGAGTGCTTCATAGGAATTTTGAAAGAGAAATGAGCTTATTGGGGTTTGCACAGTTGCTGGTCTGTTTTTTTGAGTGTGATGGCATTATATTTCAGACTTAGTTCTTGGGAAACTATGCTGCTCATGTTCATGTGCAGTCCATTTGAAGAAGGCATAAGTTTTTGGTTGAAGATTTGAACAATTTAGTGAAGTTTCTTGCTGGTCTAAACATTCAATTTGCTGGGTTTTCTTTATCAGACCTGGTATGGTACTTTCATGCTATATTCTTTTGGCCTTTTAGTTCATCATGGTAATCAGACATATAGTAAAGTTATTACAGCTGTTTTGGAGCAGATTTCTAATGATATTCATTGTAATTAAATCATTGTAAATGTTGGTAACAGTAGTACTGTTCCAGTTTTTCCTATTTCAACATTTATTTGTATTTAATTCACAACATTGTAACCCCTGGAAGGTTTATTGCCAGTGTGGAAAAATAACTTGTTAATCTCTCTTTTGTACGCACTGAAAAGTGGTGAATTCCCACTCACGAGTGGATGCCCGCTGCAGCAGATGAATTAGTTTGTTTTGTAATGTCTTCCCCCCACTGATTTAGTAGAAGTGCGGAATTCTTTCATGGCTGGTTCACCGCCTAGCTCCATTCAATTGTAATTTCATTTTAGTTATTGCTTAGTTTTCTTCGCCATATGACACCTCTCCTTCATTGGGATTGAGTGTGCATTCTTGGCGTTGAGATTTTTTAAATTTGGATTTTCAATTTGGAGCTAACGTTAATTCATTTGGCGTAATATTGATCGTGTCATGAAGATTCCAAGAAAAAATTCAGGGGTGTATTTCAACACTTAATAAGAAGACTATTAAAAACAAATATCCCATCCCACAGATTGATGAGCTACATGGAGCAGTCTATTTTTGTAAGATAGACTTGAGGTTTGGTTATCACCAAATCAAAGTTAGAGAGGAAGACATCGAGAAAACAACGCTCAGATGCCACTATGGACATTTTGAGTTCCTTGTTATTGTAATGTCCCCTTCTCAAATGTGATCGTTTATGTTGACTGTTGGCCTATTCCGGTGACCCGTAGGCTACTCGGATGGTGAAATTAGGGTTTCCTAATTTTGAGGAGGTTGTTGCTTGAAGTTTGGAAATCGGATTGCGGATTCTTTCTGGGTTTTCAGAAATCTTCGCGGTGGTATGGTCAGCTTGGCGTTCCGAGCAACTTCATGAATTTACTATTTTTAGTAAATTCTATTTTTGGCAGTGGACAGGTTGGGTTCAGTTCAGTTGGTCTTCTTCTTCAGTTGGTTTAGCTGGCACTTCAGTTTTTGGCCTTTGGGTGCATTTTCCTTGGAGAGATAAGTATTTTCACATTATAATATTATATTTTAATATTATAACCCCCCCTTGCCTAGCGTTACAACTTTATGTTGTTTTTAAAAAGGGGACCTAAAGGGTCGATGCTTCATTGTGAGATAAATTATATTTCTAAAGTCAAATATTGGGCTAAATGAAATGGACGCCTACTTGAGGAGTTTGACTTTTATTAAAAAGTGAAATATTTCATTAAGGGGGAAAAGGACGCCATCTTTTGGAGGGAAATGTTGAATTCAAAATTAGGGTTTTGGGCACCCTTCTTGAAGCTTCTAGAAGGCTCTCTTCATGTCTTTATATTCAGGCCTCAGCTCTTCATTTGGGATCTTTTCTCTACATCGTTATGTTGCTGAATTGTCTTCAGGCACTCGCTTCGAGGAAAGCACACCTCTTAGCATTGGCTCATCTTCTTGCTTGAAAGATAGCAACTAGTTGAGAGGATAGTTTGTAATAGGTTAGTTTTGCATTTCAGTTGAATATCTTGCATTTTGGAGTTGTAGCTTGCATTTTCTGTCTCATTTTGTAGTTGCTGATTTCCACAGCTGATTGTAAGATTTGCTTATATCTTTGAAAATAAAAATATTGCAGTTCTGGGTGTTTAACCAATCTGATTTCTTGCTAGGGGCGACTAAGTGTGCCAATTTTCAGATTTTATGCTTGTGTCTTGGATTTTATGGAGCAAAATCGCCCCTCCTTGAGGGCCGTACCTTTCTCAAGATGCATTGAATTCCGTGCAAAATAAATTAGAGTCATTTGGGTTGGTTTCTCAATCACTTAGGGGGCGCCATCATACTAGGAGTTGAATGCATTTAGTTTTATGTGATTTGGGTGAGATTTGAGTGATTTGTGAGCATTTTAGTAAGTTGCTGTGTTGCTGGTCTGTGCAATTTTCTGTCAAAATCAGTCATATCAGATTTGGGAAAAGTTCATTTGTGAGTGAGAAGTTGTTACTAAAGGGATTTGGGGCTTTGGAGATTAGTTAAGAATTATTGCAGCATTTGAAGCTTCTAATCTTGTGCTATTGGCTGCTTCTCTAACTTATTGTAAGCTGAACAGTAGTACTGTCAGCAATTCTCTCTTCTCATCTTTGAATTTACATTGTACTTCCCACTGAATAAGTGGAAGAGGCTGGCTTGCCGCCTATTTACTTTCAGTTAAGTAGTTTAGGGACCCTCTGACCATATGCTCGCCATCACTCAGCGCCATTCTTGGTTAGGGTTAATTCTGTTCATCATGCATTGATCCTTTGACCATATGCTCGTCTGCACAGACGCATTCTTGGTTAGAGTTCCCTTCAGTTTGCATTTGCATTAGAACCTCTGACCAATGCTCACACCTTGCCCACATCGGGATCCTGGTGTACATTCTGGTTAGAGTTACCTTCTGCATCGTTTTGGTTTAGAGCTAACCTTAACGGGTGCGTGTTCATTGTAATTGCTTTATGAAAATCAAAAAAAAATTGGTCCGGTTCTTTACAGTGGTATCAGAGCCATGATTTTGCCAACCTGTGCCCTACAGTGAATTCAGTTGTCAGATGAGTGACAGAGATTTTGCAGATACTTCACCAGAAGTCAGGTCAGAAGACAACAGACACAGTTTCCGCCAGTGCTAGAAGCAAAAATTTTTTCAGAGGCTTTGAGAGAAACAGGAAGAGTAGTAGATACTGGTAAAACAGTTGAGAACATGGCAGAAAGTCATAAGCAGGCCATGGATGAGAAAGATGAAAGGATGGAAAAGAAGTTTGATGGGATGATTGAGATGATGTCCCGGTTACTTGCTCGAATGGACCAGTAAACTCCTCAGAATCATACTCCTAATCAAAACCATGCTACAGGAGAAAACAGTGGAGTCAATGGGAACAATGGTAATGGGGGAAGTAGAACTATTGGTCAGCTTGAGGCCACCTCTAGCGGATCAACCTCTAGGCCACTCTTTGCTACATTCACTCAGAGGGAGGAACCGCAAGTTGAAGCTCCCATTCCTTTTGCAGATGTTGCCAGGCAAGCCTACTTGGAGTATGCCACCTTACCCCCTGATCTTAGAGACCAATGGTCCTTTGATCAGTTCTTGAACCAAAGAAACAGAAGAAACGGAGGAAGAGTTGATAACCGTGCTCATATGGCTCCTAGAACCGATTATCAACAAGCCCTTGGGAAGGTGTCATTGGCTCACTTCGGTGGAAGTGATAAGTGTTCAACAAGATCGTGGGTTCGGAAGTTAGACAACTACCTTTCACTTCGTCCCATGCCAAAAGAAGATGCCATCAAGTTTGCAACACTTCACTTGGAGGGAGCTGCCCATGAGTGGTGGTACCATGGTTTGGTCACACTTGGCCATAACCTTATTCGAACCTATGGAGAATTTGCCAATAAGCTGATTGATAGGTTCGACACTAAGGATCCTGAAGTAAGATTTCGTGAGCTTGCACAACTGAAGCAACATGGCTCCTTGGATTCTTACATTGCTGATTTCCAGAGACTTTCTGTGATGGTGCCCAACATCACTGAAAGAAGATTAGTTGTTTTGTTTTTTGAAGGGTTGGTTGAACCCTTGAAAGGGTGGGTTAAAGCTTTCGATCCACCAAGTCTTGAAGAAGCAATCAAGAAGTCCCGAAATATGGAGTTATCAGCCCCTAGGCCTAAATTTCCGCCTAAGTCTTTTGGCCATAAGAAGGACAAGAGACATTCTTCAAATCAGCACAAGAAGTTTCCACCTAAGCTAACTGAAGAGCAACGTGAACAGCTCAGAAAGGAGGGCAAGTGTTATACATGTTTAGAGCCTTGGACCAAAGGTCATAGATGTCCTGGAAGAGGGCGTTATAATCAAATGGGGACATATTCTGATTATGGATCAGAATCTGATATGTCTGATCAACAGTCTTATTTTGGGGACAGCGAGGAAGAGAGAGCTCCAAAAGAGTTCGATCATGAGCAAGGAGTTGGGGGCCCTATTGCCCAACTCTCTAGTTTTCAAAAGAACGAATCTTTCAAGGTTCGTGGTGGAGTTGGAGGTCATCGTATTGTTGCCCTAATTGATACTGGTGCAACTCATAACTTCATTGATGAAGGTGTGGTTGCAAAGAGAGGTCTCAAAACTCAAGAATTTGAAGGCTTCAAAGTCATGGTGGCTGATGGGTTTCATATTTCCTGCAACCGAAGAGTTCCTAACATGTCCATGCAGTTAGGCAACTATGAAGTCAAAGATGACTTCTATGTGGTTACTATTGGTGACACAGATGCAGTACTTGGTATACAATGGTTACGCTCACTTGGTGAAATCTCTCTCAATCTACAAACAATGGAGCTCAAGTTCCAATCTGATGGAAAGAAAGTGGTGTTAAGAGGAATGTCCAATGGTGGTCCTCGAATAGTTTCATTCAAAAGAATGGAGAGGCTGATTCGGCATGATCAAGTTGAGTGGGCTGCGGAATGCATGGTCCTTCCAGCTAGTCCAGTTGAGACAAAGAGGGACTACCCTCCAGATATTCAGTCTATACTTACCAAGAGGAGTAAGGTGTTTGCTGATTTACCTCCTGGGCCACCTCCTGAAAGAGGAGCTGAGCATGTCATTGAACTCAAGGAAGGGGCCAAACCAGTCATCACAACACCGTATCGGTATCCTAAGAAGCAGAAGGATGAGATTGAGAAGAACATAAAAGAACTCTTGGAGATGGGCTTCATTCGTCCTAGCAAGAGTCCCTTCGCTTCAGCTGTAGTTCTTGTGAAGAAGAAGGATGGCACCATCCGCATGTGTGTGGATTATCGTGCCTTGAATCAAAGCACAATGAAAAACCGGTACCCCATTCCTCGAATAGATGAGCTCATTGACGAGCTACATGGTGCCAAGTTCTTTTCCAAAATTGATTTGAGATCGGGTTAATATCAAATTTGGATGAGAGGTTCAAATGTTGAGAAGACGGCATTTAGATGCCACTATGGTCATTTTGAGTTCTTAGTCATGCCTTTTGGGTTGACTAATGCTCCAGCCACCTTGCAGTCTTGCATGAACAGAGTTTTCCAGAAACAGTTGAGGAAATTTGTGTTGATCTTCTTTGATGATATTCTCATCTTCAGCAAGACGTGGGAAGAACATCTCAAGCACTTGGAGGAAGTGCTTAGCATTTTTGAATCAGAAAGTCTGTTTGCCAAAAAGTCCAAATGTGAATTTGGAATGAAGGAGCTGCTCTACCTTGGTCATATAATCAGCGCTGATGGAGTGAAGGTTGATCCTGAAAAGATCAAGGCAATAGTTGATTGGCCGCCTCCAGAAAACTTGACTCATTTGAAGGGGTTCTTGGGTCTTTGTGGCTTCTACAGAAGATTCGTGAAGGGCTACTCCCAAAGTGCTGCTCCTCTTACTGACCTCACTAAAAAGGGGGCTTTCATGTGGTCAGAAAAGGCTCAGAGTGTGTTTGATAAGTTCAAGAAAATCATGAGTTCTTGTCCAGTATTGGCCATACCAGATTTCTCCAAACCTTTCGAGTTACAGTGTGATGCATCAGGAGAAGGTGTTGGGGCTGTTTTGATGCAAGATGAAAGTAGGAAACTAAGGGGAGTTGAAAGGGTCTATTCCATCTATGACAAGGAAATGCTTGCAATCATGCATGCATTAGCAAAGTTTAGACAGTATCTGGTGGGGAGCAAGTTTGTGGTCAAGACCGATCACAACAGTCTCAAGCACTTCATGCATCAGAAGGACTTGAATGAAAGACAACAAAAGTGGGTGAGTAAGCTTCAAGCTTATGATTTTGACATTGAGTATGTCAAAGGGAAAAATAATGTTGTGGCTGATGCTCTATCTAGGAGACCTCATTTGAGCTCATTGTGTGAGCTTACTGCTGATTGGAAGGAGATGTTGCTTGCTGATTATGCCAAAAATCAGTTTGCAACCAGCATCATTGAAGGTACTTTTCATGATGAAAGGTACAAGGTAATTGATGGTTTGATATATTACAAGGGAAGAATCTTTTTGGTGGCTGATTCCAAACTTAAGAAGAAGATTTTGATGACTTTCCATGACATTCCACTTGCTGGTCATCAAGGCTACTTCAAAACATATAGGCAGATTCGAGAAAGATTTTCTTGGAAAGGATTGAAAGAGGAAGTTCAGCGCTACATCAAGGAGTGTAGCACTTGTCAAATGAACAAAAATGAGCACTCTCTTCCAGCTGGTCTACTGCAGCCACTTCCCATTCCAAATAAAAAATGGGAAAGCATTTCGATGGATTTCATCACGGGATTGCCTAGGGCTCAAGGCAAAGATTGTATTTATGTTGTAGTGGACAGATTGACCAAGTTTGCTCACTTTTTTGCCATCACTAGCACATTTTCAGCAGCTCAAGTTGCAGATTTGTTTTTCCATGAAGTGTTCAGATTGCATGGGTTGCCAAAAAATATTGTGAGTGATAGGGACAGCAAGTTCCTAAGCACCTTTTGGCAAGAGGTTTTCAGAATGAGTGGTACAGTGCTTACTCCTAGCACTAGTTATCACCCTCAAACTGATGGTCAAACCGAGATAGTAAACAAATGGTTGGAGGGCTATCTCAGAAATTATGTTTCGGAGCAGCAAAGAGCATGGGTGAAATGGCTCCACATTGGAGAATATTGCTACAATTCATCCTTTCACATGTCAATAAGGATGTCTCCATTCATGGCTCTCTATGGTTATGAGGCCCCTAACTTTGCTGATTTGGTGTTTGGTGATAGCAAAGCTCCTCTAGCCAAGGATTGGTTGCAGCAAAGTCAAGATATTTTGAAATCCTTGAAGAACAACCTTCAAATGGCACAAAATCAGCAGAAGATGTACGCTGATCAGCAGTGTGTTGAGCGTTCATTTGAGGTTGGTGATATGGTTTATCTTCGACTTTAGCTTTATAGACAGTCTACACTCAAGAAGAGTGGAGCTGAGAAGCTAAAACCTCGCTTCTATGGGCCTTTCAAAGTTGTCAGAAAGGTTGGAGCAGTGGCTTATGAGTTGGAACTACCATCGAGTAGTAAGGTCCACAACGTCTTCCATGTGTTTCGCCTCAAAAAGGCACTTGGACACAATGTTGTTGCTTCATCACAGTTGCCTCCCTTAGATGAAGAAGGGCAGTTGACCTTGATTCCATAAGAGATTATTAATTCCAGAGAGCGTTCTTTGAGGAGGAGAACAATCAAAGAGTACTTGGTGAAGTGGAAGAATTTACCTTTGGAGGATGCTACTTGGGAGAATGAGGAGATTCTACAGCATCCAGACTTGCGATTGCTTGAGGGCAAACAATCTTGGGGAGGGCGGACTGTAATATCTCCTTCTCAAATGTGATCGTTTCTGTTGACCGTTGGCCTATTCCGGTGACCCGTAGGCTACTCAGATGGTGAAATTAGGGTTTCTTAATTTTGAGGAGGTTGTTGCTTGAAGTTTGGAAATCGGATTGCAGATTCTTTCTGGGTTTTCAGAGAGCTTCGCGGTGGTATGGTCAGCTTGGTGTTCCGAGCAACTTCATGAATTTACTATTTTTAGTAAATTCTATTTTTGGCAGTGGACAAGTTCGGTTCAGTTCAGTTGGTCTTCTTCAGTTGGTTCAGCTAACACTTCAGTTTTTGGCCTTTGGGTGCATTTTCCTTGGAGAGATAAGTATTTTCACATTATAATATTATATTTTAATATTATAACCCCCCCTTGCCTAGCATTACAACTTTATGTTGTTTTTAAAAAGGGGACCTAAAGGGTCGATGCTTCATTGTGAGATAAATTATATTTCTAAAGTCAAATATTGGGCTAAATGAAATGGACGCCTACTTGAGGAGTTTGACTTTTATTAAAAAGTGAAATATTTCATTAAGGGGGAAAAGGACGCCATCTTTTGGAGGGAAATGTTGAATTCAAAATTAGGGTTTTGGGCGCCCTTCTTGAAGCTTCTAGAAGGCTCTCTTCATGTCTTTATATTCAGGCTTCAGCTCTTCATTTGGGATCTTTCGTCTATTACATCGTTATGCTACTGAATTGTCTTCAGGCACTCGCTTCGAGGAAAGCACACCTCCTAGCATTGGCTCATCTTCTTGCTTGAAAGATAGCAACTAGTTGAGAGGATAGTTTGTAATAGGTTAGTTTTGCATTTCAGTTGAATATCTTGCATTTTGGAGTTGTAGCTTGCATTTTCTGTCTCATTTTGTAGTTGCTGATTTCCACAGCTGATTGTAAGATTTGCTTATATCTTTGAAAATAAAAATATTGCAGTTCTGGGTGTTTAACCAATCTGATTTCTTGCTAGGGGTGACTAAGTGTGCCAATTTTCAGATTTTATGCTTGTGTCTTGGATTTTATGGAGCAAAATTGCCCCTCCTTGAGGGCCATACTTTTCTCAAGATGCATTGAATTCCGTGCAAAATAAATTAGAGTCATTTGGGTTGGTTTCTCAGTCACTTAGGGGGCGCCATCATACTAGGAGTTGAATGCATTTAGTTTCATGTGATTTGGGTGAGATTTGAGTGATTTGTGAGCATTTTAGTAAGTTGTGTTGCTGGTCTGTGCAATTTTCTGTCAAAATCAGTCATATCAGATTTGGGAAAAGTTCATTTGTGAGTGAGAAGTTGTTACTAAAGGGATTTGGGGCTTTGGAGATTAGTTAAGAATTATTGCAGCATTTGAAGCTTTTAATCTTGTGCTATTGGCAGGCTCTCTAATTTATTGTAAGTTGAACAGTAGTACTGTCAGCAATTCTCTCTTCTCATATTTGAATTTACATTGTACTTCCCACTGAATAATTGGAAGAGGCTGGCTTGCCGCCTATTTACTTTTAGTTAAGTAGTTTAGGGACCCTCTGACCATATGCTCGCCATCACTCGGCGCCATTCTTGGTTAGGGTTAATTCTGTTCATCATGCATTGATCCTTTGACCATATGCTCGTCTGCACAGGCGCATTCTTGGTTAGAGTTCCCTTCAGTTTGCATTTGCATTAGATCCTCTGACCAATGCTCACACCTTGCCCACATCGGGATCCTGGTGTACATTCTGGTTAGAGTTACCTTCCGCATCGTTTTGGTTTAGAGCTAACCTTAACGGGTGCGTGTTCATTGTAATTGCTTTGTGAAAATAAAAATAAAAATTGTCCGGTTCTTTACAGTTATGCCCTTCGGATTGACTAATGCCCTTACTACATTTCAGTCTTGCATGAACATAGTTTTCAAACAATAGTTGTGTAAGTTTGTCTTGATATTTTTTGATGATATTCTTATTTACAACAGATCATGGGAGGAGCACTTGAGACACTTAGATGAGGTGTTTTGAGTATTTTGGAGAGTGAATCTTTGTTTGCTAAGGAGTCCAAGTGTGAATTTGGTATGACAGAGTGGTTGTATCTTGGTCACATTATTAGCTCAAAGGGAGTTAGCATTGATCGAGAAAAGATCAAGGCTATACTTGATTGGACTCCACTTACATATCTCACACATTTGAAGGGATTTTTCGGGCTTTGTGGTTTCTACAGAAGGTTTGTCAAGGGATTTTCACAGTTGGCTGCCCCACTTACTGATTTGACCAAAAAGGGGGCATTTGAATGGTCTAAATCAGCGCAGCAATCTTTCGATAGATTTAAACAATTGATGAGCACGTGCCCAGTTTTAGCTATTCCAAACTTCTCTAAGCCTTTTGAGCTTGAGTGTGATGCCTCAGGTGAAGGCATAGGTGCAGTCCTCATGCAGAATAAACATCCTATAGATTTTGAGAGTAGGAAGTTGAGAGGAGGTGAGAGAGCTTACTCTATTTATGACAAGGAGATGTTGGCAATCATGCATGCACTTGCCAAGTTCAGACAATACCTTGTTGGGGGCAGATTTGTAGTGAAAACAGATCATAATAGCCTTAAGTATTTTCTTAATCAAAGGGATCTTAATGAGATGCAGTAGAAATGGGTAAGCAAACACCAGGGATATGACTTTGAGTCTTTGACATTGAATATGTCAAAGACTGAAAGGGAAAAGGAATGTAGTGGCTGATGCTTTGTCTAGAAGACCACACTTGAGCTCCATTTAAGTCATAGCAGCAGATTTGAAGGGAAAAATAGAGGTTGATTATGTTAAGAATGCACTAGCAAACAACATTCTTGATTGGTCATTACAGGATGATAGATACCAGGTGAAGGATGGCCTCATTTATTACAAGGATAGAATATGGCTGACTCCTGATTCTAAGGTGAGAGTGCACATATTTAAGGCTTTCCATGACATTCTGATGGCTGGTCATCTTGGATATTAAAAGATATATAGGCAGATCCGTGAGAGATTTTCATGGAAAGGGATGAAAGATGACAACTAAAGTATGTCCGTGAGTGCCAAGCATGCCAACAGAACAAAAATGGGCATACTTATCCTGTTGGTCTATTGCAACCCCTTCCCATTCCTACTCAAAAATGGGAAAGCATATTGATGGATTTCATCATAGGGCTTCCAAAGGTGCAGGGGAAGGACAATATTTATGTGGTAGTGGATAGATTGACTAAATTTGCTCACTTTTTTGCCATATCAGCAAGAATTATAGCAGTGCAAGTGGCAGATTTATTTTTCAGGGAGGTATTCAGGCTTCACAGGACATCCAAGACCATCATTAGTGATAGAGACAACAAGTTCATGAGTTAGTTTTGGCAGGAATTATTCAGATTATGTGGTACGGAGCTGACCCCTAGCATTAGTTACCACCCTTAGACTGATGGGCAAACTGAGGTGGTGAATAAGTGGGTGGAAGGTTACGCAACTATGTTTTAGGGCAGCAGAAGGCGTGGGTTAAATGGTTGCACCTAGGAGAGTATTGCTATAACTCTACCTTCCATATGTCTATTTAGATGTCTCCATTTATGGTATTATATGGTTATGAAGCGCCCAACTTTGTTGATTTACTTTTCAGAGATTGTAGGGTGCCTAGAGCCAGAGATCTTTAGGAGAGTCAGGACATCATGAGGTCTCTGAGAGAGAATATACAACATGCTCAGAATCAACAAAAGCTATATGTTGATCAACACCGCGTTGAGCATGTTTTTGAGGTTGGAGACATGGTTTATTTGCGGTTGCAGCCCTATAGGCAATCCACTCTCAAGAAGAGTGGGTCAGAAAAGCTTAAGCCTCTTTTCTATGGTCCTTTCATAGTTATCAGGAGGATTGGAGAAGTGGCCTATGAGTTGGAGCTGCCCGAGAACAAGGTGCATAATGTCTTTCATGTTTCTCATCTTAAGAAGGCACTTGGTCAGAATGTGGTTTCCTCTACAGAGTTGACTCCTTTGGATGAGGAAGGCAAGTTGATTCTGATCCCTGAGGCTATATTGGAGGTCAAAGAGCGTACATTGCGAAGAAGGGTGGTCAAGAAGTATTTGATTAAGTGGAAGAATTTTCCAGTGGAGGATGCTATGTGGGAGAGTGAGTAGATATTAGCATCCTGAGTTGCAATTGCTTGAGGGCAAGCAATCTTGGGAAGGGCCGACTATAATGTCCCCTTCTCGCTCTTGAGCAGTGTAGAGATCAATTAGCCTATTCCAGAGTTCTCGTAGGCTAGTTGATGTGGTTAGGGGACTCAGTGGCTACCATTGGAGTTCAGTGTTGGGTTTCAGAAGGGTTTTCTATTTATAGCAGTGGCGGGTTTATGAGGTTGTCAGCTTCAGTTGGTCACAACACTCTTTAGTAGTCTTCAGTTTGCTTAGTTTGGTGTACACTTACTATTTTTAGCAGTGCTATTTATAGTAAGTCATTTTTGGGGAGTTTGTCCCAGGTCGGTTTGTACGCAGCAACATTATTTCTCATATGGTTTGGAAAGCTTAAGGTTGTATTATTTAATTGATTTAATCAGTCATTTGAGTTGTTTATAAAGTTATTTTATAAACTTAAATTGAGGAGGTGGGTGGTCATTCAAAAAGCACTGTGGGCCTAGGCGCACAACTTAAAGTTGTTTTTAAAAGGTTTATTAATATTATATTCCTCATGTGTGGGATGCCTAAGGGAGAAAGAAGAATTTAAAATGATTTATTTTTCAAATGCAAGGAAGGGCGTGGGTTTTATGAGGGAATTGAGAAACCTTTCAAGTCTAGTCGCCCTTATCTCTTTATAATCTCATTTTGGCTCTCATTTGGATATCTTCACTTTGGCAACATAACAAAATGTTGCTGGATTTCTTCCAGATTGCTTGGGCTGCGAACTGAGGACGGAAACCCTCGTCGTTTGGGCTGATTTCAGTGGTGAAATATCCACCCTAGTTAGATTGTGAGTGATTCCACAACAGGGATCATTTAGAGCTTAACAGAGTTCAGTTTTCAGGGGAATTTGTTGATTGAAAATGAAGATTTTCCAGTTTTTTTGAGGAGTTTCTCCTTGGTTTTGGTGTGGATTTGTTTAGCTTTCTGTTTGGCGTGGTTTTATTGAGGTTTTGGTGTGTTTCTAATCATTTTCTGGGCAATATCTTTCTGGATCTGAACCTACGTTTTTGCTCATAGCTCTGAGATGGATTGAGATTTCGAAATGGGTATTGATTCATTGGGTGACCCTTCTCATGGCGATTCTATCAAGTGCTAGCTTGCAATTTTTGGTGAAGGATTTGATTTTTTAGAGCAAATTGAAATTCTTGAGGGGGACGTCCTTTGCTGGGTAAAAAAACAGTTTCAAGTCTGCTGCCGTTATGGTTGGAACTGCTGGTTATTTGGTGATCATTTGCAGTGCTTCTAAGGCATTGGGAAGCAAGGTGAATAGGGGTCACAGCATGGGTATCGCTTGAAGCATGTTCGAGTCTCATGTTTGCTGCTTGCATCTCCTTTCAGGTCTGAAATTCTCTATCAGCACTGGCATTTGTCTTGTAAATCTGAGTTTAACTGTTACTCAATACTAAGTACTGAAAGGGCAGAAATATACCTTATTTTGCAAGTTTATCTATTGTTATCTTTGTAAACTGTTATTTGTATGCTTATTTCATGAATGTCACATGAGAACAAACAAATAAATCAAGTCAGAAAACACTCACACAGCAGTTGGAACAAATCAGAAAAAAATTTGGGGGTCTATATTACATTAGTATAGTGTTTGGTTGATTCCTATATATTGTACAATGTATATGATAAAAATTTGAACAATAATTCTTGGGATAAACTTAGAATTGTGATCTTGCACCATTGGCTTCAATTTTACTTCATAAGATTTGGTGGCACTGCCTTAAAAGAAATCTGGTCTGATATAAGATATTCATGCCCTTAGACCACAATGTAGTTAGGACCAATTGATTAGATGATCTCTAAGATGGATAAACAAAAGACAACGTAGAAGACGATTGCGAGTAGTAGAAGAAACCCCAAAAGTACAAATCCAAGCTGGAGTTAAAGTTGTAGCTAGGAAAATAAATATCAAAACATTTCCACTATGAATAATCACATGAATGACAATTGGGTAGAAATAGCAAGACACCTTCCATTACTAGACAAAGTGTGGGTTGATCTTGTAGACCAAGTTGAAAAGTCAATACATCATCTAGATGAGGGAAGTTGGGAGATATAGTCCAAAGACTCCTTTATAGATAGAAAGAGAGAAGCATATAAGATAAACCTTTGAGACATCAAAGAGTTGTTAAACAAAGATAAAATGGAGCCAAAAACTCCAGGGCTAAGGGTGTATAAAAGAGAATCTTAAGGCAAAAGAAGTGTGCAGAATGTTGAAGTTGTAGGAACAGTAGAGGATTCTCATGTGGTCAAGATTGCCAGCAGAGCACCAAAATGCATAAATCGAAACTCCTTGACGAGTAGGTTCTAAGCACTAGGTTTGTAGAGGAGCAAAACCATTGTGACTCCACCATGAAGCCCTAGTGTAGACAGACAAAAGCTGCCTGAGTTTACAAGTCATGGATTAGAGGATCCTGTAAAGCACTGGAAGATATGTGAAATGATTTGGACTGCGAATGGCCAATACAATAGAGCATATTGGGCTAGGGTCTTTTCTAGCCACCTTGAGAGATGTGGCTATTGATTGGTACATAGAGATTAAACTAACCTCCCAAATATGTGAGACAAGTTAAAGAAGGCCTTTGAAGAAGAATACAAACTGCTTTGAGATGACAATGAAATTGTCATAGAAATCTACAACACAAGACTATGTAAGCATGAAAATGTGAGAGTTTATAATTGTAGGCATAAAGAATTACTTGTGAAGTTAGAAAAAGAACTTGATGGATTAAAGAAAAGATGGTTTATTGAAGGCTTTATATCTTCATTAAGGAAAAAAATGAAAGTTATAACCTCCTCATTGTATGCAAAAGCATATAATAGAGCAATGGGCATATAAAGTGAAGAAAAAATGTCTTAATGAGCTAGAAGAAAAAAAAATGAAGACGAGGGATCAAATGGAAGCAACGACAATTAATTAGGTGTTGGCAATATTGTCATTGGTGTCAAAGGCATATGAACAAGATCATTATCATTGAAGTATGAATGGAATTGTTAGGAGATTGTCATTGATGTCAAGTTAAAATAAGGAGATTTATTGTCACAAATGATATTTTTGGAGACCTTATAAAGAATATGAATAGTTACAAGTGTGCAGACCAAACAAGAGAAAACAACAATCAGATCTTATAAGTATGCAGATCCAAAAAAGAAAAGCAGAGACTATAGTATGCAAAGCAGCAATTAAATATATATAATATGCAGCTATAAGACAAAAGCAAATAAGACAAGAATTGCTGATTTGTTAATAAGACAAAATTGTCTTATTCAAAATTTAGGAGGTGAGATATAATTTAAAGTTAAGTGATTTGTCACTAAAAATAAAACTGAAAAAAAGCAACGATGGCAAAAAGAAACAAACTGGGAAAAAGACAAATTAAGAAAAGGAGCATATAAGACAACACCACAAAAAGACAAAATAAGCATAAGACAAAAATGTCTTATTCGTGGCATAGAGTAAGCTGTTGGTAAAGCAATTAAACCTTTTTGAAGAGGTGCGATTTCATTTAATGAAAAATCACGATTTGTTTTCATAAAGCAAAATCAGATGTATCAAAGGTTTGAAGAGGTACGTTTTATTCTTGAAGAGAAACGCTTTCTGGCTGAGATGATGCGATTCTATATTAATTAAAATAATTCAGAATTATCAATATAAAAAAAGGAGTTATTAAATAAAGAGCTGCAATTTCAGATATGAAGCTCTCCATTGAAGGGATGTAATAAAATTTCAAATGGTACGATTTGTTTTTATACAATCCAGATTCTTATGAAGTGATGCAATTTATCTATGAAGAGAAGCAACTACAAACTATGTAAGAAAGATTAATTTGTGAAGGGGAATGATTTGTTTTAAAATGGTACGGTCTGCTTGTGAAAAGGCAGCAATTCAAAGGGACACATTGCTTAAACAAAGAGTTACAATCTTTGATTAGAATATATATAGATGATTCAAATTCAGATTTGAAGTGTATGATGTGTGGAATAAGGTTATATCATCCAACATAAGTAGATTTTAAGAAGGATAGAATAATGGAGCAGATATGAGTAATGGGAGATGAAGATGGAATAAGTGTATGAGATACAAAGATAAATCAATAATCACAAGAAGATTATATAATGAATTAAGAAGACTATATTATGCAGATTTGTATGACAAGATGGTAAGATATAGATGTATGTGAAAGTGTGTGAAAAAGGAGATATCATATAAACACAATCAGACCTTAAGAATACATCTGAGAATGAGTGTATAGAAATCAGAGCAGCAAATCATTTTTGTAAGAGAGATATGCGTGTGAAATAAGAGAAACATCAGACATACAACTACAGATTTGAAGGAGAGCTTATATGTGGATAATGTATTATCATTTGTAAGCAGATTTAAAGAGTGTGTGAGGATTAAAGATAAATATCATATCTACTACACCTACAGATCCAGGAGTATGAAGACACTCAGATTTTAAGATGGATTTATGAAAAGTTAAAAGGCAGATTTATATGAAGAATCTATGGTAGACTGATAACAAGACTTATGAGAGCTTATGTGCAGATCTATTGAAAGAATTATGAACAGATATAATGCAAATTTGTGAAGTATTTATGGCAGATTTATGAAGAGAAGTTTATGCAGATTTGCGAAGCATTAATGAAGAGGAGTTTATGCAGATTTGTGAAGCATTATGAAGAGAAGATTATAGCAGATTTGTAAGAAGGATATTTGAGCAGAATTGTCCATCATCCGTTGAAAAAGCAACATTGAAGGTGGAACACTATTCTTGAAATTAGTATCTTTTGCTAAGTTGGTACTTGGCAAGTAGGAGTTTGGTACTCCTTGTAGGTTGGTGCCTACTAAATCGGAGATAGGAGTTGATGCTCCTTGTGGGTTGATGCCTACTAAAGTGTGAGAGTTGGTGATTCAAGTAGGTTGGTGCTTACATTCATTGTAATACTTATATAATTCATAAAGTACATTATTTCTACCGTGGTTTTATCCCGTAAGGGTTTCCACGTAAAATCTTGGTGTCAACTTGTTCATATTGTTATATTCTTGCATGGTTGATATTGTGTTAGAGTTTAAAGTGGGTAAAGTTGAGAGGGTGAGAATTTGTTCATATACTGATTCACCCCAGCCGCCCTGCCCCCCACCTTCCCCCCATTCGCCCCCCCTGCCCCTCTCAATATATTTTGTGCTCTTCATTAGAAATAGTACAAGCACTTAGGAGAGACATGGTTTGAATGATGAAGGAATTAAAGGTGGAGAAATAAATCAACTAAGAATCTAAAGAGGTATGGTATATTGTTTGCAAAAGTGAAGGTCACACCAAAGATAGTTGTTTGATGAAAATGTTTTTGTGATATTTGTTATGGGCTATTCAATAAAAACAAAATGAAGAGTAGAAGCGCACAAGTGATTTTCACACATGGAGAGCGGTCCACTCCACAGAGCATTCCATCAAAGCTACAAAATAGTATGAATGCATCTTTGGGTGGCTATCAAAGTCAAAGAGGAGGTTGGAGTTGGATATAGTATGACTAGAAATGTTGTTCCATTATATGATGTCCGCAATGCGATGAATGCAGACATTTTGCAAGAGACTACCATAGAAACCAGAAAAAAATGGGATTGTTGTGTAATGGTGTGGTCCTCGAGACCATGAAGACATTGGATATCCAAATCATAAGGCCAACATTGATATGGTTGATGTAGAGAGACATAATGAGGTATTGGCCATTACTTGAGCCCAAGTAAAGAAGGTAGTTTACTTGGACCCACGTATGGGAAAATAAAGACTTCTTAAATCAAGAGCTAAGGTGGAGCATGCTATGGATAATGAATGCCACCACTCAAATGCAAATGCAAGTATGTTAACAAATCAATTGCAATCTAAAAAAATTAATTCAAACCACCATACCAATTAAAGTAGTGGAGTTATTACAAAGTATTCCCAAACTTAGAAATGCTATAACTAATATTGTATCTATGAGGAATGAGATGGTGCATGCTATGACCCATTTAGAATCTAGAGATAATGAAGACCCCATAACGAAACCTCCATTATTGGGATATCAACCGATCGATCCCATGTTCTTGACGATTAAGATGTCAAAGAAACCAATAGTGGTACACATGGAGATTCTTGGAAGGAATCTTACTAACACAATTATTGATAGCAGGTTTGGTGTGAATGTATGTCCAAAAGACACTTGGGGAAGCCTAGGTAAGTTGAAATTTTGGCCTCTACTTTTCAATTGGTGGGTACAAATGGCCCAAAAGGTACTTATTGGAACACAAACACATTTAAATTGAATTTTGTGGTCATCTCATTATGGAAGAAAGTGTACAATGTATTATTGGGTCGAGGTTGGTTGGTAGCAGCCAAAGATGACCACAACTGGAAAAAGAACAAACTTTCCATAAAAAGCAAGGGTAAAAAATACATAATCAATTTGAAGAACTAGGTAGTAAGTGAAGAAGCAACTTCCTTAGATTTGTTAGATTTAGACTCTAAAGAAGACTGGATAGAGAAGTATGTTCAAGATCTCTAGTGGAACCAAATGACGAAGTGATTTTGGATATGTATTTGTGTTCAAAAGATGAAACAAATTCTCTTCATGGCTTGTTTTATTGAAGTTATAGAGATCAATGAAGAAGAACAAGGATTGTGCAATGACAAACAACCAGTGAAAAATGACTTTGAAAATAAGGTTCACAAAAGATGACAGTTGTAGTTTCTATGGAGGCACCCAACTTTATTGAAGATTCCAAAATTAGTGAAGGTATGTCTCAAAATAATAATAATAAAAAATTGTTTGATTTGGAGCCTACGGATACTTCTTGTCCTAAGAAATGCTATAAATGACCCTACTCATGTTATATATTTTGACAAAACATTGGAGCCAAATTTGAGGAGACTATGAAAAATATAGAAAGGGAAAAAGAACAATATAGTGGGTTAGACAAAAATATAATGAAGTGGGAGAAGAAAATAACAGGTGGGCCCCACATCATAAAAGTGGAAAAAATAATAATAAAAATTCAAACCTTTTTAAATGAGTGGAAAAAATAAATATTAAAAAATTAAATTGTATAGGTCCTTTATCTTCCACCGTATGGCCATATATGGAGCAAATTAATAATAAGGATTTTCCTTTTGCTATCATATCCTCCACTAATCAAATGTTAAAATACTCCAGACTTGCTATACGACCAAACATGCCAAAGGGAATTATGAATAATAATTTTGAAGTTCCAATTCCTAACATATGACAACCATTAAGGAGAACAATTAAAAAAAATGATAATAAAATTCCCTATCGCATGACCTTCCAAAGAATGGATAAAGGTTACAAATTTCATCATATTGCATTTAAGAGTAAAGCATATGAGAAATTATAATAATCAAATTCCTTCCATACGAAATACTATGAAGGATTTAATTGAAATTAAAGTTTTGTTGCTTGCTGTACAATTTTCATCTATTCTGTTGTATGTCCAACATTTCCATTTCTGTATTGTATAGTACATCCAATAAACTTTCTTCATTATATGGCCACCATAGGAAATTTTATATGGGCCTGTACAACCCTTGATAGAAACTTATCCGATGCACTTCTTCAAAATTTATCAAGGTACAGTTACTCCAATTTTTGCATACTTGCTTCTCATGATGTATGGTCTGGTCCATTTTAATCTTTTATTGTTGTTGTATGACCATCAAGTTTGTAGTCAACCATTGTTCAATCTATTCAAATTACCTTTATTGTATGGTGACTATGGTCATTACGGGTTGGTGTTGTATGGCCTCTTCAAAGAAATTGTATTCTATGGTTTGCCTAGGAGAACTTTCAATCCATAATTTTTGAAGTACATTTTGTGTATCTTGCTGAATTAGTAGATAGTTTTTCTATTGCATCTCTACAACATTTTACAATTGGTTCTTCCTCGACCTATGATATTGGTAAAAAGAAAATTAGTGAAGTGGGAGAATGGGGATATTAAAGAATGTCTTTTTGATGAGAATATCTCTATAGTGCCTACATCAGGGTGCAATGATTCATTGGGTGAAACAATTTTAGAGTCCTATGTGTAGTCAAATTGGGCTCCTTGTTTGTTTGGTTCTCAACTACAGTTCATTAAATTATATGGTCACTAGTGACTACATTCTTCATACACTAGCTTGTGTTATGGATACATTGGTTCTACTAATGCTTTGTGTGTTTCAAGGTTTCCTTAGTCAATTTTCTTTTCTACTACTAGCACAAAAAATCACTTTGGATCTTTGTCCATCTTTTGTTGTAAAACGTTCACTAGTTGTGGAATGATCAAGCTCTTTTAGCTACCAATGGGATGCGTCAACACAAAAGTCCTCCTTCCTCTATAGCACCATCACAAGTTTTGGAAAACCTTACCTAATGTTACTTGATTACTTGTTTTCTTTGTTGTTTGGAAGATGCTTTTTCTTTAGGGGGGCATGATGTAGTCAGTGTACAATACCTTTATTATGTTATGTTACTATGGTTGTATCCAACTATGTATTAATTATTTTTCTGCTTTTGGGTAGTTATAGGAGTTAGTTTGTAGACGGTTGTGTTCTACTTGGCAACTATCATGCTCTTTAAATAAACTTTGCATATTTAGGGAAAATATTCTTGATCCTTGGCTGATCATCTTGTTCAACACAAAGATGTGCTGAGGGAGGGGGGGAGGTGAGGCTGAATCAGCATATATTAAAACTTAACTAATTCCATTTGCAGATTAACAACACATCACATTAACTGAAAGGAACAAAAGAGAACACATGCATCACATAGAGAAATTACAATGTTTGAGGCTCACTAGCTATGGACTTGCAGACTAAGGTATACTACCTTAGAGCAAGATTGTAATGTCCCCTTCTCATCAGTGATCAGCTTTGCAGTTCTTCAGTCTATTCCGGAACCCGTAGACTGGGATGAGGTGAAAATTAGGGTTTCTTGGGCTTGGTTTTCTGTGGCATTCATATTATTTACTATTTTTAGTAAATGCTAGTTGTGGCAGTTGCAGTTGTCTATTCTTAATCCTTAGCAGTTGGAGCAGTGTTATATTTTGGTTTGGTCTTCAGTTGGCAAAAATATTAAATTAATGGCATTTTATTCTATTTCACTGTTGACCCCCACCTTGGCCTAAGGAGTTAACTTAAAGTTGTTTTAAAGTGGGGCCATGAAGGGTACGCCCTCATCAAAAGTTTAATTAATCTTTATTCAAATATTTCTTTATCTTGAAAGTGGACGCCACTTTTATTATTTTGAATAAAGTGCAATTTGTGAAGGCCTTTTGGGACGCCACTTGAGAAGTTGATTGGTCTTGAGAATTGGAGGAGTCTCTTGTGTCTTTTGAGCTGCTTCTCAGGCGTTTGAAGAGTCTTGTTGAGTTCTTATTTATTGAAGGTCTTGGCTCCAGCATTATCATCCATCAATTACCTTACTGTTATGCTGTCAAAATGACTATGGACATTTTGCTATTGCTTCGAGGATGCTACCTCCTAGCCCCTTCCCAATTTCGTGTTTGAAATACAACACCTAGTTGGAACATTGCTGCTTCTCACATCAGACTAGCAGATTGAGCAATAAAGGTTGAGAATTTTGGTGAATTCTACAGTTTTGAAGTTCCTGGTTTTTACACAGCTGAAGCTGAGTTTTGTTCATAACTTCTGAAGTGAATTTTATTTTGTTCTGGGTACTTTGGCCATGCATTAGTTAACTGAAGGCGCCACCTTTCACAAAATTTGGGAATTTATTTCCAAGTATTCAATTTTATATTGCAAAATCGATTTTCTTCAAGGGCCGTACCATTTGATGATGTCTTGGGATTCGTGCCAAATAAACTAGAGTCTCTGGTGGCTGTTTCTGGATTCTAACTTGGGCGCCAGACTTGTAAGGTGCATTTGCAACTCGTTTCACGTCATTCGGAGAAGAATTGAGTGAGTTATGATAATTTCATTGATTCTCACAGTTGCAGATTGAAATTTCCAGTTTACTGTTTTTACATCAGATTGTTGAAGTTCTGATTTCTGATTTATTAGCAGCTGTTAGAGGGTTAAAATATCATTGAAAATCATCTCTTAATCTTGTGTATGAAGAATTCTATATTTCCTATGTAATTTGCAGCTTATTCCACATTGTACAAACTGTAAACAGTAGTACTGTTCCAGTTTAATTTGCTGCAATTTCTTTCTGTTTCTTCTCACATAAGTCCCCTGGATGGTTTACCGCCAGTGAGGTTAATTTGATTGTAATATCTCATACCCACTCATAGTGGTGAATCCCCACAGCATTGTGGATGCCCGCCGCAGCGGATGAATTGCTTTATTTGTAATCTTTTCCCCCCACTGTTTGGTGGTAGCGTGGAATTGTTTTCTCATGGCTGGTTATCCGCCTAATAGTTCATAATTTCAATTTCTTAGACTCCGTCATATGTTAGCACCTCGCCCTCAGTGGGATCTTGAGTGCACATTCTTGACGTTGAGTAGTTCTTCTATTCAAGTTCAGTTTCTTCAGTTCAAGTTCAGTATTTTCCATTCAAGTTCAGATTTTAATTTGAGGCTAACGCTAATCCAATCATCTATTGCTGGTTATTTTGTGTTATTCCTTCGGAAAAAAATTGGTTAGCATATTTCAAAGATACAATAGACCTGATGAGACTCACTATCTTAGAGCAGGACACATGAGATTTAGAGTAAGAAAATGATTATGAACTGATTTGAAGAAGCATCTAACACATATTGATGATGCAGTCACTATTTAGCACAATTAGCCCTTTACACTGACTTCATGCATTTCATCTTTTTCATTATGCTCTTTCACTCTACATTCACTATCATCACATTCACAAATGAATTTGATCTTCTATATATATTGTTGATGTTATTGTAGTGGGGGGAGATTTCTTTCTCCTTTCAAATTCAAATATAAAATAAACAATATTAATGTTGAGGCGGACATGATAATTTATTTATTTCTTAAAGTGACTTGATGAGAAGCCGCATCATTTTGTGTAAGGGTGTCTCTTTTATGGAAGTAGCCGACTCTTCATGAAAAGGCATCTTGGTATCTATATATTGAAGGGCGACTCACATTCATTTGACATCCAATTTAATTTCAAGACAAGTTCGCATAATTTAGGGAGGAGTTCGACTTCATACAACAGATCTATACTTGCTTCAGGCAGATTGATATTCGTTATTGCTTGTGTATTTGCATCTAGAGAGGTGCTGTAATCACTGCATCAGTTCGGCCTAGTGTGTGGCCTAATTGTAAAGCAATTTGCTGCTCTTTTATTCAATATATAAGTGATATATTGTGGCTGGGTTTTTCTCCCTCAAGGAGGGTTTTCCCAGGGTATATGCTGTGTTCTATTGTTCATGTGTTGTATTTTTGCTTTCTGTTAAATCTGATCCTAAAACTAACATGGTATCAGAGCCGGTCTAAGGAAAAGATCCAATCAGATTTGGTTAAACAAAAATTCAGTCAGGAAGTAATGATTGAAGCCACAGGCCTGTTCGATGCACAAATAAATGTTCAATGTGGTTGTAGTGGTGATATATGGAGGGACGACTCCTATGGTATTCGTTGATTCATTGATTAAGGGTGGCTTAACACTTTGTGGCATTTCTCCTATGCCGTATTCTCTTTGGCCATGTGGAAGGAAGTTGTGATGATTTATTTTCACTCGTTTGATTACTTAAACTCTTTCATCGCATGAGTGTGGGTGCGTTGATTCGTAATGTGATCTCAAGATTTAAATGGAGTCTTCAATCTTTGATAAACGGTCGATTCATAATCTCACTTTCATGAGGTCGAGATTGAGTGAAGGTGGCGAAGATGAGACACAGCTACAGGTGTAGCTCATTGGTGTACCAACGTAAAGAGATAAATATTTTATTCCTGTACCTTGAATGAATTTTTTTATGTAGTTATTAATTCATGCTATAACATTGGGATAGTGAATCATGTATGCTTCTAGCATTGGTATTTCTCTTCGGGATAGTTTAGTTCTATGAACTATTATTAAACTCTCTAAAATGCTTTCAGGACGGACCGAGAAGCATAAGAGATTGCATTCAAGGGAGGAAGAGCTTGATGCATCCTGTGAGGAATTCACGTAGGTTGAAGAGATAAACTTAACTGGAGACATCTCTCGAAGAGAAAGAACCTATTCAAATTGTCATTGTGATCAGTTTCTTCGAAGAGGAGGAATTAACATTCAGAGGGAGTCTGACAAACCAATAGAGGCAACCTTGGACGAGGAGGTCAGGAGGTTGATGCAAGTACTTGGAGCTTCAGCGGGAGTCACATCATCATGAAGATCTGTTGTAATGTATATTTCTTTGTGACGGAGAAGTATGAGGTGAAAGCCCTTGTTAGTGTATATTTCTTTGTGACAGAGAAGTATGAGGTGAAAGCCCTTGTTAATGTATATTTCTCTGTGACGGAGAAGTATGAGGTGAAAGCCCTTGTAGTGTATATTTCTCTGAGACAGAGAAATATGAGGTGCGAGCCCTTGTCCATCTTTGAGACGGAGATGTGGTTCTTTCCACACATGGGAGTAGCCATGGTGGACATCATGTTAAGAGACTCCATGACGACATCACGTTGAGAGACTCCGTGATGAACTCTTTGTACTTGTGTTTTTCCACACATGGGAGTAACCATGGTGGACGTCATGTTGAGAGACTCCATGATGACATCACGTTGAGAGACTCCGTGATGGGCACTTGTGCATAGGTTTCTTTCCACACATGGGAGTAGCCATGATGGACGTCATGTTGAGTGACTCCATGACAATATCACGTTGAGTGACATTGTGATGAACTCTTTTCCTCAAATGGGTGTAGCCATTGTGGGTGTCATGTTGAGAGATTCCATGACATGGATATCTGGAAAGATATCTCCCTAGCTAATAGGGAGTGTTGATGTTATTGTAGCGGCGGGAGATTTCTTTCTCCTTTCGAATTCAAATATAAAATAAACAATATTAATGCTGAGGCGAACATGATAATTTATTTATTTCTTAAAGCCAACTTGATGAGAAGTCGCATCATTTTGTGTAAGGGTGTCTCTTTTAATGGCAGTAGCCGACTCTTCATGAAAAGGCATCTTGGTATCTCTATATTGAAGGGCGACTCACATTCATTTGGCATCCAATTTAATTTCAAGACAAGTTCGCATAATTCAGGGAGGAGTTCGAATTCATATAGCAGATCTATACTTGCTTCAGGCAGATCGATACTCATTATTGCTTGTGTATTTGTATCTAGAGAGGTGCTATAATCATTGCATCAGTTTGGCCTAGTGTGTGGCCTAATTGTAAAGCAATTTGCTGCTCTTTTATTCAATATATAAGTGATATATTGTGGCTGGGTTTTTCTCCCTCAAGAAGGAGGGTTTTCCTAGGGTATATGTTGTGTTCTATTGTTCATGTGTTGTTGTATTTCTGCTTTCTGTTAAATCTGATCCTAAAACTAACATATATCCTCCACAATAACACAAAACTCCAATTAAGCAGCTCCAAGATGACAGTTGGATGAAACAATTGATATTGTATGGGTTGGCTTCAAAACACATTAAAAAATAAAGAGCTATGTCGGGGCCCAAATGTATCACAACACATTCTTCAAGACAAAATTAATTGAACAAGATCAATTTTAGAGAATGAAACAAGTCATGTCAGCCCAAATAGTATCAATACCCTTAACACTCTCATTGTTTGACTTCACATAGCCGGGGAGACACCAAAATCATTATGTAGACCAAGATGTAGGCATTGTAGACTATGCACAATATTCACTCAACCTTTCCCTTAAGTATCTGATCATAAAATGCTGGTGTAGGAGGAGAAACCCACTAAAAATATAGGAACAAAGCATTTCAGATAGGCTATAGCTAACTGTCATCCAAAAACTGTACTTGCGGACCACTACATTACTTGATACTGCTAAGTAGTATGCTTTTATCAATGCAGAACATATTTACAAAACTGCAAGATCATCCCTTAACTTCTGGAAGAATGCAGAGCATTCCACTAGGCTTCTATCATTGCTTTCCTCTATTAGGGTTCATATCGGAACACTGTTGCTTGTAACTTTTGTTGCAAAAAGTGTGAGAACATGATTTCTTGAATGTGGCACCTTTACAACACAATCATCTTTCCTTTAGAACCGCAAGATGAAATACTTATTTGCGGAAGAATGTGGATCATCATATCATGAGTCTGCCATAGAGTCTACCTTGTGAGTGCTTTAGCACAACTTATGCAACATATCTTTGTGTACGGTACAACCACCTGTGATTATATCAATGTAGACATCTTATGGACACATCAGAACATGAGTATCATCCTCCACAACATACTTAGTTAACATACTGATCATTATTCTTCCTTGTACAACCCTACAAACTTGCTTCAACTGATATCTCAACATGACAACTATCTTTGGAGAGTGTTCATACTTCAGCATCACATCTGACATCAATGACACCCCATATTGGGTTGACATCAATGGCAACACTTATTGCCAACACATCTTTGGTCGACTGTGTTAATTTAGGACCAGAAATGAATTAAGCAGAAATAAAACAAATATGAACAATAGAACACGACATATACCCTGGGAAAACCCTCCTTCTTGAAGGAGAAAAGCCTAGCCACAAATATATCACTTATATTTTGAATGAAAGCAAAATTCTGCTTTACAACTTGGCCAAACACTAGACCAATCTGATGCAATGATAATAGCACCTCTCTAGATGCAAATATACAAGCAACAATGAATATCGATCTCCTTGAAGCAAATATTGATTTGCTGAATGAATGCGAACTCCTGCTTGAAGTATGTGAACTTGTCCTTAGAATATAATTGATGATATAAGAATGAGCATCGCCTTCTATATATACAAAATGAGATGGCGCTTCATCTAGGGTCGACTCCTCCCATCAAACAAGGCGTCCTTTTGTTTGGTCGGCCTCAAAAAAAAAAAGAAAAAGAAATTATTATTAGAAGTAAGACGTCTCTTGAGTCGGCCTAATTCAATTATTTATATAATTATTTCGAATTTTAGGGAGAAAGAGAACTCCCGTTGCTATAACATGAACACTCCCTCTTAGCTAGGGAGGTATCTTTCCAGATATCCATGTCATGGAGTCTCTCAACATGACACCCACAATAACTACACCCATTTGTGGAAAAGGAGTTCATCACGGAGTCACTCAACGTGATATCGTAATGGAGTCAATCAACATGACGTCGACCATGGCTACTCCCATGTGTGGAAAGGAACATGTGCACAAATGCCCATCATGGAGTCACTCAACGTGATGTCGTCATCGAGTCTCTCAACATGATGTCCACCATGGCTACTCCCATGTGTGGAAAAACACAAGTACAAAGGATTCATCACAGAGTCTCTCAACGAGATGTTGTCATGGAGTCTCTCAACATGACATCCACCATGGCTACTCCCATGGGTGGAAAGAACCACATCTTCGTCTTAGATGGATAAGGGCTTTCACCTCATATTTCTCCATCTCAAAGAAATAAGCATTATAGCAAATAGCAAAGACCACTGATGTTGAGTCTCCCTCTCAGCAAGGGAAACATTCTCCACAACTCCAAGCTTGTCTCTAAAATGTGCAAACTTCACTCTGGAGAGGCTTGGTGAGAATAGCAGCCGTCTAATCATCAGTGCAAATATACTCGAGTTGAATTGCTTTCCATAGCACCATATCTCTAATATAATGATATTTGATCTCCACATGTTTTGTCCTGTCATGAAACACTAGATTGATAGAGAGCTTCACACAACTTTGATTATCACAATGAATCACAGTCGGCTCCAATGTTTGCCAAAACAAACTTGCAAGGAGATTTCGAAGCCACACTACTTCTCAAGCAGCTACACATGTTCCAATATATTTGGCTTTTGCAGTGCTTAGTGCCACAAAGGTCTTCTTCCTGCTACACCAAGAAATCATGGCAGACCCCAAACTGAAGCAACATCCATAGGTGCTCTTCCTATCAGCTACACTCCCGGCCCAATCAAAATCAGAATAGCCTTGTAGCTTCAGATCTTCACAGGAAGTATATCTCAAGCCATATCCTACTGTGCCACGCAAGTATCTCAATATATGCTTTGCTGCAACTAGATGAATTTGCCTTGGTTCACACATGAATTGACTTTGAGCACTCACCGCATAGCAAATGTCTGGTTTAGTATTGACTAGATACATCAACGATCCAATCAACTGTCTGTACATGGTTGGATCTACCATATCTAAACTAGCTGCAAAATCACTCAACTTCTTCAAATTTGTTTTCATAGGTTTAGACATGGACTTGCAATCCATCATCCCAAATCTCTTCAAGATATCTATCGTGTATTTCCCTTGGCTTAAGATAATCTCATTGGGTCTTTGCCACACTTCCAATCCTAGAAAGTAATTCATAAGACCTAGATCCTTCATCTCAAACTCGGAGGTTAACTCTTTCTTGCATTTTACAATGAGATATTCTGCTCTAGTAAGAAATAAATCATCAACATAAAGAACCAATATTAAAGCCTCACCATCAACTACCTTGAAGTAAAGATTGGAATCTGCATCATTCTTGGAGAATCCCAAGCTCATCAAGTATTGATCAATCCTCTCATACCAAGCACGAGGTGCTTGCTTAAGGCCATACAAAGCCTTCTTCAATCTGCATACATGAGACTCCTTCCCATGACTCACAAAACCATCTGGTTGTTCAATGTATACTTCTTCAATTACACCATTAAGAAACGCAGTCTTTACATCCATTTGATGTAGCTTCCAACCTTTAGTAGATGCAATAGCAATAATAGTCCTGATAGATGTATATCGAGCAACAGGAGCAAATGTCTCCTCATAATCTATTCCCTCCTTCTAAGAGAATCCTCTTGCCACAAATCTTGCTTTGTACTTCTCAATGCTCCCATTAGCTACATGCTTGATCTTGACAAGCCACTTGGAAGATTCAACTGATTTCCCTTTAGGTCTTGGTACAACATCCCAAACATCATTCTTGATAATAGACTGATATTCATTTGTCATAGCATCTCTCCATACCCACTGATCGGATGCCTCCTCAAAACTAGAAGGCTCAGACTCAATGATGTGACTCATCAATGCCACATAGCCTGGAAACTTTTGCGGTCTCTTGCTTTCTCTAAATGTGCCTCGAGGAGCTGCATACCTCTTTGCCTCTTGCATAGTTTTTCTAGCCCATAGAGGTCTCTTTCGACCTATAGCAATGTCTCTCGGACCATTAGTAGGTTCTATGGGATCAATTGGATCAATAGAGTCTTCTGGTTTAGTAGACTCCCTCTGAATCTTAGTAGTATGATTAGGAGAAATGTCCATATGCTGAGGTGTTTCCTGTTCTTCACTATCTATCTCCATGTAAGACCCTTTAGATCTTTTGAATGCTACTTCCTCTTCAAAAGAGACATCCCTGTTGATCTCAATCTGTTTCTGTCCTGGAATGTAGATCTTGTAGACCTTTGAAGACTCACTATAACCCACAAATATTCGTTTCTTGCCTGATGGTTCTAACGTAGATCTTTTATCCTTAGGTACATGAATATAAACATGACAACCAAAAATTCTTAAATGATTGACCTTAGGTTTCACACCTGTGAAGGCTTCTTCAGGAGTCATGTTTTTTCAATATTCGATGAGGGCTACGGTTCTGAACATACACTGCAGTTCTGGAAGCTTTTTCCCAAAGGAAGGTTTGTAGATCTTGATCACAAATCATAGCTTTGGCTGCCTCAACTATGGATCTATTGTTTCTTTTTGCAACTCCGTTTTGTTGAGGATTGTATGGAATGCAAAACTCCCTCTTGATCCCTGCCTCAATGCAGAAATTACGGAAACCTCCAGAAGTGTATTCTCCTTCATTATCAGATCTCAAAACCTTGATCCTCTTTCCGGACATATTTTCAACTTGAGCCTTGAATTCTTTGAATCTATCAAGTACTTAGTCAGACTCCTTAGACTTCAAAAAATAAATCCAAGTCTTTCGAGAATAGTCATCAATGAAAATCACATAATACCAAAAACCACTCAAGGATGCCACAAACATTAGACCACATAAATCAGAATGAACAAGATCTAGAATTCCTTTTGATCTACTTTCACTACTATGAAAATGACCCTTAGTATTTTTACCCATTGCACAACCTCTACAAATGCCATCGTGCTCTTGACTGAGCTTCGTTAGACCAGTAACCATCTTCTCCATAGATGGAAGAGCTCTGAAGTGTAGGTGAGCAAGTCTCCTATGCCATAGCTCACTTGAACTGGTAGAGTCATGCAACAAAGCCTGAACTGGACGAATAGAAAGTCTGTATAGGCTCTCTTGACAGACACCAATCACACAGTCTGTTGTGATGCTAGAGTTCTTCAGCTAGGCAGGAACATTCCCTTCAGAAAATGCAACTTGATACCCTTTGTACTCCAATGCTGAAATTGATGCAAGGTTTCTCTTGATTCTTGGTACAAACAAGACATCACTCAAATGAATAGGGATGCCAAAATCTGGATCAAGAGAGGTGGCTCCAGCACCTTTCACTGAATAACAAACATCATCTCCGATTATCACTTGCAAGTTGGTTTCTCTTTCTACCAAGTCTGAAAGATGCTCTCGATATTCTATTATGTGTCGTGAAGCACCACTATCAGTCAACCAAGTGCTACTGTCGGTTGGAACATTGCTTGAAAGAGTGGAGATGAATAGAAATCCTCCTGAGTTGTCTCTAGATTCCTTTTGAGGTGACACATCATCAACATCCGCAGTAGAGGCATGTTGCTTTGGTCTTGTTATACAATCTCGAGCATAGTGACCATACTTGTCACATCTAAAATATTGAATGTGAGAGAGATCCTTCTTCTTTGGCTCAGGAGAAAAATCTGATTTTCTGTCTCTATTCCTCTTGAAATTGCCTTTTCTCCCTTCTCTTCCTTTCCTTCAGGAAGTTTGAGCAGCAAGGACATGATTATCTTCATTATGAGAGCTTCGACCATTCCCTCTTGCTGTCAACCTGGATTCTTCTTGAATGCAATCAGCTCTAAGACGATCAAACTTGGGCAATTTAGATCTTCCACTAATATCTTGGATAAAGGGCTTCCAAGATTGAGGAAGACCATTTAGTGCCACCATAACTAGATCTCTATCTTGAACTATATCTCCAATGGCATATAGCTGATCTTTCAACTCAGTAATCTTCATGAAGAAAGAGATGATTGAATCTCCTTTAGCCATCTTTATATGATGGAGCTGTTGTCTCAAGGCAAGAGCTTTGCTGGTGTTGTTGATCTCATACAAGCCTTGAAGAGTCTTGAACATGACTTTGGCTGTCTTCATCTTGGATATAATTGGCACAAGATGATCCTTCACGGAATCTATCAAGATCTTCCTAGCCTTAGTTCCATTCTTCTCCCATTGAGTTTTCTCAGCCTGATTGGATGGCTCGGGCACATCATTCTGCACGAAGTCAAGCAGGATCATTTTCTTCCAATGCAATAAGAACTCTGGATTTCCAAGAGGTGAAGTTCAATGCACCATCAAGCCTATCTTCAACCTTGAGTCTGTTCACCATCTTTGATGCTTGGATAGACTCCCTTAGATGAGAAGAATAGAAGAATACTTTGCTGCTTAAAAAAATCTGATCTTGATCTTGCTTAAACCCGCTCTGATACCATGTTAATTTTAGGACAAGAAATGAATTAAGCAGAAATAAAACAAATATGAACAATAGAACACAGCATATACCCTGGGAAAACCCTCCTTTTTGTGGGAGAAAAACCCAGCCACAAATATATCACCTATATTTTTAATGAAAGAGCAGAATTCGACTTTACAACTTGGCCAAACACTACGCTGATCTGATGCAATGATAATAGCACCTCTCTAGATGCAAATATACAAGCAACAATGAATATTGATCTCATTGAAGCAAATATCGATCTGCTGAATGAATGCGAACTCCTGCTTGAAGTATGCGAGCTTGTCTTTAGAATATAATTGATGACATAAGAATGAGCATCGCCTTGTATATATACAAAATGTGATGGCGCTTCATCTAGGGTCGACTCCTTCCATCAAAGAAGGCATCCTTTTGTTTGGTCGGCCTCAAAAAAAATATATAAATATATAAATTATTATTTGAAGTAAGACATCTCTTGAGTCGGCCTCATTCAATTATTTATTTAATTATTTCGAATTTTAGGGAGAAAGAGAACTCCTGCCGTTATAATATCAACAGACTTCTGTAATAACTTCATGTGTGAATAAAGATATATTTTACTACTCTATCTTTTCATTATTTCAAGTAATGGTTTTATAAGAAAGAAGAGTAAACAACCGCAGTAGATATGTTAACCTTGACCTTATGGCATTTCTACACATGGTTTTGGTATGCACATATTGGCTTTAAGTTGTCTATCATATTTTATTGATAACAACAAATCTTGAACAAGAATCAATTGGACACAAACATGGTTAAAATACAAATTAGTAAGTTAATTATTCTATTGTAGCGTGTAGTCCTTATACCATATTGCTGTGTCATCTCTTAGGACAAATTTGAATTCATTGATCTAGTTTTCATTTCAATTTATGTTTATTTTCTTAGTGATCATTCTGTTGTACTTGTCTATAATAGAATCTATAGAAGCAAAAATCCTTAAAAGATCATGATTTTTGCGATTTTAAAAAAATCCTCAGGGTTGCCGAGTTTTTAAGGATTTTTTGCAGACTATTGACTTGTTATCATGGAATCTAGCAACACTCGTTCCACAGATAACCCCTTACGAAACTTGTCTGTTTCATCGGTTCGTGATGTTCATGCACGCAAAACGAGGCAATTTTCAATCTACCTCGAAAAGCGTTACAAAGTCTCAAACAGTCCGTTTGAGCATCCCTCTGCATTCGCCTATCAAAGACCTTTGAAATGATTATCTTTGCGAACTCTCATTGTTTATACTTAGTGAAAACTGTGAAAAGTGTAATAGCTTCAGAAAACAACGCTCTTACATTTTGGAAAAAATGACTGTGTAAAAAGTGGAAAGGCGCTAAATTTCAGAGCCTATGCACTTTAGCAAAAGACAACTTGGTGCAAAAGCGCTGATTTTCAGCACCCTTACACCAAGTCTCCAGACTTAGTCATTTTTTAAGCTGGGCGGTGATTTTTCAATGTTTTGCACTTTTTACTAGTTTCTCCACTTTTCATGCCTTAATTAAATGCACGACTTTTTGTTCCTTTATTTCACTTACAAATCACTTCAAAGTGATTTTAGGTTTTTTTTTTTCATTCTTGTCGCCATTCTCCCATTCTTCATCGAGCTGAACCATCTTGCCTCTTGCAAACCCATGTTTTGAGGATCTCCAAGCTTTTTCGAGCTAGGTTTTCGTGGGTATTTCTAGGTACGTTATTTTTGTTTTCTTTTTCATTGCTTTGCTTTTGGTCTGTGATTTTAAATGCCTGGTTTGTAAATACGTTTTGGAGTTTTGATTTCTTGTTAGTTTTTCATCATCTTTTCTCCTCCTTCTCAACGCATTTTTTTTTCATTCAAATCTTTCTCCTATCCTCTTGTCGCACGCTGGTTTCTCCTCCTTCTCAACGCGTTTTTGTTTTCATTCAAATCTTTCTCCTATCCTCATGTCGCGCGCTAGTTTCTTGTCCTTCTCAACATGTTTTGGTCTTCATTCATCACTTTTCTGAGTCGTGCTCTCTCTCCTTGTGTTTTGTTGAGGTTTTTGAGTTGTTTGTTGTGCATGCCTTGGTTTCCTTCCATGTCATTCATTTATATTGCGCGACCTTGTTTGTCTTCCTTCCATGTCATTTGATTTCTTCTCTTTCTCATGTCACGTCTTTCGTTTCTCTCTCTTTCCAAGTTCTCATCCAAGTGTTCAAGCAGGCTCAAGCTACGTTGAACTCGTTCCAAAAGATCTTGCCATGTCAACTTCGAAAGACTCACTCAAAATGTTCGAGTGGGATTTTTAAACGCCATTGCACCTTTGATCTTTCACTAACTCCAGATAGGTGTAGGAGTGGTGAAAATCATCGCCCCTACACGGAGTAACCTTCTTTGAAAATACCCAAGCGTTGAAAAAACCCACTCTTGCACTTGCTATTGAAATCTCCAAGAGGTTAAGTGTCAAGGCGCTGATTTTCAGCGCCCTTACACCTGAAGTCATGTCTCTTAAGTGCAAGGACGTTGATTTTCAGTGCCCTTACACTTTTGACAGTTTTTGTCTTCAACTCTTGAAACTTGCTCTATCTTCGCTCCGAACCTTGTTTCTTCGCTCCTGCATCTCTGAAATATGCTGACCAATTTTTTCAATAGTTTTACACAATATAAACCAACACTAGCCAACTTGATTAGCGTTAGCATCAAAAACTGAAATCCAAGCTTGAAATAACTCACGCCAAGAATGCACACTCAATCCCAAGGAAGCATAGGTGTTGTCATATGGCGGAGAAACTAAATTGAACAGTACTTGTAAAGAAACAACTCAACGTCAAGAATGTGCACTCAAGATCCCACTGAGGGCGAGGTGCTAACATATGACGGAGTGATTGATTGAAAACTGAAACTAATAGGTGGATAACCAGCCATGAAGCTACAACAATCTAATTCATCCGCTGCGGCGGGCATCCACTTGAGAGTGGGGATTCGCCACTTTGAAAGTGGGTATAAAGAGAGATACAATCAATTATCCACACTGGCGGTAAGACCATCCAGGGGTACTTATGTGAGAAAAGGAAGAATTAATTACAGCAATTAGGATTGGAACAATACTACTGTTTACAGTCTTACAAATAAGAAAGAAAGCTGCAAATTACATATGAATTTCAATAGCTTCAAGCACATGAGTAATAGATGATCTCATACAAATAATTGTCTCTCTAACTACTGATAATGAATCAAAAATCAGAACTTCTAAAGTCTGATACAAAAATCAGTAAACTGAAAATGTCAACCAGCAACTGTGAAAACCAATGAATTGTTCATAACTTCATCAAATTACCTCCATTTCGAATGAGATTGAATGCAATGGACTTCTAGAAGGTAGGCGACCATGCTAGGATGAGGAAACAACAACAAATCATGGACATTAATTCTTGGCACACTTCCCAATGCACTCAAAAAAGGTACGGCCCTTGAAAGGGGCAATTTGCTTCTTAAAAATCAGAATCTCCAAATTAAATTCCCATACTTGGTGGAAAGGGGCGCCCATGGCAGAGAATAACATTTCACAAGTACCCAGAAACAAATAAAATTTATTCAAAGAGCTGCGAACATATTACACTTTCAGCTGTATGTGAACCAACAACTCAAAACTGGAAATTTCATCAAAAAGACTTCATCTGTTGAGCTCAATCTGCTAGTCTGATATTGAGAAGCAGCAAAGACCAACTAGGTGTTGTATTTCAAACACGAAATTGGTTAATGGCTAGGAGGTAGCATCCTCGAAGCAAAATATCACTTGTCATTCCGACAGCATAACTTTAGCATAATTTTCATGGATAATCAGCTCTTCAAACAGCAGCAATATATAAGTTTCATTTGGCAAATGAAGCAACAAGAGACTCTTCAAATTCCAAGAAGTTGAATCACTTCAACTTCCAAAAGGGACGCCACTTTAAGCATTTCACTTTTTTTGAAATATTAAAATATCATTCAACTTCCCTTTTAGGCATCCATTTCATATTGCAACAATAAAGCATTTATTAAATAATTAAATGCTCACTTGACCCCTTTATGTCCCCTTCTTTAAAACAACTTGAAGTCATCAAGCCTAGGCGTGGGGTACAACTTCAAGACATGAAAATTGACTAAGTCTGAAACTCAGTCCAAGGAGATAACCAAATACAATGCCCAAGCTGCAGTTGATGAATTGCTAAAAATAGCAAACTGACAAGTGCCAAACTGAACCAAGTTGATGATGATGCTTCTGCCAAAAATGAACTTACTAAAAATAGTAAATACCAAAAATAGTAAGTTAACTTCAAAACCATCAGAAAGCCAAACTGAACACTGAACTGCAAACGATTGAATTGCTGCTAGATAGATACTGCCAAAAGATAGACTTGCTAAAAATAGCAAACTGCTATAAATAGTAAGTCTGCACAACATCCTCTGAACGCCAACTGAGCAGTATTTGAAAGAGGAAACCCTAGTTTTCTACTTCAGCTTAGCCTACGGATTTCCGGAAATAGGCTAAATCCAAAAGAAGAGTGTATGGCCAAAATGGGGACATTACAATCTCGTGCCTCGTTGCTTGCTTCACGCTTGCTCAACATCGTTGCTTGCTTCACGCATCCCAATGCTGCTTTTTCGTCTAACGTTTGTTGATTCACCATCTTTGCAGTTCCTTTTTAGATCTCATCAAGGGATCCTCGAAGTTGCATCTTTTTGATCCAGTTGCTTCTAGATGACAACCAAGAAGCCTCCATCGTCTTCTAAGGCTAAAGGAAAAATGAAATACAAGTACCAAGGTGTCTATCTGCCTACAGTGGTAATCTCAATGGAGGACGAAATAAAGGACACCGAGGTTGGTCATCAAGATCTCGTTGATTTCGTAAAAAGGACTGAGCAAAAGCCTCTTGAAGACTCCCTGAGAGCCATTGTGAATAGTAATCTACATCTGGTGTCCACGTTCCCTACTTCTACACCCAATATAGAGTTCGTCCTCCAAGTTGCATCCCATTACATCAGGGAAAGCAGAATTGTGATTGATTCCTCTGGGCAAGAGATATTGAGACTTGACCCTGATTTCTTTGATATTGTTTTTATAGTCCCACAAATGGAAAAATACACTGAAATTTCAATACAACAAGCGCAGGAAGTCTATGACTCAGATCCCAATAAGGCTAAGTACCTGATAAATAGTCAATGGTTGAAAGAACCCAGGCATACTATCTCAAGATGGCCAAAGGGACTTCCGCGAAGCGACTTCAAAGAAGATGTTAGGGACATGATTACACTCTTGAGCAGAATTAAGGGATTGCCTGAATCATCTCATTTTCATGAGTGGATGTATGAATACGTCCGAATCATAAGAAGACAAAAGGCTCATATTGATCAGGGCAAACAGATCAGTGATGAAATCCATGAACAACTGATAAATGTGCCAACCACTTTGAAGTTCTATATGACTTCTTATCTGGTGTATGCTGCAGTTATGATGAGGCAATTCCCAGGTTTATCTACAAAAGGGAATCGAGAGTCTGTACCTGTGTACAAATATTTCTATCAATTGGAGCTAAAGGAAAGCCTTCACCATTTCAAAAGGGTCACCGATGCTTTCTTTTGTGCCCTTGCTTTTTAGTTTTGACCCAACTCTCGAGAAGAAGAGAGTATCCGATGAAGCCTACAAAGTGGCGAGTAAAGTCGGATGCATATTCTTACAGTTTCCAACTTTCACTTACATAAGGGTAGGATGCTACACTGGGTGCCCTTACATGTTGCCCAAATATCCCTCAGACAAGTGGATACTTGTGGAGTTATGCAGACAACTGGTTTCAGTTCATAAAGAATGGATGAGGATTCACAAACCGGGATTCAAGTTTCCACTGATGATTGGTAGATATACCATCAAAAGTATGCAAAAAGGCAAATCGGTCTATGCAGAAATGCAGGTCATGACAATAAGGACCTATAGATACAGATTTGATTTTGACTACTGGAATGTAAAAAAGAAGTTGAAAACGGGTCATCAGCACAGGTACCGCTTGGAAGATATCTGGGCTGATTGCAGAGATGAAGAGGCTATCCGTAAGATGGATTGTTGCAGACTAACCATGCAGCAAATCAGGGATCTTGGTGTTGCTGACCTACCAGAGGGTTTCACAGACCCTGGTGACAACATGAATGTTGTTTACGATGAACATGAAATCTCCAAAAGACCTTTGCCTGCAATCCAATGGTCCAAGAAGGAAAGTGTCTCCATCAGAGAGAGGCTTGCTCCCATATTGGCTAACACTGCAGAGTGGTTGCACAAACATGGCTTCAAGATGAAAACTTTCAGGACAAAATATGTAAGAGAGGAACCTGGAGCAGAAGCCAACCAACAACAGGAACTCCGCACGAAAGATAAACATGCAGTTATTCCCACTTCTTCCCAAAGAGGCCCTAGGATTAAGTTCACTGTTGGCAAAAAGGATACACGGGCCGTCCAAGAAGAAGAGACTACGAAATCTGAACCATCTCGTGCGAAAGGAAAAGGGCCTGTTTCCGAAGAGATAGATTCTGAAGAAGAAGAAAATTCAAGTGATGAATCTGTTGAAGAAGAAGATTTAGAAGAAGCAGACTCTGAAGAGAAAGAAGATTCTATAGGAGAACAAGAGTCTGATGATCAAGAAGGTGATCAAGAAGGTGATCTAGAAGAAGACCAAGAGGGTGATAAACAGGAACTCGGGCATGATGAAGAACAAAACTATATCACCACATGAGAATGTAGTCGAGGATTTTCCCCAGACATTATGACCCGTAACTTCAAATGTTCCTCACACACCTCCTAATCCAAACACTCCTCCACCACCTTTTCCTACATCACCTCTTCCTACAATACCCGCAGTGGATGTTACACAACCCCTTGCAGCATCAACCGTACTTGATACTCCTCCATCAGTGACAAGTATACAAATGGTTGATATTTTGTCGAGCCCTCCATCATCCATTCCTAGCCTGTCATCTCCATCCTATGATATCACTTCAGAAGCTGAATTCAACATGTTCATGGATGAATCATTGCATGGTCAACTCAATGTGCAAACTATTGGAGCAGTTATGACAGACACTACGACAATTGTCAGTATACCAGTCATTCCTTCAGAAGTGACAATGACGAGAGTTGACAGTCAACCAAGAAGCTCGTACCTCCTCTCTTCCCCATGGTTGGTATCACAAGTATCGAAGCGAAAAAATCAAATGATCTCTCTAGAAGAGCTTGATCTTGAAGAGATAGCTCCTGCAAAAGCCAAGGGGAAGAAAAAGGTGAAAGTGTATTCAAGGCTTCATGTTGACAAGGCCGGTCATAAATATGCAGAGATTGGCGTACCACCTCAAGAGGAAGGGGATGTCAATATGGAGGACTACACAGTAACAAGAGTCTAGCTTGGCAAGGTCACGAATGAAAGTGCAAAGGTAGATGCACAGGTAACCTTGGATATACTGGCAGGAAGGCTTGACATAATGGAGCAAGCCCGAAACAATTACAAACAAAAGGTAGAGCATTATGCTACTGTTTTAAGGAAACTTGTAGGATCTTCAAGTAATGCACAACCGTTGGCAATGATAAGTGTTGAGAACCCAGCTGTGAAGAAAGTTGAGAAGTTTGCCTCCAAAGACAGAGTGTTATATGATTTTATTAATGAAATTGTAGAACATGGTTCCCAGATTATAGTTGCTGTGGATGAAAAAGCTACTCAGATAGCCAAGCTCAAAACAAAGCTTGATAAGGAAGAAAGTGTACTTTCCCAAGAGCGCAAACAAATGGAAAAATGCCTGTTATTGTGGTCACAAATGAAATAGGCAAAGCTCAACAAATTGGTGGAAGTTGGGGTGATCCTTGACAAGGAGAAATACGTAGAAGTAATAGAATCACTGAAACACCGTATCTAGGTAATCAAGTTTGTTACAAAAGACTTCCACCAAGTGCAGGAAGATGTTGAAGGGCATCGTGCTATCCTCGAAAAAGGAATTAAGGAGTTACTAGGACAAATCCTTGAAGAAAACCGTATCTTCCTTTCGACCACCGAAATTTCCGAGATCTTCAAAGAAGCCATCATGAAGCAAGTAGAGAGTGTAGACTTTTCGAAGACCTCTATGCATGTTATTTGTGATACACGACTCACTCTTGACAACCTCAAGACGCATCTTGATAGGTGCAAAAAGGTTCACTCATGCGCCATTAGATCAATCACCAGGATTCACACCATTGTGGATTACACCATTGGTCCGGATGAGACATTCATGCAGGAGACCAAGAGGAAGTATGAAGACTTTCGTGCCCAAGCAAGGAACCATGGAGATTCTTGATCTCCAACGTTAGACTTTTTGATGCTTCCCTTTATGCATCTTGTAAGTAGTTTGTGACATCTTAAATGTCTTTTCTACAAATGTAATTACACTAATATCTGAGATGTAGTTTCACAAAGATGAATTACATTTTGACTTAGTCAAAGTTAGGTGAGATTTTCCTAAATTAGCTCACCTAACTTCCCTAATTTTACTCAACTGATTTTCTAGATTTTCTCTTCCCTCTCTTTTATAAATAAGAGGGATTTCTATTGTAATCTTTACCTTTAGTATTTCGCAACGAAGTGCTGCCCTTTTTGAAGCAGATTTGTGAAACTTTGTGTTCATGTTTGCGAATGAAAATCTGATCAATAAAGAAGAGAATTGCATACCAGACTTTGTGTTGGAATTGATAATCTTGTGGATTGATCATATTGGTAGTGATTAGTAGATGAGATTTGAAGGGCTCCGAATGAATTTATGTAAACTTTGTGTTACATTCTTTATTTGAATACGTTTATGTTTGGATACTATTGTTGAAAGATCTACAAGACTTTGTGCTTGTAATCATTCATGCTGTTCAAGGAATTGCTGTGTCTAAAAAGACTTTGTGCTTCTAATGCAACAAACGCTATGATTCTCACAGATCCATTGTTGAAAAGCTATGGAATGGCTTTGTGCCTTCGTGAGCTTTTCTCTCTTTCTTTTATTTGTTTATTATTAGCATACCTGGTATCTCTACGCTTTGCTTTGACAAGATAGAGGTATTGGCATTACTGCTCATTTTTAGTTTAAAGGTATCTTGAATCTGAACTTCCAACCGTGAAGCATTGTAAAACATCTTCTTTGAAAAAAGAGAGAAGCATGAATGTGACACACCCCCCCCATTTCGTAAGTGTAGTGTACATTGTGTAAATACTTAATTAGTTTTACCATAGCTTCTATTAGCAGTAAGAAGGGCGCCTCCCCTTTCTGAGAGGAGAGATTATCTCACACAACTGTGGTTGAAGTCTAGGTTGTGTAATCTATTGAAAAGATGATTACATAATTTTCACACAACATGACTGGCAAAAAATCGTTGAAAATTGCAATTTTTTTCGTATTAAAATTGCGAAAAAATTGCCATAAATCGTTCTAACAACTTCCATGTTTAAAAATCCTAAATTTGGCGCATTTTTTGCTATAAATCAGGGTCGCAATAAGTTAAGGGTGACCGTCGTTGACTTTGCAATCTTCCCTACATACATGCGCAGACAGGTTCCTTCCTGCTTTGAACTTTAAGATTGCAGTCTTGTCAATATGCCCTAAAATAAAGTAAACCACAATAAAATAAAGCAAGGGATTCTTCATTAATCAAAATAAGCAATTCCAGCCATTTTCACTAGTCGTGCCTGTGTAAGGTGACCTTATAAATGGTTATAGCATTTACCACCTCCATGCCAAGAAAACTTTAGAAGCTAACTTTGATGACCAAGTTAGTCAAAACTGTAAATATGAAACCTTGACAAAGAATGAGCAGTCTACACCAAATCAGTCCAAATTGAAAATAGCTTTATTGTATCGTTTTTAGTTCATTGTCTGTTTAGATGTTAGGTGATAGGATTGATTCTATTGCTCTCAGATAAAACATTGATTGAATTTTTCCCAAAGATTTTGAAGTCCTCATATGGCCCCAGTTTGTACCAAGGTCCCCAAAAAATCCATTTTGTGGTACCTATTCAAAAATCAATGATCATACTACTTTGTCTCTCTTTATGTCATAGATTAATCATCATTTAAATGCCAAGTCAAATCAATTATAGTCTTCCCCTTGTCAGGTTGCAGGGTTATCATGTTTTGGTCTAGTTTTTTAGCTAACTCTTGCAAAATGTCCAAGGTTGTACTATTCCAAAATGAAAAATGATGAGGTTCCTTATTGATGATGACTGCAGCAATGAAATGAAAGCATGTAAGTGTCTAATACTAAATCTATAACCTGCATAGCCTATAGGCACTTTACTTTACATAGAGAATATTAAAAATAATTTCACTTCATGTTCAAAACTTGTAAAATAGCTCTTGAAGGATTTGAATCCCACACCCATTTTTATGCCAAGCATGCAGATTATATCTGTAATTCAAAGACATCATTTTGTAAGCTTGAAATTAGAGATAGTGCATTACCCTGAATTCAGACTCCATTCTATGATTGCAAGCTTGCACAGCTTTAAAGAGTATCTGCCTAAGATTTTAACCCTTAGCAAATCCTTTATTTTATCGAACTTACTTTTTCATCCTCCACTTTATTTCGTTCATGCCATTGCCTTCTCAAAGCTTTTGGTCACTTGTATCATTTATGACTCCTTCATACACTAGCCTTTTCTACTTTTCTCAGATGTCATTTCTGCAAAGATTTTACATTACAGTTGATTCCATATCTCACATATACACTACTCTATTGTATGAGGTGTTCCAATCTTTAGTTCACAACCTAAGCAAGAAACGGATGCATTTAAGGTCAACAAACATAAACTTGATAAACAACAATCAAGCTTTCTACAATTCATGGGTTAAAATCTCTATTTTATTTGCTCTCTAGATCTCTATGCTATGGAAATGACCTTAAATTTCAAAAAATAGTAGCTTTTGTCTCTTTTTCTACAATTTTTTTATGTTTTTTTTCAAATCCGAAAATTTTCCCAATTTTTTCAAAAAATCCTGAACTTTTGGTTTGCCATTTTTTTCCCCAAATGATTTTGCTGCTATGATATAATCTATCTTTGGTTGCTTAATCATCTCTATTTTGATAATTTTGCATCTTTCTTTTGTGAAGTTGTTCATGGTTGGTTTAATTTTTGTTTCTTTGCTAAAATGACCAGCCTGACACTCTATGAGGCTATACATGATAGTAGAAGAGTCTCATTATCGGTAGCATATTGCAAAACCTACTTTACAAAATTATATGGTTAGATTGCCTTATTTTAATAAATAATATTCATTGTATCCTGAGTTGTGGAGGGAAGAATTGTTTCAATCTGGTTATAATATTAAAGTTGTATTAGTTCTTTCCAACGCTAGTAATATATCATGTTAATCTGCAACAGATTGTTTGCAATTCTTACTTTATAGGTTAAAATCGTAATCTTTTCATTGAGTTTTCTTTGTTGAAGCCATGGACTGATTTGTGCAAAATAATATATTTTGGGAAAATGATATGCATGTAATTGATAGATCTATATATTTAGGAGCTAGAAGTCGAGTGGCAATAAGATTGTCTCAAATTTATCATGATCCATCCATTGGAACTCTTACTACATAAGTCTCATCACCATTTCCATCTGTTAAATATAACGACTAATGAATTACCTAATCAATCTTGAATTGTTGCACTAAAAAAGTAATTGATAGTTTTGTTTGTGCATGTCAATGAAAGAATGTAGAGACCTATTGGTAAAAGGTTTGTATATGCAGTCTATTTAGAATCAACTTTTAAGATTTTAAAATGGGTTATCTTTTTCTCTTTGATTAAGAGCTAAAAATGAAGTAATCGGACCTTTTTTTCTTAAAATAATTTTAAAAAGTTTGTATTGTATGTTCTCTTGTTCCCTTGAAAGTGATGTCCTTGCCACAATTTTGTCAATGTAATGTCAATGATGAATTCTATGATAGCAAATTGATGTTTTCTAGACTAGATGGGGGCATATACAATCCCTATATGTTACAGGTTCTTAGATTATTCTTTGGGATTTTGTTAGATATCCAAATCCACAGTTTCAAATCCAGATGACCTAGAGCTATGGTTAAAGGTGAGAATTTCTATTGCTCTTCCTCTCACATGTTATACTTCAATAAAATATTAAAATGTCAAAATATGGAGCTGATTCTAATGCAGTTTTCCTTGCTTATTTATAGATGGTACAATCAGATAACAAAATTACATATTATAACTGAGATACTAACTTCTTTTCAGGTGGATGATCAAATTAAACAAAAAGGGTCAACCAAAGACATGATATTCAAAATCCCATATCTCATAAGTCACATAAGCTCAATAATGACTCTTTTTGAAGGAGATGTTATCTTGACTGGTATGTTACTACAATACGGCCTTCAGTTTACTCGAAACAATTACTGTACTATGCCTTGGCATCTTTCATATAAATGTCTAAAATTACATCATGTTGGCTTACAACCAGTAAATGAGTTCTCTTGATAACACCCTGGCATGTTCTAAATGAGGTTTTACTATGGTTGATAAAGACCATACGCTCAAATGTTCGCATATAGTCATATTAGATGTTATTCTTTATTGCTAAACATATTTGGCTCAGTGATAACCCAATGTGCTCCCTAGATGTATTGCATGTGTCTTAACTTTTCAAGTCCAATCACTTCTTTTTGGTTACCATGGACATTAATAGTTTATTTTTCTTCTTTTCCTACTGGGATTGAATGCCTGCCCAATAATAAAACATAAATCAAGTACAATGCTAATGTACATATGAAAAATGGGTTCTTCAATGATCCAGTGCAAGAGGTTTCACCATCAGTGAGATGGGATTTCTTTGATCCTAGCAAACAAAGCTAAACAAACTTATGTCTAAGAAAGAAAATGAATGTTCAATGTGACTGGTAACAATAAATATGCTGTCTAAGTTCAAAGGTAGTGCATATAGCATTTTTGACCCAAATAAAAATAAATGTTGCATAGGAACCTCCAGTAAATACTTTTTTACTCCTTAATTTATGAAGGTTTCTGAATAATGTTTTCGTTATAGTGCAACATCTCGAGGGGCATTGTTTCATCATTCTTGGATTGCTGTAAAGATTCATTGTCAGGACTAGTTTCTCAACCCCCTTGAAACATGGCAAACGAAGTATTTGATATAATTTAATGTTAGACATAATGTTAGAGTATTGATGTTAAGTGATGTATGTTAGTGATGTAATAACATCATTTAATTATGCCTAAAAGGTAACTTGTAACTGCCACACAACTTATCCATTTGATAATAAATACGAGCCACACTAATTGAAGTATATTACATCCAAATCTCCCAAACTCTGTATGTTCATTCATCTAACATTTGGTATTAGAGTGAGTGTGCCCTAGGAAGGGCATGTCGTTCAAAGTGAGGAAGTAAGTGAGGAAGTCCTCGGAGAAGGTACACTAAATCATTTCATACCATGCTGTCAACTTTTGAAAAATTCTTCTCCTTCTAAATGGATCAGATCAGCAAGTCCTCTCCTTCCAAGTTTTCATGTTCCCTTTTCAAAATCAATTTATTTGTGAGACCCGTAGCATTTTCTTTTCCCATAGGCTAAGGGATAAAGTTAGGGGAATAAATTAAGTTAATAATAATACTTTAAGTGGTCCCGTGATTTTATTTTGTAATTTTATAAAGAGACGACTTAAGTATTATTATTTTTCTCTAAAGTGGGTCAATGTAATGAACAACCTCCAATTTTTTTTTTTTTTGAAAATTCCCCCACTGCTGTAAGGTGTTTTCTGAGTTTTATCACGTTTTGTTGCATTGTGGTTCATATGGTATTCATATTATGACATTGCATGAAGTACATATAGCAAGGAACATTAAAGAAGGAAATATACTTGAGAAGAACACCTTTTAGAAGTCTCATAAATACGATTAAACAACAAAAATATTTCAGTTCTACAAGAGTTAAATATCATACTCAGCAAAACGTTCAGACCCGGTTAAAGGCTCCATACTGTTGATGTAATTGCAGCTTCGGGCTTCATAATTCCTTATTTATATTCAATGTAAAGAGGCGCTTCATATGGCAACTTTGTAATTATCTTCTTGGCCGACCTTCCTTGTAAATTGTATTTATTAAATTGAAATTATATTTTTATGATGGCCGACCTTGCATGAAAAGGTCCCCATTTTGGCCATACGCTCTTCTTTGACTGATAGCCTATTTTTGGAAATCCGTAGGTTGATCAGAAGTGAAATTAGGGTTTCCTTGCTTGGAGGTTTGTGGCATTTCTAGGTATTTACTATTTTTAGTAAATACTAATTTTGGCAGTGGTTTAGTTGTCAGCCTTCAGTTCATCTTTTCAATTGGAGCAGTTGCTTGTGTTCAAGTTTTGGCTTTCAAAAGCATTTTTTGGTGAAATTTTGAAATAAAGGCATTAATGTTCTATTTTTCAGTTGACCCCATGGCCTAGTGGAATAACTTCAAGTTGTTTGAAAATGTGGACTTGAAGGGGGGTCAAAGTCATTAAGGGGAAAATAGAATATTAAATAAAGTTAATATTGCCATGAAGTGGGATGCCACCCTTGAAGAAGAATTAAAAATTCTTGAAATTTGAAAAGTCTCGTCTGTGACTTTTGGCGTGCCTTGAAGGGGAGTTGAAGAGTTTTCTCCTTTTCTATAAAAGTGAAGCCTTGCTCCAGCATTTGGTATCCATTGTTAATTGCTAAAGTTATGCTGTCGAAATGACATTGTGATTATTTCTTCGAGGGATGCTTACCTCCTAGATTCTAATCAATTTCATGTTTGAGAGACAACACCTAATTGGTTTTTATTGCTGCTTCTCATTCAGACTAGCAGATGGAGCTCAATTGTTGAAGATTTTGGAGTTTTCCTCAGTTTTGGTGTTGCTGATATTACTACAGCTGAAAGTGTTTTTTGTTAACAGCTTTTAGAGCAAATTAAATATCATTCTGGGTATGTTTGCAAAGTGATTCTAGACCCAAGGCGACCCCTTCCACAAGAGATTGGAATTTATTTCCAAGTCTTTGTTTTTATATTGCAAAATCGCCCTTTTCAAGGGCCATACCATCTTAAGAGCATTGGGAATTGTGCCATCAAATTAATGAATGACTTTTGAGGCTGTTTCTTCATCTTGTCATGGGCGCCTATCCTCCAGAGGTTCACTGCACTTCGTTTCACGCCATTCGGAGGTATTTTGGTGAAGTTATGAGCATTTAATTGATTCTTATAGTTGCTGGTTAGTCATTTCCAGAATTGCAAATTTACATCAGACTTGTTTCAGTTTGAATTTCTAGTACTTTCTTCATCAATTATTGCTAATAGTTAACATGGAATCATCCAGTATCTTGGTGCTTTGAAATCATTGTAATATTCATGTAATCTGCAGCTCTCTTTCTATATTCTAAGACTGTAAATAGTAGTACTGTTCCAGTCCTTTATTGCTGCAATTATTTCTTATTTCTCACATTAAGTACCCCTAGATGGTTTACTGCCAGTGTGGAGAATAAACTTGTAACTCTCATTGTACCCACTAAAAAGTGGAGAATCCCCACTCTTGAGTGGATGCCCATCGCAGCAGATGAATTAGTTGAATTGTTTGTAGTATTTCCCCCCACTGTTTAAGTGGTTGAGCGGAAATCTTTATGGCTGTTTCACCGCCTAAGTTCTTTCAGTTTTGTAATACTTACTCCGCCATATGTTAGCACCTCGCCTTCAAAGGGATCTTGTGTGCACATTCTTGGCGTTGAGTTTATTTTGTACTTCTAATTGTAATCATCCTATAGTTGTTGAATTATTAGATCCTAGGGATCCTCTGACCATATGCCCGCCCCTCTTCCTTAAGTGGTTTTAAGGCGCATTTTTGGTTATAGTTGCTTTGATAGAGATTTGGATTTGGAGCTAACGCTAATCAAGTTGGCCAAGTGTTGGTGATTGTTTAAAACTGTGGCAAAAAAAAATTGGTTAGCATATTTCAGAACATTAAAGAAGGAAATATGCTTGAGAAGAACACCTTTTAGAACTCTCATAATCAGACTAAACAACATAAATATTTCAGTTCTACAAGAATTAAATATCATACTCAGCAAAACGTTCATACCCGGTTAAAGGCTCCATACTGTTGATGTAATTGCAGCTTCGGGCTTCATAATTCCTTATTTATATTCAATGTAAAGAGGCGCTTCATATGGCAACTTTGTAATTATCTTCTTGGCCGACCACCTTTTTTGTAAATTGTATTTATTAAATTGAAATTATATTTTTATGATGGCCAACCTTGCATGAAAAGGTGCGACCTCTCTCCTTCAAGTTGTATAAATACAAGATCATTCCACTCCATTTGGGCATCAATAAAGTTTGAGCATTTCTTCTCTTCCAAGTGCGAATTCTTCAAGGGCAGATCAATCAAGTGCAGATTGCAAATTATCAAGAGATAGCAAATTTCTTAAGGGCAGATCTGAGTTACAAGGAAGTGCTGATTACTTGTTATCATTGCATCTTGTGAAGGTGCTGCATATCGGCCTTGAGATTAGCCTCATTGTAAAGAGACTTGTTGCCATTATTGATATATAATAGAGATATTTGTTGCTGGGTTTTTCCCCTCAAGAGGAGGGTTTTCCTAGGGTATCTGCTGTGTTCTTGTGTTGAATTTTTAAATTAATTTTCTGTGCATTACATCTGATCATAAAATCAACACATACAGCATATATAAATCTTCAACTAGACTCGAACAACAACAACAACAAATAAGCCCCTTCAAGCCTTCTATGATATGCCCAGAACCTCCACTCAGCAGCTCTAATAAATGGTGTCCCAATCCACTCAAAGTGCGGCCTGCTAGAGCCTCTTAACAGCAGATAACACTTTTCAAGGCCACGACCAACTCTCATTGAAGGGGGTCTTCAAGCCTGATAGGAAACTAAGCCAAGACATCCTCCCCCAAAGCTCCTACAGACTGTAACAAGAAGCTTAACAGCAGATTTAATCCTCCAAGACCCACAGACTGAAAGCAAAGAAGGCCACGAATCACCCCTTTTTTGCTACCCAACACACTGCTAAAAAGTTCCCAATAACCAGCAACCAGGCGCCAAGAACACACAGGCTGCAAACTGAAAAAAAATATCACAAAGGATGTTCTCCTTGAGGAATTTGATCTGCTCTAAAAAATTGAATCTTTCACCAAAAAAGCAAGTTACTGCACTTTGGAATCACCATGAGAAGACTCTTCAGCAACAACAATACCTATAATGATTTAAAAAGCCTCCTCTACGATATGAGCCAAAATATGGGTTCCAGGTCCAAACTGAAAGTGCCCAGAAAATTATAAAAATCACCACCAAAATGTATTTTATCATCACCCAAATTGATTCCAAGATTTAACAAGCCAAACCAACAACCCCACTTCAAAAGTGATAAAAAATCTTCATCTCGAAAGTCTGAATTTGCAACTTTGAAGCACAAATGAAGCCTCTGAATGAGACCTCCAAAAACCCTCCTGATGTTGTCTTTCAAATACGAAGAGAGTGTGATCTACAGAGGTTTCCGTCCCTGCAAACCCTCGTTTCCTTTAAAGCCAAGCTTCTAGAGAAATGTACGACCAAGTTTCAAAATCCCAGCATAATGAAAAATGAAGCACAAATTTTTCCCTTATACCTCCTCACATTTCCAACGCCCATTCACTTTAGCTTATTTTAATTTATTTTAAAATCTTTTCATTCATTCACTTGGGCGCCCAAAGTATTAGCCTCATTTAAAAGATATAATTTAAAATCTTTTTACCCCAACGTTAGCTTTTTATTTAAAATTTAACTCTTTTCTCTTCATAGGTGTCCACCCTCTTAATGCAATATAAAATACTTTAAAAGCTCTTTTAAAAACAACTTAAAGTCGTTGCACTAGGCATCAAGGTACAAAATGCCCCCTTCATGACGCTCAACCAATTAATATAAAGTTACTTCATTAAATCCAATTTTGAAGGAGAAATAAAATATTAAAATGTCTCAACCTTAGAAACTAATGCCTCCATTGATAAATGTAGCTGAGAGACAACCTTGACTGGGTCCAACCTACCCTGGATGACTTACTATCTTTAGAAAGTTTTAAAAATAGTAAGTAGCGCTCTAAAACTCGAATCAGAGGGAAATTGAGGAGCTCGAAAGGGCTCACTAAGGACAAAAGCACAACACCAGACCCCTTGCTAAAAATAGCACTTACTAAAAATAGTAAGTGTATCAGAATCAATCCCACCGAAAGAGGACGCTGTAAAATGGGGACATTACAGTCAAAATGAAATGTCTAATCTAAAAATGTTTTTGAACACCTTTGGAGTTGATTTTGAGTAGGAAAAGTTAATTTGAATAAAAAAGGAAAGAAGAAAATAAAAGAAGAGTTGGGAAGGGAAAAAGGTATCCATTGTTATTGGCTTATTGCTATCAAACCCATTTTAGAGCCTGAGCATTTTGTTCATGTCCACACTCAAGGATGAAAATCCTTTGCTGTAGAAATTTGGAGGACAAAAACTCTTTCAGTTTCAGTTGAGGTGGTTTCATTCAAGAGTCACAAATGTGCTGAAAGTTTGCAGTATTCCGGTTTCAGTTGTGGTTGAGAGTTAGAGTGAGTTGAAGATTTTATTTTAATATTCATATCAATTCAAAGTGATTTTCAAGATTATTATATATTTCTTTGTGGCTGTTCTAATTCCTGTACAGCGGTACAACTTCTTGTTATTATATTGTTGGCTGTTCCTAAACTAAAGGTGTTTGAACCATTTTTATTGGAAATGTTAATTCCAAAAGACAACCCATATATCTTCATGGCTTGGTAATACAAGAGGGGTGGTGATTCATAGTCATATTTTATCCAGTTTTTGGGCCACCGTACATGTGAAAGGGGCTGCAATAATTTTAAACAAGCATTTAACTTGTATGTGGGAGCTGTCGTACCATTGCAATTTTTAAACTTTAGTTGCAGCTGCTGTACCAAGGAGATTAAAAGTAAATAACACCATTTTATGGAGTAATTGTCGGCCATTGTCTTTTCTTCTTGAGTGGCCACAGGCCAAACTCAAGCTTGGTACTCCTGGAAAATATTGTAAGTGGATTTTTTTATTTGATTTTTTAATATCATTTGTTATTCAAGGAATTTCTAGAAGTTACTTAAAAAAAGAAAAAAACTATTTGTTATCAGTTTGTGGGTTATTGTATTTATTTCAGCTTGTTATCAATTTTGTGGGTTATTGTATTTATTTCAGTTTGTTTTCAGTATTGTATGTTATTTTCATATTTGGTTGTTATTTCAATATTGCAGAAAGAAAAAAATAAAATGACAAAAAATCAGAGGGGTTTATTACACAAATGGATGGGGAGGTTGACAACATGATATCAAATGAGAATGCTAATGCTAGTATTAACAATAAATAGCAGTAATATGCAAGGAGCCCTCGAAGGTAGCTTTTAGAAAGGTGAGGGAAGTATTCAAAAGAGTGGTATGCAAAACTAGAAGCATGCTTCTCTAGTGATGCTGAATAGCTCATTAGTAGCATAGAATGGAGAGGCATTTTATAGGGATGGGTTGGTTAAGGAGTCAAGAGATAGTGTGACTAGTTGGGGTTGATCTAGATGTTTTAGTTGCATGTGACCACAATTGTGATGAATCTATGCAAAATTTTGTTGCTGTTGGTAGAAGCATTGAAGTAAAAATTGAGAAAATCGCAATAAATTGACACTCCTAGGGTGTGACAATCCAAGTTGGCACAAATTGCCGATTTTTTTACCGACTAAGATGCATTTTTTGAGGTATGACAGAATTGTGAAGAATTCATCTGCCCATAGCCTTGAAAATGTATTTTTTACTTTTTTTTTATTTTGACCCTCGTTTTTACACACAATTTGATTTTTCAAGAGTAGATTTGGAGGTTGTTTGAGAGTTTGATGAAGAAAAATCACATAGGATTAGATCTAATCAATTAGGGCCTTTACTAGCTTCATAATTTGCATCTGTGGAACTAGGTGATGCACTTTCTTTTATTTGTTTTAAATGTATGTTCTAACCATAATGACTAACCCTAAACTATTTTTTGGGTTTAGGGATAGCAGCAAAAATCGTTTGGGGAAAAAATTGGCAAACCAAAAGTATAAGATTTTTTGAAAAAATTGGGAAAAAATCGAGAAAAAGTTGGGAAAAAATCGGATTTAAGAAAAAATGTAAAAAATTGTAGAAAAAAAGACATTTTTTTTTTCAAATTTAAGGGCATTTCCATAGTGTAGAGATATAGAGAGCAAATAAAATAGAGAGCACATGAAATGTAGAAAATAGGATTTTGTTGTTTATATTCATATCACTGATTATATTGCATTGCACAAAGCATACTTCATAGTGCATAAATAATAACTAGATGGTTACAGTTGATAAGATATCAATTAAAATATAGTTTGTACAAAGTCAACCTATAAACTAAGTACAAAGCTCCAAAAAATCAAACACAACCAATGACTCTTGCTACTACAAATAGAGCTATGCTGGAGGGCTGTAGGTATTGATGATGAAGCTCCTGGTTCAGAGCTTCTTCAACCTCTTGTTATCTAAGTTGGCCTCTAGAATCTCAAAATCCTCAGGCTCAAGAAGTCATTGAAAAGACAGTTTTCCTTTGCTGAGTAGACATCATAAATTACAAAATGGGAATCAATTGGTTCATACTTGTGATTTAATGGTACTTGCAATTTCTAGAACAATGTCAAGGAGAACTATATGAAGAGTGTGAAAGGGAAATTATATGACAAAGGAAGTGTTAGTTTTAGACCAGAAATGAAGATAAACAACAATGCACAAAAATTAACAATAGAACACAACAAATACCATGGGAAAACCTTCCTTCTTGAGGGAGAAAAACCCAGCCAAAATTTATCTCTTATATATTGAATTGAAAGAGCAGAAATCTGCTTACAATCTCAGGCCAAACACAAGGCCGAAATAATGCAATCAAATTCTCACCTCTCTTAGATGCAAAATACACAATTGTAATGAACTCTCCTTGATATCGATCTGCTCTTAAGCAAAATTATAATCTGCTGTAGAAGTATGAACTTCTTGATAAATTGCGAATGTCTTGAGAATAATAATCGATGATATATAAATGAACATCACTTTCTATATATACACAATGAGATGGTGTTTCATCTTGGGTTGGCTCCTTTCATCAACCAAGGCGTCTTTTTGATTGGTCGGCCTCAATAAAAAAATTAATATAAATTATTATTTGAAATAAGACGTCACTTGAGTCGGCCTCACTCAATTATTTATTTAATGATTTCAAATTTTAGGGAGAAAGAGATCTCTCGCCGCTATCACATCAACACTGCCTTTTAGCTAGGGAGATATCTTTCCAGATATCCATGTCATGGAGTCTCTCAACATGACACCCACAATGGCTACACCCATTTGTGGAAAAGAGTTCATCACAGAGTCTCTCAACGTGATGTTATCATGGAGTCTCTCAACATGACATCCACCAAGGCTACTGCCATGGGTGGAAAGAACCACATCTCCGTCTCAGAGATGGACGAGGGCTTTCACCTTATATTTCTCTGTCTCAGAGAAATATGCATTATAGCAAGTAGCAAAGATTACTGATGCTGAGTCTCCCTCTCAGCAAGGGCAACATTCTCCACCACTCTAAGCTTGTCTCGAAAATGTGTAAACTTCACTCTGGAGAGAGGCTTGGTGAGAATATCAGCTGTCTGATCATCAGTGCAAATGTACTTGAGTTGAATTGCTTTCCTCAACACCATATCTCCGATGTAATGATAGTTGATCTCCACATGTTTTGTCCTGTCATGAAATACTGGATTGATAGAGAGCTTCACACAGTTTTGATTGTCACAATGAATCACAGTCAGCTCCAATGTTTGCCCAAACAATCCTGCAAGGAGCTTTCGAAGCCACACTGCTTCTTGAGCTGCTACACATGCTGCAATATATGCAGCCTCTGCAGTACTTAGTGCCACAAAAGTCTGCTCCTTGCTACACCAAGAAATCATGGCAGACCCCAAACTGAAGCAACATCCAGAGGTGCTCTTCCTATCAGTTACACTCCCGGCCCAATCAAAATCAGAATAGCCTTGCAACTTTAGATCTTCACAGGAAGTATATCTCAAGCCATATCCTACTGTGCCACACAAGTATCTCAATATATGCTTTGCTGCAACTAGATGAATTTGCCTTGGTTCACACATGAATTGACTGAGACCACCCACCGCATAGCAAATGTCTAGTCTAGTATTGACTAGATACATCAACGATCCAATCAACTGGTTGTACATGGTGGGATCTACCAAATCTAAACTAGCTGCAGAATCACTCAACTTCTTCAAATTTGTTTCCATAGGTGTAGACATGGATTTGCAATCCATCATCCCAAATCTCTTCAAGATATCTATGGTGTATTTCCCTTGACTTAGAATAATCTCATTGGGTCTTTGCCACACTTCTAGTCCTAGGAAGTAATGCATAAGATCGAGATCCTTCATCTCAAATTCGGAGGCTAACTCTTTCTTGCATTTGACAATGAGATTCTGCTCCAATAAGAAATAAATCATCAACATAAAGAACCAATATTAAAGCCTCACCATCAACTACCTTGAAGTAAAGATTGGAATATGCATCATTCTTGGAGAATCCCAAGCTCATCAAGTATCGATCAATCCTTTCATACCATGCACAAGGTGCTTGCTTAAGGCCGTACAATGCCTTCTTCAATCTGCATACATGAGACTCCTTCCCATGAATCACAAAGCCATCTGGTTGCTCAATGTACTCTTCCTCTTGAATCACAACATTAAGAAATGCAGTCTTTACGTGCATTTGATGTAGCTTCCAGCCTTTAGCTGATGCAATAGCAATAATAGTCCTGATAGATGTATATCGAGCAACAAGAGTAAATGTCTCCTCATAATCTATTTCCTCTTTCTGAGAGAATCCTCTTGCCACAAATCTTTCTTTGTACTTCTCAATGCTCCCATCAACTGCATGCTTGATCTTAAATAGCCACTTGGAAGACACAATTGATTTCCCTTCAAGTCTTGGTACAACATCCCAAACATCATTCTTGATAATAGATTGATATTCTTCTATCATAGCGTCTCTCCATACCTGCTGATTTGATGCCTCCTCAAAATTGGAATGCTCATACTCAATGATGTGACTGATCAATGCCACATAGCCTGGAAAATTTTGCGATCTCTTGCTTTCTCTAAAGGTGCCACGATGAGCTACATACTTTTCTGCCTCTTGCATAGTTTGTCTAGCCCATAGAGGTCTCTTTCGACCTATAGCAATATCACTTGGCCCATCAGTTGGTTGTATGGGATCAATTGGATCAATAGTCTCTTCTGGTTTAGTAGACTCCCTCTGAATCTCAGGAGTATGATTAGGAGAAATGTCCATATCCTGAGGTGTCTCCTGTTCTTTACTGTCTATCTCCATGTAAGACCCTTTAGATCTTTTGAAGGCTAATTCCTCTTCGAAAGATACATCCCTGCTGATCTCAATCTGTTTCTGCCTTGGAATGTAGATCCTGTAGGCCTTTGAAGACTCACTGTAACCTACAAATATTCCTTTCTTTCCTGATGGTTCTAGCTTAGATCTTTTATCCTTAGGCACATGAATATAAATAGGACAACCAAAAATTCTTAAATGAGTAACCTCAGGTTTCACACCTGTGAAGGCCTCTTCAGGAGTCATGTTTTCCAATATTCGATGAGGGCTTCGGTTCTAAACATACACTGCAGTTCTGGAAGCTTTTTCCCAAAGGAAGTTTTGTAGATCTTGATCATGAATCGTAGCTTTGGCTGCCTCAACTATGGATCTATTCTTTCTTTCTGCAACTCCATTTTGCTGAGGGCTATACGAAACATAGAACTCCCTCTTGATCCCTGCCTCAATGCAGAATTTATGGAAACCTCCAGAAGTGTTTTCTTCTCCATTGTCAGATCTCAAAACCTTAATCCTTTTCCCTGACATGTTTCCAACTTGAGCCTTTAATTCTTTGAATCTATCAAGTACTTTTTCAGACTCCTTAGACTTCAAAAATAAATCCAAGTCTTTTGAGAATAGTCATCAATGAAAATCACATAATACCAAAATCCACTCAAAGATGCCACAGACATTGGACCACATAAATTAGAATGAACAAGATCTAGAATTCCTTTTGATCTACTTTCACTACTATGAAAAGGACCCTTAATATTCTTACTCAATGCACATCCTCTACAAATGCCATCGTGCTCCTGACTGAGCTTCGATAGACCAGTAACCATCTTCTCCATAGATGGAAGAGCTCTGAAGTGAAGGTGAGCAAGTGTCCTATGCCATAGCTCACTCGAATTGGATGAATAGAAAGTCTGTATAGGCATTCTTGATGAACGCCAATCACACAGGTTGTTTTGATGCTAGAGTTCTTCGGCCAAGCAAGAACGTTGCCTTCAGAAAATGCAACTTGGTACCCTTTGTCCTCCAATACTGAAATTGAGACAAGATTTCTTTTGATTCCTGGAACAAACAAGACATCACTCAAATGAAGAGGGATGCCAAAATCTAGATGAAGAGAGGTGGCCCCAACACCTTTCATTGAATAACAAGCATCATCTCCGATTATCACTTGCAAGTTGGTTTCTCTTTCTACCAAGTCAGAAGATGCTCTCAATATCCTGTAATGTGTCGAGAAGCACCACTATCAATCAACCAAGTGTTACTATCGGTTGGAATGTTGCTTGAAAGAGCGGAGATGAATAGAAATCCCCTTGTGTTGTCTCTAGATTCCTTTTGAGGTGATACATCATCAACATCCGCAGTAGAAGCATGAACATCCGTAGTAGAAGCATGTTGCTTTTTTCTTGTTATACAATCTCGAGCATAGTGATCATACTTTTCACATTTGAAACATTGAATGTGAGAGAGATCCTTCTTCTTCTTTGGTTCAGGAGCAAAATCTGATTTTCTGTCTCTATTCCTCTTGAAATTGCCTTTTCTCCCTTCTCTTCCTTTCCTTCTGGAAGTTTGAGCAGCAAAGACATGATTTTCTTCATTATGAGAGCTTCGTCCATTTCCTCTTGCTGCCAACCTAGATTCCTCTTGAATGCAATCAGCTCTAAGGCGATTAAACTTGGGCAATTTAGATCTTCCACTAATGCTTTGGATAAGGGGCTCCCAAGATTGAGGAAGACCATTCAGTGCCATCATAACTAGGTCTCTATCTTCAACCATATCTCCAATGGCACATAGTTGATCTTTCAACTCAGTAATCTTCATGAAGAAGGAGATGACTGAATCTCCTTTAGCCATTTTTATATGGAGCTGTTGTCTCAAGGAAAGAGCTTTGCTTGTGTTGTTGATCTCATCATACAAGCCTTGAAGAGTCTCGAACATGACTTTGGCTGTCTTCATCTTGGATATAATTGGCACAAGATGATCCTTCACGAAATCTATCAAGATCTTCCTAGCCTTAGTGCCATTCTTCTTCCATTGAGTTTTCTCAGCCTCATCGGATGGCTCGGGCACATCATTCCCCACGAAATCTAGAAGATCATTTTCTTCCAGTGCAATAAGAACTTTGAATATCCAAGAGGTGAAATTCGATGCACCATCAAGCCTATCTTCAACTTTGAGTTTGTTCACCATCTTCGATGCCTAGATAGACTCCCTTAGATGAGAAGAAGAGAATAAGACTTTGCTGCTTAAACAAATCTGATCTTGATCTTGCTTAAATCCGCTCTGATACCATGTTAGTTTTAGACCAGAAATGAAGATAAACAACAATGCACAAAAATTAACAATAGAACACAGCAAATACCCTGGGAAAACCCTCCTTCTCGAGGGAGAAAAACCTAGCCAAAATTTATTTCTTATATATTGAATTGAACGAGCAGAAATCTGCTTACAATCTTAGGCCAAACATAAGGCCAAAATGATGCAATAAAATTCTCACCTCTCTTAGATGCAAAATACACAATTGTAATGAACTCTCCTTGATATTGATCTGCTCTTAAGCAAAATTATAATCTGCTGTAGAAGTACGAACTCCTTGATAAATTGCGAATCTCTTGAGAATAATAATCGATGATATGTAAATGAACATCACTTTTTATATATACACAATGATATGGCGTTTCATGTTGGGTCAGCTCCTTTCATCAACCAAGGCGTCTTTTTGATTGGTCGGCCTCAATAAAAAAATAAATATAAATTATTATTTGAAATAAGACGTCCCTTGAGTTGGCCTCATTCAATTATTTATTTAATGATTTTGAATTTTAGGGAGAAAGAGATCTCCCGCCACTATCACATCAACATGAAGCAATTGCAAAGTTCAACTTAATTGGTTTTGAATGAAATATCTTTAGATAGAGTAATAGAAAATGCTTTTGAAACAAAATCGTAAATCTCAAAAGAACATAATGATATTGAAATGTTCTCATTGATAACTATTTTAGCAGATTTGTAAGAGTAAAGGGAATGTTAAATATTTTTCCATTAGACAATAAAAACTAGCTAGTACAAAAGAAGAGAGCAACTAATTGAACCACAATTTTAGCTATTATTATTCAACTAAATTTTCTTTGATTTTGTGTATAAGTGGATAATGGGAGTTAAAAACATTGATGGACTTTGAGTTGAGAATTTGAGAGATTATAGGTATAAGTTTCAATGGAAAATAAAAGCACGAGGAACTCTCCCTTTCAATGGGACACCTGTTGCTAAAATCTATTTGGATCATTAAAGAGAAAATATATGAGGCTTGCTTCGGGAGGGATTAAGATAAGCCCACAAGACTAGGGCATGAATTCTTTCAAGGCATGTATTATTTTGCCTGATACCTATTTAACATGCATGGAAGGAATGTAATGTTCCCATTTTAAACATACGGTCTTTTGTGATTGATAGCCTATTTCTAGAGGCCCGTAGGCTAGTTAGAAGTGCAAATGAGGGTTCCCTATTTTGTAGGAGGTTTAAGATGAGCTTTTGAAGGTTTGCATGTGAGAGGTTTTGATGCATGTCTGGTGGAGCTTTCTAGGTTTTTTGAGAGCTTCAGGATGAGGTAACATGTATGACAAGAAAATGACATGCATTTTTGGCAGATACTTTGAATGTGCGAAAGGTTTCTTGGTTTTCTCTGGGTTTTCAGAAAGCTTCAGAATGGTGTAACATGCATCTCCATTTGACAACCTTTTCCGACACTTATTATTTTTTGTAAGCCACGACGACTGCTCGGTTTGTGCTCAAAATGAGTTTAGAACAAATTACTATTTTTAGCAGTATACTATTTTTAGTAAGTTCTATTTTTGGCAGTGCTTCGGTTGGCAGCAGTTCAATAGTCCAATGCAATTTCCATTTAAGGCAAAGCAGTTTGGGTATATTTGGCTTTCAGCATTTTGAGGCTCATTTTGGTAAAATGATTTATTTAAGTCATTTAATATCTTATTATCATTTTTGGCCCCTTGGCCTAGAGTAATGACTTAATGATGTTTTAAAAGGTGGACTTTAAGGGTGGACGCCTCATGAGAGGTATTTAATATTTTTAAAGGTTAAATAATTGCCTTTTTGCCTTGGACGCCTTGGAGAGTGTGGAGATTAAAATGTTTTATTTGAAAAATTATTATTCAAAAGCTTGGGCGTCCATTCTTGGAGGGAAAAGAAGGAATTCAAAGAGTCACCTCAAAAGTGTTATAAATACAGGCCTTTGCTCCATCATTTGGTATTCATCATGGTTTATTGTATCGAAATGTTGCTGAAATGAATTCAGAGCTCTTGCTTCGAGGAAAGCATACCTCCTAGCTCCATCCATTCAGTTTCGTACTTGCAAGACAGTACCTAGTTGGATTCTGATCATCCAGAAGTACAGATTGAGTTTATTTCTGATTTGTGAATTCAGATTGTTGTTGTATAATCTGATTTTGAGGTTGCTGGGTTTTGTATGGTTGTAACTCATTTTCATTCACAGCTCTTTGTGTGAATTTTATTTGGTTCTGGGTATTTAAGCAATCATCTTTCCTACCTTGGGCGCCCCCTTTCACCAAGTTTCAAATTTTATTATGAAGTCTCCATTTCTAGAGCAGGTCGCCCTTGACAGGAGGGTTTTATCATTCCAGATCTGCATTGGGAAGTGTGCAAAAAGAATTTATTGCCATTTGGAGGAGTTTCTTGGCTTGTACTTGGTCGCCCAACTTCTAGCTCTCATTTGCTTTCAGTTTTACATCAAACAAAGAAGTTTGAAGCAAGTTATGAGCATTGTGGTGAATTTTTACACTGATTTCTGTGTTTTACTATTTCTAATCAGACTTAAATTAATTCTGATTTTCTGTTTATATGAGGCTAAAATCTGATTGTATGCATTGTATAAGCTAAGGATAGTATCCTTAATTCATTGGTTATGTCTAGCCTTCATTCTAATATGTTTTGTAGCTGAAAAACTCATTTATTGTAAGGTTGGTTAGTAGTACTAACAGTCATTTTATTTGTTGCAATTTATTTATGTATTTAGCTCCCACTGGATAAGTGGTTGAAGCATTTTATTTTCAGCACTTTAAGTTTAATAAATTCCCTCACTGAACAAGTGGTAGTCAGGATTCACAGCTGGCTTGCCGCCTCATAATTTGTAATAATTGCTCCAGCTAAATAAGTGGTAGAACTTTCATGGTTGATTATCTGCCTACTTTGTATTTCTTTCTAGTTGCTAACGGTCCTTGACACCATATGCTATCACCTTGCCCACATTGGGTCTTGATGAACATTCTTGGTGAATTGTTACTTTCCAAGCTAGTTATCTTTGGAGCTAATGCTAATCAATGGTGTTTGTGTTGATAAAATAAAAAAAAATTAAGGGGGAATATTTCAGTGGTATTAGAGCCAAGATCCTGCCATCTTGTGAAAAAACAGAGCTTAGTTGTCAGATGAGTGACAAAAAAATCAGATTCTACACCAGAGGTCAGAACCGAGTTCAGTTTCAACTTCCAAAAGTTCTTAAAAATGATACATTTTCTGAAGTTTAGAAACTGTGAGATGTCAGATTTGATTATGGCTTCTGAAGAAGAAAGAAGTTTGGCAAAGTCACTTTCCATTGTAGGAACAAGGCTCAATGAAGAATGTCAAACAAGAGGTGAAGAAGTGAGTATATTGTTTGAGTTGGAACATTGTTTGAGCCAAGTCTAGTAGTCACCTACTGAAATGATGAAGGCATTATCTCTTGCAATGACCTCTTTGATTCATCCCTATTGGATAGGGCATCCAGATGAAGATATAAGTTTGTTGGTTACTTCATGCTTTAGTGAAGTTATGAGAATTCTAGCACCTTTGATCCCTTATGATGATGAAACTATGGAGAAGATTCTTCATATGATTGTAGAAAGTTTCCAAGATCTTGATGAAACCAGTAGCAGTCAATTTCCAAGAAGAGTTGCTATCTTAAAGACATTTTCAGATCTCAAGACATGTATCTTGCTAATAGACTTGGAAATGCAAAATCAGATTTATCACTTGTTCTACTACCTCTTCATATCCACTTGGAGTGAACAAGAAGAGAATGTTATTGCAGCTGTAAAGAATATTCTTGTTTTCACTATTAAAGAGGTTGATGAAATTCCACCAAATGTCCAATCTCTCCTTTTGGATGCATTTGAACGTGAAGAAAAGATTTCTCCTATTGCTGATATGTTGATCAATGTATTGTTTAATCAATGTAAGGAGAAATTGAAGCCACTTTTGAAGAAGATAGAGTAGGTAGAGGAGAATTATGAAGAAAAAACAAATAGAATGTTGAATTCCAAAGATTCTATATCAGAATCTCAGATTACAACTTCAGACATGCAATTGTCCATGCATTCCATAGAAAAGTGCAACAAGGTAACATTAGTTTTGGAGTCTCGTTAGGTGTCCATGCTTCCTACAGAGGAGTGCAGTGTGTCAACATTAGCTAAGGGGACTCGTGATGAAGTTTCAAGAGTTGAACCTATAGAGATAGTTGAAGTTTCAAGAGTTGAACCTATAGAGATAGTTGATATGCCTACAGTTGAAGATATCCTATCAGCTAATGAATTACTTCTACATCTCCGTAATTAAGGGGGATTTTGGTTAGGACATCAAGAAAAAAATGAGAAGGTAGAAGTGGAAAATTCTTCCAACACTAATGATGAATCATGTATTGAGGAAGACACTGAGGGAGCTGTTTCTAGTAGACACAAGTCTGAATTTTCTTTGTTTGAAGCCAATTAGAAGCAAAGAGCTAATGACCTTGAAAGCACTGTTGATGAAATGAGAAGTAGTATCCAATAGATGCGTGTCAGTCTAAGGAGTACAACTGATATGATTTCTGATTTCTTCTTTTCCCCTTGCAACATTTCATTGACTCAACTGGGTTGTGAATGGTGCAATCAAAACTCATTGACTGCTGAAAAGGAGATTCAAGTTTTATCCAAGTTGGATGATATTAGTCAGTGTGTGGAAAATCTGATCTACAGAGTACCAAGGAATCAAGATGAATGCCATATACCTCTTGCTGATTTGAAGTCAATTAGGGAAGTTGTGGAAGATATCAAAACAAACCTTTTGCAAATAATTGGTGACAAAGACATGATTGCCAAAATTGCAGATGAGGCATTGGAATGGAATAAGCAATTAAAAACTAAATTGATTGAAGTTGAAGAGGCCCTAAGAGAAGCTGAAGATAAAAAATTGCTGCTCAGTATTTTACGGAACAAGAAAACAAGAAGAGAGCTGAAGAAATTCAAGAAGTCCTTGCTGAGCTTGATCGCATACAAGAGACTTTTGACTTGAATTGTTGTCTTGAAAGAACAAAGAATTCAAATTTGCATCAGCATGTCTTTCAGGCTTATGATAATCCTTTATTTGAGGTTGGTGCTAATGAGTTTCATGAAAATCCTTTCTTTGAGATTAATGAGGAAATCTCTTTAGAGACTAATGTTGAAGGGAGGAATTCTAGCACTTCTTCCAGCAGTGGAATGACGATACATGAGTTGCATAATGGTGAAACTACTGTTGTTAATAATGCATCCACTCTTCAGGAATTGGAAAATCAAGAAATGAGGAGGAATGAGGTCGTTGTTCCTGATTGGCATCAGAGAATTGATTGGCATTCCGATGAAGAGTTTGTTCAATATTTGATGGGGATGTTGGTTAGATTTATATCAGATTTTATGTTTGCACCAGCTTCCTTAAGAGTTTGAATTTGATGAAGGGTTCATTGAATCTTTCCGGCAATTCATGTCTCATGACTTTGAATTCAATTTTTTCAATGAATTCAGATTTGTTGAATACTTCTTGGAGTTTCAAGAAGTAATGATTCAAATGGAACGTATTGATCAAAGCGTTCTAGTCAGAGTAATTCTCCATCTGCGGAATGGTTCTTCCATACTTATGATTTGGGATCCTAGCATCAAATTGATATTTGACTCTTCTAGGAGTATGGAATTTTCAACATGTTTTGATGATAATCATTATGTGTGGAAAGAAGGATGTATGGAGGGATAAGCATCAGATTTTCAAATTTATGTGTTCGATTCCTTCTTTATCAGTCAATTTGGGGTTTTTTCTGCTCATCAATTGGCGGTTTGGAGAGAAAATTTGAGCAAAGCTTGGTTCTCTGTGGAGATAGAGTCTTTTGAAAAGGTGTTTTCAGCCTTGGGCATGAGTAGTTGTGATATTTTACTGTCCTTAACATCTATTAGAAATATACGTCCATTCAATGTTGCCTACCTACGATTTGCCTCAGCAACCTGATGAAATCTAGCAAATCTTTGATGGTGAATCACGTCCCAGTGGCCAGCACTCAATTTTGTGCTAAAAATCAATGAAAAAACTCGAGTAAATAGCGATTTCCCACAGTTATGGTTTCGTGACGGGTTGGTTGGGCAATTTTTTGTGATTTTTATGTGATTTTTTCACGATTTAAACCCTTAAAAATCATTGAACATTGTTGAAAATCACGGCTGATTAAATCAGAATTTTTTGGGGAAAAATTGTTTCGGTCGAACATTTTTTTAAAAATTGCGATTTTTTGAGGATTTATGCTTCTATGGGGTTAACCATTATGGTTTTTATAAAATTCTAGTATGCCCTAACTCTAAACAACATTTTTGTGGTTGAGGGTTAGGTTTTGGAGTTTTTAAATTTTAGTATGTGCTAACCCAAACTCTAAACCCTAATTTTTTAGAGTTCATGATTAGGACTACTATTTTTTAAAATTTCAAAAAATACTAATATTAACCCTAAAACCTAATTTTTTAAGGTTTATGATTAGGGTTAGGGTTTTTTAATTTCTAGTTTTCTAGTATGTAACTACCAACCCTAACCCTAAACAACCCTAACTTTTAATGGTTTATGGTTAGGATAAGAGATTTTTTAAATTTCTAGTATGCAAGTTATAATCCTAACCCCAAACCCTGATTTTTTAGGTTTAAAATTAGTTGTAGATATTTTAATTTTTTTTAGTGTGATTACTATCCTTACTCAAATCCTAATTTTTAGGGTTTACTATTAGGATTAGAATTTTAAATTTTTTTAATAGGTACTAAGGATAGGGTTAGTGTTAGGGATCTTTTTTGTATGTACTATGTTTTAACCCTAACCTTAATGATTGTTTTTATGCCTTATTTTGTAGATTTCAGGTCATCATGCCACGAGAAAGGAACTTTGCATGGAGTTATGGCACAATCATTCCTAACTCAAGAAAAGTCAAATACAATTTTCTTGAATTCTATGGAGGCATTTATCACTTCAAATGGCATTTGCTAAAGTGGACAGGGAATGATGTCAAGCCTTGCAAGTAGTGTCTTGTAGATGTTATGCATCTAGGTTTCTTAGCCTCTACATCCTAGGTCTAGACTAAGACAAAGAAAGTGAGGACAGTAGTTGGACCAACATCTTCTAAGGCTAGAGCCAATCCTTTAGATGAGGCTAAGCCATCACAACACCCATGTCATATTCATCTACACCTTGTACATCAAAGAGACTTAACATAGGGGTTAGAAACTTAGAAATATTATGCTTTGTTTGTGCCTCATACTACATCAAGAGTTGAATGAACTTTAGAGAGTATGTAGTGGAAAAAGACTATTCATGAGTAGGTTAAAAAGACCATTGATATTTTTGGTACTATTTTAGCCTGTAATTAAATGTTGCTAGGTCTTAATACAAGAGTGGGAATGGGATTGTAGTTGTCATTCTAGGGTTCAAAGCTCCATCATATGAGACATTGAGAATAGATATGTTAAGGGATCTAGTATAGGATGTGAGTGGTGTTCTTGCTAAACATCGCAAGTTGTGGGTGAAGGAAAGTTGCACTATCATCTCAGATGGGTAGATGTATAGGAGAAACTATACTCATCAATTTCCTTGTGGCATCCAAGCTTTGCATGTTGTTTCTTAAATCTATGGATGTGTCAAATCAGGTGAAATCAACATATATACTTTACTATATTTAATGAGATGGTCATTGAAGTAGGGCCACAATTTGTGCTCTAATTTATCACTTCAAATGTTGTCATAGATTATAGATTTGTAGAGGCATGTTACCAAGTACTTGTGGAAATTTTTGTTGGGTGTGTATGCACCATGTAAACTTGCAATTTTGCAAGCTTGAATTCTTGAATTTTTGGCAAGATGTAGGTGGAAAATCATGTGATTACTCACAAAAACTTGACAAGTTGTGTTGAGTACTTGGCAACATGTTATAGATATATAATCATGCTTTGGATGTGAAAAGAACACTAAAAAATGTTTTTATTTCCTTATTTAATCCTAGATGCCCATAGTTGAAGCTCACAAAGTAGTTGAGCATTGTTGAGAGCAATTTGAAAGGATTCTGTAGTGTATTGGAAGAAGAGAGTTGAGGAATTTTGGGTTTCCAGGTTAGATCTTTTAAAATAAAATTTTAAATTTTCTTTTTTACAAGCATGTAAATTAGCTCTAGGCTTCTAGCATGTAAATAATAAATTTGTAACTATTATTTACAATTTTATTTGCAATAAATTTGATTTATGAAAATTTTATTGTTGATCTATACTAGTTTTTTTATTAAGGGTAAAAGAGGGATTTTGAAAAGGTCCAACCCTTTTACAGAGATAAGAAAAGATACAACAAATTAGCTCAATAAACATGACAAAGACAAGAAGGAACAAACAACACTAAGGTTGTAAACCATTAGCAACCACACCAAACATCACCTCACTAGAGTGGACAAAAAAAACAAACAGAGGGCAAACCACCCAAAAAAGACAATTGTCCAACTAACACAAGGCAGTGTGAAGTCGTATCGCTCCAAAGAGCTTTGGACACTACTAACAAACCCTATCCATAGGCTCATTGAAGTAGATCTCCTTCCTAGTCATTTTCTCATTTTTACTTGTCAAACCTCAATAAGAAGAAAACAAAAGGATTCTAGAAAGCCTCTCATCCAAACCTATCTTCCTTCTTTCCTTAGTTGTACAAGGTGAGCTAGATGAATGCAGGGTCACATGCATTAGGGTATTGACATTTTCTTCCTAGATCGCACTAGCTAGGCTTTCACTATCAATTGCCCACTCTACAATCCTCTGTTGGAATCCTCACATTTGAATGCATCCTACCAAGGGGCTCAGACCTAGAAGCATTATTAATGTTTTCTTAAGAGTTAATCCTAGCCAAAGAGGGACAATCCTCCTTGGTTTCTATTTGGCAAGGGTATTTCAACATTAGTCTAGGGTCTAAACTACTTTTTTTTTTTTTAATTCTCAAGAAATTTTGCTTCAATAGCATGGCCAAAATTGAGGTAATTTCTGCACATAATCGAGGAATCCTCATACCTAATATGTTGCATCCATTCTCCCAGTTCAAAAGACAAGTCGAATAAAGAAGGAAGCTCCTTACCCACATTTTCCTTCACACAAAATCTACTGAAATATTCCGAACCAATTTTTTTCAATTTTTTGATTATAACAGCAATTCAACACACACCCGTTAGGGTTAGCTCTAAAAACCAAAGATGCGGAATACAACTCTAACCAAGGATGTACACCAGGATCCCGAGTTGGGCAAGGTGTGAGCATATGGTTAGAGGATCTTCATGTATTGCTGAACTGAGTAACTCTAACCAAGAATGTGTCCAAGGTGGACGAACATATGGTCAGAGGGTCCCTACAAATTACAATACTGAAAGTAAACTCGACGCCAAGGATGTGCTTTCCAACCCAGAGTGGGAATGGAGCTACCATATGGCGGAGAGACTAAGAACTACAATGCAATTCAAAACATAAGATAGGCGGCAAGCCAGCCTCTTCCACTTATTCAGCGGGTATTACAAAGCATGAAGAGATATATTAAGAAGTGCTGACAGTACTACTGTTCAGCTTACAAAGTAATAGAGAGTGCCTGCAAAGAACAAGGATTAGAAGCTCTCCAATGCTGCAATAATGAACTAAGATCTCTCCAAAGCCCAATAAGACTTTCCAGTCACAAACCCTTCACCAAAATGCATTTACCTAAATCTGATATGACAGAACATGGACTGAAATTGCATAACCAGCAACACAAAACCCTACTAAAATGCTTGCAACTCACACTAGACTCACCCAAATGACTCCAAATAAAATGCATTAGCTTCCTAGAATGATGGCGCCCAAGCAAGAACCAAAAGACTGACCCAAAATCTGATATATAATTTTTGCACAAACTTCAAGAGAACCCAAATGGTACGGCCCTCAAGGAGGGGCGATTTCCTTCTATAAAATTCATTTCTTTGCCATAAAATCTGCAACCTGTCAAGTAGGGTTGCCCTTGCCAAAGAAACACAATGAGACAATACCCAGAATGAGATAATTTTTATTTTCAAATTTATGAATGAAACTCACATTCAGCCAAGATAATCAACAACTCCAGAAAATTAACTAGAATGCAAGGAAACAACTACAAGATGCAGAATAACCACTACAATGCCAAAACTCACTACAAATCCACTCAACTATCATCTAACATTTCCACTAGTTGCTATCTTTCAAGCAAGAAGTCGAGCCAAGGCTAGGAGGCATACATTCCTCGAAGCAATCCCAGTACCATTTCGGCAGCATAACATTACTGAAGTCATAAGATAGCAAAATGAAGAACAAGTGCCTCCTTATATAGACTTGAGATAATCTTCTAGAGGCCTCTAGAAGTGTGCCCAAATTCAAATTCAATTTGACTTCTTTTCCCTCCTCGAGATGGCGTCCCTTTTCAAGAATAAAATAATTCTTTTAATAAAATAACATCCTTCATCAAAGTTGGCGTCCATTTCCTCAAGCATTATTTTAACTTTAGAAATATTTAATTTGCCTCCAAATCACCTTTCATGTCCTCTTTTTCCCAAGTCGTCCATCACATGAAGGTAAATAAACTTTATTAAAATCCCAAATAATCTTCAAAGTTAAGCATCCAAAGTATAAAGTGAAATATATTAATAAAATCACTTATTATTTCTCCTTATGGCGTCCACCAAGCTTTAATATTATTTTACTTTATAAAATATTATCATCTCAAGGCTAGGCATCCTAAATAAAAGCATTAAGATATGACTTCATCAATAAGTCATCCTCCAAACCTTAGCCAAGAATATTTAAATATTTTAGCTCCACCAAAGGATGCCCAACACAACTCCAACTTGCCAAAAATAGCTCCGAGAATGCTAGAAAGACCAACTGCCCAAACTGACTTGCCAAAAATAACCACTGCTTTGAACTGTTGAACTGCTACTAAAAATAGCACTGCCAAAAATAGAACTTACTAAAAATAGCATATTGCTAAAAATAGTAAGTTGTTCCAAACTCATTTTCTCCACATTTTGAGCAGCCGTCGCAACTTACTAAAAATAGTAAGTCCGAAAAAGTTCTCTGATTCAGTTGCATGTCACACCATCGCGAAGCTCTCTGAAAACCCAGAAGGAATCCAGAATCCAAACTGGAAACCTCCAACATGCAAGCCTCCGAAAAGCAGCCGAGAACGCAAGTCAATACCCTATCATGCATGTTACCTCATTGCGAAGCTCTCCAAAAACCCAGAAAGCTCCACTAGACATGCGTCAGAAACTCCAACATGTAATACCTCAGAAACACCTCCGAAGTGGAAACCCTAATTTCAGCCTCCAACTAGCCTACAGGTCTCCGGAATAGGCCAATGGTCAACAAAACTGATCACTGCCGAGAAGGGGACATTACATCTACCAAACAATAGGCTTTTTTTTTGGATTTGGTCACAACATCAAAAGCAATGAGCTGATCAAAAGAGTTAGTAATACCCATTAAAGTCTCATCTTCTCAATATTCAAATAGTAAACCCAAAAGACTAAACCAGGAGGGGACCTTGTTTATGCATTCCTTCTTTGAATCAAAACCTGGCCTCTATTTTTTAAGGAAGAGCTTTTCCTTAGCAAGAAACCACGAGCCATCCAAGAGGGTACATACACAATCTTCATGGTTTGTAAAGGAGATTAAAAAGTAGGCATTCATCATAGTTGAGATATTCACATGGCCACACAGTTTCCATTTTCTTTGAGCCGATATTCTAAAAACATAAATTTTAGGCGCAACTCCTATAAACTTCTGAATAAGAGAATTCACCAACCTAGAAAAAGGCCTTTCTACAATAGAATCAAGAACTGTAAGCATAATGCCCTTGCCATCCCCCATCGGTTTCAAATAAACAAATTGAGCAAAAATGGGGATGGACTTATCTTTAACAACATCAACTTATGAATTCCTCAAAGGCTGCTCACTATCAAAGCCTACTACATCAACAAGATCTAGAAGAGTTGCATGACACATGCCAAGAGCAATCTTCTCTACCTCCAAACAATGATCACTAGAGCTACAATAATGTTGCAACCTATTCACCAATTTTCCATTTGACTTTAGCTCATCCAATGCACCAAATCGTCCACATGAAGAACTTGTAGGGACACTAGCATGACAATTGCTTCCACCAACATCCTCAAATGCATAGGAGAGTAGGGGAGATCTACCATAGTCTTGTCTATAGAGATTGTGCCACTCCATCAGATGATCTATCAATCCATTGCTAATGTTGACAAGGGCAATTTCATGAGGCCTAGAGTCCATTGAGCTTGCAGACACAAGGAGAAGGAAGCCATGCTTCAATCCTTGCTATGAGCCAACGCAAATAGGTTTACCTTGCCCAACAACAACTAGATCCATTGTGGAATCCTTCACAACAGCTGTAGAAGAATTTTTTTCTTAGGAATACTCTATGTTGCTGCAACCTTTCAAGAACCCTTGGTGACAAAGGAACTAGCTGATTTATACTAGTTGTTTTGAACAAAATAGGATTTTTTAATGAACAAAAGGTTTTATGTTTTAGAGTAAAAAAAATGTTATTTTTGGTTAAATTAATTAATGGCATTGCTATTCAATTAACATATTATGTTTGTAATGCATCTTATATATGAATTTATTTGATTTTTTGTTTTCAAATCGCTATTGTTCTTAAATGCTATTTTTTTTGGTATTTTAAAATGTAGGTTATATATGAGGGCATCCAACTCCACATCAGGCTCAACATCAATTAGTAGAAGTTGTTTTGCTATAACAAAGATCTTGCTTGGAAAATTGTCATAATGGGGCTGGTATTAGGGAGTGTGATTTACCTCTTATAGACAAAGAAACTTAATTAAGGCATTAATTGCCATAAATACCATACTGCAAGCATTCTTAAACATTTCACCAAGCTATGTGAAAACGCCACAAAAGAGGCAAAATAAGAGATGCAAGCAATCTATGCATTGTTGGATGAGAAGAAACTAGAGAGGGTGATGACAAAGTAGCCATAGCAACAACCATTAATCTTGACATGCAAGTGGAAAAGGAGGTAGACATGGAAGACATTTTAGGCTCTAGTTGTGATCTACGTGTACAAGGTACATCCACCTTATCTAGTTTGAGTAGAGCTTGGCCATAGAGCTTTTTTGTACCTAGAAACATACATGGAGCACAATCTTCATTACAAGGTGCAAAGTGGAACAAAGAGGTCTATTAGGAAGTAGATAAGGCATGTGCAAGTTTTTGGTTTGACAACCTTCCCCTTCAATGTGGCAAAGAGCCCATTTTGGGAGAATTTGGTGACGACATTGATAATTGCAAGGAAAGGGTACAAGGTGCCATCTCCAAGAGAAATAAGTGGGAAGTTGCTTCGGGATGTTGAAGATGCAAAGTTAATTCTAGACGAAGAAAATAGATGATGACAATTTTGGATGCAGTATTCTTTTAGATGTGTGGATGGGTTGAAGGAACCACAACCACATCAATTTTTTGAGACCTGTTGATGCATGTTTTATAACACAACAAACATTCTAGAATAAAGTATCAAAGACGCTCTATCCCCTCTTGAAAAACTACCTCGTATGCTAAGACTGCAAGAAAGATCATACGACAATTCCAATGTTTCAGTTAAGTGTGGATAAGCTCTGTGGTTGATGTGATTTGCCGGGGGCACAATAGGGATTTACTTTTGGTAGGTTACTCAGAAAAGCGAAGACGCGAATACAATATCATTTTGGAATTTTCTGACTTTGAAAAAAAAAGTGAAAAAAGAGTAAGGGTTTAGGAGTCCTATGTTATTCCTATGAAATCAAGAGAAGGCGAGGATTGAGTGAAACTAAATAAACAATACTTTGTTTCGCCACGCTAAACGACAACTACACAAAGCAAGTGCAATCTTCTGGGATTTGTGCTTAAAATTTCTTTACCACGAACAATACCATCAATGGAACAACATTATTCGAAGTAAATGTTGAAGCATCCACAATAAAGCTCAGTCTAACTTTACACATTGAATGAAAAGCATCCACTCAAAGAAAGTATGAGCTAAGTTTCACTAATCTTTGCTATCAATCTATCATTCCCTTAACATATATTCAAAAGAAATTCTTATTCAATGAGGAAGAGAAATATGTAACCATGCAACCATTTGACAATGAAAGAATTCAAAGCATCTCATGCATCATGAACTTTATTATCAAAAATAGTCTTTTTGCAACAATTTCATAAACTCCTTCTCTCTTATTATCTATGCTCTATTTCTTTCTACGTCTTCTCCTTCTATTCTTCTATATCCTCTATCTACTCTATCTATGAAAATGAGAGAATAAGAGTGGGTTTATATAGAGTTCCCAGAGTACAATGAACAACCAAGATTAATCCAGAATCAATGGCAAAGATTAAAAATAAACAACCCTAATTAGGGTTTCCTAAAAACACAAGCAGTAATCAATGAGATAACAGGCAGTGAACTGGAGTGAGGAGCTATTCTTGAGGAGGTGCATCCTTATCCTCTTTGGTCGCAGTATACTGGATGAATTTAGAAACTATCATGTCAACCTCCTCGATCGTGACAGGTGGCAGTGCATTGACCTTGAATTCTAGCAGATCTAGATCATCCGAGCATTCAGCAAAAGTGTCTTCCCATTCTGATTCCTGTTGCTGGAAATTGCGAAAGATGAACAGGAAGTCAGTTGCCTTAGTCAAATTTTGCTTGCGGACAGGCCCAGTAGTGAAGAAGATTTCCTGAACTTTGCTCTTCAAGTTTTCAAACTGCAGGTTGTTTGCTCGTACAATGTCCTTCTCCAGCGCATCTGCAGCTACACCTAGAATCTTTTCCCGAACTTCTTTTGTCCTTTCCTCGATTCGAATGGTAGCTGCCTTTATCTTTTCTATGATCTCACTTCGTATGATCAATGTCATGTACCAACTACTGAAATCATAAGCTGCACATGGTGTAATTACTTTTCCGTTGACCAGCTCTTGCTTCGACACTCCTTTAAGCACTTTGAGACATGGAATGATTCTGTCTCGAACATCCTGAGCATTATCCCATGCTTCTGCCAATGTTGCAATCCTTAAGAGCAAAGAAGAAGTCTGCCCATACGCCAATGCTAGTCTTTTTGCAAATACGGCCACCTCTTGTCTGTTGCTGATTAGCCATTCTTTAGTCTTCTTGGCTATATTCTTCTCCTCTTCGAAAATCTCCTGAGAAGTATCCATCAGTGGAGGAGCTGCCGAGGTAGTTTGATCGAGAGGCTTAGTTAGGTGCTGAATATACTCCTCGAGTTGTTCAACCTCTCGTTTATACTCTTTTTTCTTTTCTATCTCCTTCTCTAGCCTTGCTTTGATAGTGGCAACAAAATTATCCAACTCTTCCATCTCCTGCTCTTTTGTGGTAGGGCCTAAATCGACAGTAGTAATGGCATACTCCTGGGGAGTAATCTCTTCCCTTGACTTGTCAACTGTCGGTACAACAACTTGGACTGTACGATGCCCAACTTCATCTCTCTGAATGGTGGAGAATGTCTTGGCAGGCTTTTTTGCACTGACTGCTTCCAATCTGGCTAGGAAATTGGGCATGTCATCTTCTTCTTCTGGAACTTTTTCAGGCTCCTTTATCTTCAATCTCTCTTTCAGCCAATTAGGAATAGTTGGTTGCGTGGTATCTTCTTCTTCTTCCTGAATGTCCTGCACGACCGTGATTTCTTGGATTCCTCTCAAGGTTGAAATCATCCCTTCTTCAAACTTGTCGTCCAAAATGTCAACCTCATTGTCTGATTCCAAAACCTCGGTGTCTGTGGGTGATGGAGGCTCATCATCTTCGGGCTGAACAGGAATAGGAGAGGGAATCCTTATATCTCCCAGAGATTCATCAATGTCAAAAATTTCATTCATATTCGCGGAGATAGCAGAATGAAGAGGCTCCAGCTTATGCTGCTTCCTGGCAGGTTCTTCGTTTGCAATTTCTTTTTCCTTTGTCTCCTTCCTTTTCTTAGGATTAGAGCTCTCAATTGGCTCGTCTCCCTGTGATGCTCCAGCGTTAGAAGAGTAAGATTCTGATTGGCCCATCAGAGTGTATGTCAAAGGCATACCCTTCCGCCGTAGTTCTTTAATCTGCTGGTCTGCCCACCATTGTGAATACTTGGTGACAGGCCTCATGAAGGTGTCCAAGTCAAAGATTTCCGGTTCTGACCAGCGTACAGGGGGAAGAGGTTGACTTCCATCAAAACCTGGCTGTGTAAATTCGCCATCATCTTCAAGTTGGTCAAGCACGCGGAAGAGTTCTGTTGTTCTAATCAAGCTAACAATCAGTCTGGACCACAATCTTTTCCTAACATCAAATTCATCTGCAGCATTGGCCCAATAATCTTCTAGGTCCACTTGGTGTTTATATTTCCTTCCGTTCACAATTCCGATGTGGTGGTGAGGATCAAAATTGGCTCGAGATCGGTATGATGTGAACGGATACCACTGCATTTCTAGTCTAGCACTTTCAGCTGCCTGTGTAGACGAACAATATTCTTCCATGTTCCCGATAAAGAATTGGAAAGTGACGGCTGCTTTCTGCTTCGGCCTTTGGATGTTTTGAAAAGTCTCCAATTGCCTAAGAACCTCTAGTAGGATCATCCTGTGGGTGGGGTAGACGGGAAGCTTGTACGGATTCCCAGTGAATCCTTGGATCCGGACATAAGTGAATTTAGGAAATTGGATGTACCAGGATCCATATTTACTGATAAGGATTTTTGCTTCATGTGTCAGCCTCTGATGGGTTCCCCCTTGTAGTATCCTTGTGATGAACATCAAGAATGCATCGTGCGCTCTTCTGAAATGGGACTTGGCAGATAGCTGTAATTGAGGATAACATTCATACACTTTGAATTGATTTTCTCCATTTCCAACAACACCTTTGCATATCAATCCAGGATATTTATAGGCTCTGGCCAATAGATAAATGATGTAAGAACTCATATGGAATGACTTAGTCCTTTCAAGGTTGATTAATTGCTCATGGATATTATCACTGATCATTCTTGACCAGTTAAACATTCTGACTCCGGAGGTGATTTCCTCGATAAAGAAGTACATCCATGTTTCAAAATAGGCGCCTTGAGGATTGCCCATTATTCTGTTCAAGAGCAAAACGATATCACCGTAGTCTTCTTTAAAGTCTGTTCTGCGCAGCCTCTTAGGCATTTTCTTAGCGGAAGCTCTTGGCTTTTCCAACCATGTTTTATTGATATGAGTCACACATTGATCTGCCCGATCATCAAAGATTCTTTTGGCTTCCCCTTTTGTTTTATATGAAGCTTGAACATGGTCAGCTATGCCAAATGCCTCTTGGATAGCTAGTTCTCCAAGGTGCGCCAAATTTTTTCCATTGGGAGCTATAATCTGTCTTTCCTGCGGATTGTAATGTCTTGCACATTCGACCATCAAGTCGACACACTGGGTTGCTGGAGGAAATCCAACAGCTTGGACAATTCCATTGTGCATCATTCGGCGGGCAATCGCTATGGGCATAAGTCCATTTAATCCATACATCCTTTTTTTGAATTCTTCAAAGTCTACATGTCCGAGGTCTATATCTACAATGTTCTTCCACTTGGAAGTGATTTTTGTCTCTGTTGGACTCCCTTGCTGGCGAACTTCATTGTTGCTTTCTTTGATGATCCTCCGGGAGTGGTCATCAACCTGCGAGAAAGAGGATACAATAAACATTAAATTATTTTCTTTAAAATTTTCTTGTGAAAATTCTAACTTTCAGCTTGTTGAAAGTTAAATTTGATGAAAAAGCAAGCTGAGTAATAACACTTAGTGAATTTTTTGAAATAAAACGAAGACAAAAGTAAAAATAATTCATCAAACTTCGGGATTACACTCTATGGCTGGCAATTTAATTGTAAACTTCGAAAATCTGGTCTTTATTGCCAAAAAAAAAGCGAGCAATCCTCTTGAAAAATTTCGACCTTTAGCCTAGAATTCCACCTCTTTCTTCGTTTCTCTCTCTTCGAAATCAATTACTCAACTCTCAAAAATTTCTATCTTTTTAAAAAATCTCTCTCTCTCTCTCTTGAAATTTCTAACTCTCGAAAAATTCAAACTCTTGAAATGGAGAGAGAGCTAAACCACTTCTCAAATCGAAATTGTGAGTTGATAATGACTTGAGAATGCCTTATAATGTTGAAAAATTCGATCCATTTAGGAATTCTCTCAAGTCCATCGAATGTAGACTCTTGTTCATCGAGGAAAGTTTCTAATTTTTTTGCTCTTCATCTTTATCTTCATTGAAATTTTGAAGTTTATCCATAGAGCTCGATTTTTCTCTAAGTGTTTGAAAATAATTAAAGGTTTGTCATGTGATTTTTTCGATTTTCTCAACCTTTAATTCTTTTATTTTTAGATTTACCCATGCTTTATTTTAATTTGGCAATTTTCATGGGTTTTCTCCTCTCTCCCTTCACCATGGCGGATTTTCTTATGTCTTGGCCATTTTACCACTTCCCTTTAGATGTTCCATGCCTTAGGCAAATTTTGCTAGGCAAACTTTTATCTTTCTTCACCATGTTCTCTACAAGTCGGACTTCCAAGATATTTTGCCATTCATCTTCTAGGTAGGGCGGACTTGGAAGAATTCTTTCCACCTTCTCTTTTCCAAAGTCTGACTTGGCAAAGCCTTTTCTATTCCCATACAAGGTCTAGGCAGAATTTTCATGTGTTTATTCCCCTTTATACTTAGTCAAAATTTCCACCTTTCCCTCTTACTAGGTTGGGGCGGACTTTCAAAAAAGTTTTCCAAGTGTTTTATACTTAGCCAAAAATTTAATCATTTCTTCCTTGGGCGGACTTTCGTTCTACCTTTCCACTTGTCTATACTTAGCCAAAATTCCAATCCTTTCCCTCTCACTAGGCTGGGCGGACTTTCAAGAAGTCTTGCCATTTTGTCATCAAGCCAAGGGCGGACTTTCCATCCTCCTTTCCATCTCCCAAGGGCGGACTTTGAAGAAAGTTTTCCAAGTGTTTTATACTTAGTCAAAAATTTCACCTTTTCTCTTACCAAGCTAGGGCGGACTTTGAAGAGGTCTTGCCATAGCTGGGCGGACTTTGAAGAAGTCTTGCCATAGCTGGGCGGACTTGACAACATTTTTGCCACTCCTATCAAGGGCGGACTTTGGAGAAGTCTTTCCATTCCTCTTTTTGGCATGGGTGGACTTTGGAGAGGTCTTGCCATGTGCAGGTCGGACTTTCTTAAGGTCTTGCCATCTATCCATCAACTGTTGGGCGGACTTTCCATTGACCTTGCCATGTGCATCTTGAGCATGTGTGGACTTCTTGAACCTTCTGCCATTTCTCCTTCCATTGCTGGGCGAATTTCTTCAGAATTTCATGCTTTTCATCTGATTCTACATGCCTTTGATCAGATTTTTGGTTGATTTTCTCAGATTTTCTACTGCTTTTGCATTGCTTTTCATGCTTTTTGTCTGATTTTTTCCAGATTCTTGATCTAAAGGACCTGCTTTTTGATTGATTTCCTGATTTTTCAATGGCCTTTTGCATGCTTTTTACTTGCTTTTTTAGATTTTTGGGTGATTTTTGCATGCTTTTCAATCTAAAGATAGAAACTTTGACTCTTTGATTGATGGGGGACCTTAGCACTTGCCAAAAATAGAAAGTTTCTGAAAATAGAAAAAGCGAAAAAGCAACTTTCTAAAAATAGTAAATTCCCAAATGGCCTAAAAGTGCCAAAAACGAAAAAAGCAAAAAAGCAAGATCCCTAAAAAATAGGAAGTGTCAGAATTGGGCGAAAGCACAGGCGATCCTCGTCTGCAGGGTCCTCTGAACACTTCTACGACGTTTGCGTGTAGTTTAAGGCTTGAAATCTTAACTTGTCTTAGGTGATGATTCCAGACTCCGACTTGAAACCCACAAAGCGAAAAGAGCTTACGAAAAATGCAACCCAAAACTAAACCCTAAAAACAAACCGGTGAGGGTCCCCATGTTCAATGGGGCGATGTGTGAAATAGGTCACAACAAGACCTTCAAAGGGTGAGATGGTGTTTTTGAAGTTAATTGATGCCTCTAACAAAGTAAAAAATGGAGAAACTTTGATCCTAAAGTTGGAGTTGGTTGTTTAGACGTGGGAATAGAGAATGTGGTGCAAGTTATCACTAACAATGCAACAATATATGTGGTATTTGGGAAATTGCTTTTGTAGAGGCACTTGTCACTCTTTTGAATTCCTTGTGTGACACATTGTATTGAATTTCTTTTGGAGGATATAGACATTGAGTGAGACTCGTTTCAGAAGATTGAATGAACATCACAAAATGTATTTATAATCATTAGTTTGACGAGAGATCACACCAAGGGAAAGAGCTTGTGTGATTAGGTGTTTCAAGGTTTGCAATTAACTTATAACTTTGCAAAGCATTAGTAATTTGTTGACATCATTGAAGTAGATGTTTGTGAGTCAAGCATGGCTAGATTCAATTTTTCCAAAGGTGGTTAATGGAGAGGACCGCAAAGACAATTTTTAATAATTTTTGCAAAAGAGAGTTATAGAGATTGCCAAAGTAATGTCAAACTTCCATTTAAATTTCAAATTGAATCCTTTATTTTTAAATTTTAAAAGTATTTTCATTGTAAGTTTGTAATTTTAATTTATTTGTACTTGTAGGCATTGAAGCCTTTTGTGAGGGTTTTATGCTTGGTGGATGGGGACCAAAACCCAACAGGATACATTTATGAGGCCATGAATAGGGTCATAGAGGCCATCCAAAACTATTAAGGGGGGATAGAAAGATATACAATCTCGTTTGAAAGATTATTGATTGGAGTTGGAACAATCAATTCCACCAATCCATTCATGCAGTGGGATACTACCTCAATCCCAAGTATTTCATCTTCAATAATTTCACAGATCCTAATGTGTTGGTTATGTAGGGCCTTTGAACATGCATTGGGAGGATGACACTTGAGGTTGAGGTGAGAGACCTAATTATTTTAGAGTTGCATAATTAGAAGGAATCTAGAGGAAGGCTCTTTTCTTCGACACTAGCTATTCGAGGGAGATCCACCCAAGCTCCAGGTAAAAAAATTGGAGTCTTTACTTATATCCTACAAGTTACAAGTTATAATAATTAATAAAATATTGCTTCTTACCATTTTTTGAATATCTTATTTGCATGTTCTTGGTGGGAAGATTGGGGTGGAAATACCCCAAATCTTCAAAAACTTAGCCCTTTGAATTTCATCTCAACCTTGTAGTGCTTCTAGTTGAGAGCACAATTGAAGTTTGTTTGATGCCATTCACATCAATAAGTGTAATAATTTAACTCAACAATGCCTCAATGACCTAGTTTTTGTGCAATACAATCTTTAGCTTCTCACAAGAAAGGTGGAAGACAAATCAAAGGAGCTTATCGATTTGGATGAGATTGATCACTATAGTGATTGGATTGTATAGGATGAGGGGCACTCTTTGTTTATAGAGGATGAGATTGTTGATTTTGAGAGGTAGGCTACGTCGAGTGTAGATGCTATAGTAGGTGAGATTGGATTGGATGACATCAATGTAGATGATGTCGAACATGAGGCAAAGGAGAATTCATTGCCATCTAGCAATAGAGTGGAGCCACAAGCATAGCCTTCTAGGCCAAGTGAGGATCTGCAACCAAATGTGAGGAATAAATACTCTCCCCAATTTTTCACTAGAATGGGGAAGAGGAAATTGTAAAATCTTGTACTTTGTATTTCTTGGATATGTAATTTGTGACAATGATTTTCAAAGACAATCATCATGAATGAAGAATAGTATTAGCTAGTTGTATTTGCATGATGATGTGATTTTGTAATTTGTTTGTATTCAAGTCTAATATAAATTACTTTCCCAACATTCTATACTCATTTGATGCATTTTGTAATTGTATTTAGAATAAAATTTGTGTTTTCTTAAGAAATTTAAGATTTTTTAAGTTGCTAACTTTTTCCAAGTCAATTTTTTTGGTTTGTTGAGTTCAAGTCTAGTTTGATTATGCGAATTATGGTTGTTGGGAGAATTTCGGTGGAGAAGCATCCCACCATGTTTTGGAGTTGTGGCACAATATCTTTATTTAACTTTGGAAAACATTAGCAAACTTCCATGGGTTAAATATGTATTGGAGAGGCTCACATCACTGCCAAATTTATTTATAGCCACATGAGGTGTTGAGTATGGACATCTTCATGGATGACAAGGAACTTCTTCAGCTAGGGTTGACAAGATTTGTTACCCACTTCCTTGCATTACATGCTCTTTATTCACAAAAGTTGAAGTTCAAACAGATTAGTTTAGTCTAGCTTTGCTAGTCGTTTGGCTAGTAGGACCAGTGTAGACCATGCTTTTTATGAGAATTTGAGTAGATATACAACAAACTATGCAATTTTTAGAGCCTTTAGTTAGAGTTTTGATACTTGCTAATGGGGAAAAATCCCCTTTTTTGGATTTTTCTTTAGACCATGAATAAGGACAATGAGACTATTAGGAGCAAGATGGATAGTGATAGGGATGAGTATATGCCAATATGGGAGATAATTGATGACAAATGTGACTGGAAAATTTGTTGTCCCTCCATGCTGTTGGATACCATCTCAATCTAATATTGTTTATAGCGACTCATTTCAAGATGATCAAGAGGTGATAGATGGTCTATATAAATGCATTGACTTGTTGAGAGACTTTTCCCTTGTCCAAAAGATTGATCAGCAACTATTTCAAAGTTGTACTCTCACAAGAGGGCAAAGGGATTTTCTCCATTGTTTGTGCTGTAGAATGCATGACCACCTCAAAACTAGGAATTTGCAATCAATTTCTACCTTTTTACTCTCTTTGAAAGTTTGAATTTAAAGTTTGAAATACATTATAGGTAGTAACTATATTGTACATGATAGAATCTTTATAGATTTTGGGTTTTGTTGATGTGATGGTGGATTTTTTTAGCAAGGAAGCCCAAAACATTTAGTGAATGGCGATGCACATTTTGAGCGAGCCATGTATTTCATCTGTTTGTGAGCATTCTTGTAGTGTGTTTGGAGTCACTTTGAACATATACACTCCAAGAAGCACTGTTTGACTCAACAATTGATGAATGATTTTGTGTTTATTTTGTACAACATCCAACTTTAGCTCAAGAATGAGATGAAATTCTAGTGTCATTGTCTTTCCTTTTTGTTCTAGAAAGTCACTTCTTGAGGTGGTGAATTCAACATGGAAGGAGCCCAATTGAATCTTAAGGAAAGTTTTGCAAATGAGGTCGAGATTGTGTTCACTATGTTTTTTATAGTAGTAGTTGGAAGCTATTTCACCACCTTGCCCATGGGATTGATATGGCTGTTATATATGAAGTTGCCAAAATGTTTAATCTTACAAGAACCACTAGTTAGTCTAATTGGAGAGACTCGTCTCCAAATGGTCCCATGTTTGTGGCACCGCACTCTATATGTGGACAAGTTGATGGTCTAACATCTATGGTACTCCACTCTTCAAACAAAGAAGTTGAGGCAAGATCCTGTTGCAATTTTCAAGCAAATTGGAGACAAACAAACTTCCTAAATTGGCTTATATGAATTATATTGCATAACTCAGGTGTATCCATCTAGTGACTAAACCTCTTGGTGCTATTCTCTTTGTCAAATTTCAGGGCAATTTTGAATTTGCCTTTGGTTAGTCATTAAGAGGGTAGTTGATATAAAATTTTTTTAGACATAATTTTAGACTCGTTGTGTAAGTGATGTATGGTAATAATGTAATAACATTGTTTAATTATGTCTAAAAGGTAATTTACATTGTAACTTACAACTACCATGTATTTTTCCCAATCAATATAAATACAAGCCACACTCGTTGAAGTGTGTGCCATCCAATTCTCTCAAAATCCATGCATTCATTCTTCCAACACAAAGTAATTTAACATGCATTGGGTTTATCATTGACTGCACCTACTTAAGTACCCAAACAGGAAAATGATGATTATGCATCCTTACTAAATGCCCATGGTTAAGATTTGGGTTTGGCTATCACTAAGCTTATTGCAACACTCCTCAATAGGTGCTATTTAATGTTCTTCATCGGCATCTTGTGGGGAACTAGGTTCACTAAGTCATGAATGACTCTAATCAACTCTGTTTTAGCCACTAAACTTGTGACTTGTGAAAAGAGTTTGAATAAGTCATTACCAATTGAGGGAGCAAAGAGAGTATAAATTTTAAATGAATTGCTCACCAAAAGAATATGGAGTGAAACATAGGGTATTACTGTATTGGCACTAGCAGGAAGAAAAATTAAATACAATATGTAAGAGATGTATAATGCCAAATGGGATTTCTTCAAATATTTCTAGAAGTAGTAAGACTCCCAAATGTTTTGGTTACTGCAGACATTAATATTTTCTTTTCTCTTTTCCCACTTGAGACTGAATGCCTACCCAAGAATAAGACTGTAATTGAGCAAAATGTTAATGTACACGTCAAAAATGGTTTAATCAATGATCCTTAGGCACTGGAGGGCTCACCATCAATGAGGTAGAATCTCTTTGATCCGATCAAATGAAACCAAATACTCATTTCTTAGAAAGAAAATTAATGTTCATTGGGATTGGTAATTACACATATGCTGCATAAAGTCAAAGGTTTTGCTTATAGCATGTTTGTCCCAAATAAAAAGCAATAGTGCATGGCCAACTTTGATAACTACTTTAATGTTCCTTATTTTATGAAGATTTTTGAATAATGTTTTTTCTTATAGTGCAACAACTTGAGGGCCACTGTTTAATCATTTTTAGTTGCCATACAAATTCATTGTCATGACTATTTCCCAATCCCCTTGAAACATGGAAAACAAGGAAATTGAAGATGCATTTAGGTTAGCATTTTACTCAAGCACTACAAAAGGAGACTAATGATAATGCATCCTTACTAAACGCTCAGGGTTAGGATTAGGGCATGACTATCACCCACCTTATTGTGACACTCCTTGACAGGTGCTATTTAATGTTCATTGTTGGCATGCTGTGGGTAATTAGGTTCACTAATTCATAAGTGATTCTAATCAACTACTCATTATCCATTCAACCTCAGAAGAGAGTTTGAACAGGCCATGTACTAATTGCAGGAGCAGCTCCGATGTGAACTCTAAAGAGTATAGAGTTATAATTGATTGCCCACCAGAAAAATATGGAGTAAAACCTGGGGCATTACTGTGTCTGCACTAGCAGAAGATAGATAAATTACTATTTTTTTATCCAATGTTTCTAGAAGTAAGACTCCCAGCTATGGCTCCCACTGTAAAAAGCATTCATATCAGTCAATGCTCACAAAATGGAGGTAGGTCAAATAGCCAAAAGAAGCAGACCTAAAAAGGCATAGAAAGTGACTATGAACCTTTACCTTGTATGTGGTATCAAATGTTTCTAGAAGTGAGTTAGACTCCCAATTGTGGCTTCCACTGTACAAAGTATTCATACCAGTTCATACCCACAAAGTGGAGGTAGCTCAAACAGCCAAAAGTAGTCAGGAGCAAGAAGCAGACCTATAGAGGTAAAGGAAATTAGTGGGTATGAATTTTTACTCTACAATTCTAAAAGTAGTACATAGCTGTGATAATAACTTGTAACCAAAAGGATAACTAAACTACAAATTTACAAAACATGCGACTCAGTTCACTAGACTTGTGGGAAAATCTGGAAGTTGTATGTTAACTTTCCCATCTCTTCCCTTTCATGTTCATTTAGGCTTTCTGATCTTAATTTTCCATGTAAGCTTAGCCACTTTTATGGAACTTTAATACTTTTGTGTAAAGTCAATCACTATTGGATTTCACCTTAGATCTCTTTAGGGCTGCTTTTCCTTATCTCTTCTGGTTTCTTTGTGAGCTATGTGTTCAATTGGCGTGTCTTTTAATGCATACATGAAGAATGAGGTGAAAAGATTCCTTTTCTCCACAAATAATTGACAAATATACTGTCAGAAAACTGAAGATTGATGGAAAAATATTAACATATGACGAACAGTTGACAATACCATGGCCGTGACGAGTTTACTGTCTTTAAATGTGTCTAAGGAGCACTCTGGTAGAAGTTCCAAAGAGTAAAAAGATGGATTTCAAGACGAAATGGTCCAAAATATATCATTATGGGCTATGAGAATATTCTAAAAAAAATATTATTATATATAGAATGAGAAACATCAGAAAAATTTACATTGCGGATAAGATTTGGTCTTCCAAGTGTATAATATTTTCACCATATGTAACCTTGCAGAACAGTCGTTTCAACACTAATTTCAATGATAATATTAATAAGTTGTTAAGAGTTATAAAGCCTGTTTTAGTGGATCTGTTGGATTACTGATATTGTGGTATACCCTTGGAATTGTTGTCAGTGTAGTAGGTCGAAGAATGTATATTCTTCCATGCTTTGTTAGGAATATGTGTATATACTATAAATAGAAGGCTGTGCCCCAACTATATGGTCACAGTGAGATGCCTTATCATTCATTCTTCTCTGTTCTATATTGAGTATGTTGTGTTCTGGGTTGCCATATGAGCATCCACCAATATCTTCGTATTATTGTGTTGAATAATCTATTGAATGTGTGGTTTTTCTTTTCTGTCAATTATTGAAATCTTGTACTTAATTCTCACCTAAGTTAGGTTTCCTCTTTGTAGTCCCATTTTTGCTTTGCAAGTAGAGTGATAAACTGTGTTTTTAAGGCACAAGAAGAATTCAACCATATTTTTGAAAACTTGGGTTTGCAGTTTGGAAACCATCATTGTAATTCTAGAGCAGTGAAAGTGGATTTTGGATTTAGGAATCAGAAGTATGTAGGTTAAAGAAAGGTGTGCATTTTCCCTTTCATTCTCTTCTAAGATAAGAGGTCTAATCTAGAAAACTAATTCTATTTAATCCAGTCTATCTGATTTAATTACCTGAAAGGAAGACAGATCGTTCTCATAAAATTAACCATTGTTAACTTTTCAGCTTCTCTAATATTTCAAGTGAGTGCAGTTGTCAGATTGATGGGTGCAGTGAGAATTTGAGTTTTCTAGGTTTCAAGTGGCAATCATCCGAGTCAACTGGTTGATGACAAAATGTGATAAAGATTTTGTGTTTCAACTGAAGAAAATGCAAGCCTGTGCAACCTTAGGGGCCTTGATACTTCAGGAGTTAGAAGAGCATGGTGCAGGAGCACCTTAGCAAATTTATGCCTCCATGTGGCAAATTTAGTTTTTGACTTAGTCTAATTGATCTCATGTTGTAATAAGGTCAAATGGACCATTTTGAGCTTGTAATAGGTCCTAGATAGTTATTTTAGGTTCCTTGGGCATATTATGTAAAGGTTGCAAAAATTGACAAATTGTTGTCATAGCAATATTGCAAAAATGAAAAAAATGCCAAATGATGGAATATCAAAGGTCAGGTAGCTGGAGAATTAGTTTGAGGCGTTGGTTCTGGTTTAAAAAGGCATTGTGAAGCCAAACAAACTTCAAGGAAGGCAGGGGCATGATATATGAGGAAGAAATTCAATATAATTCTCTGTTTTTCTGTTATTTACAAGCATTTTATCTGATTTCAGGCCATTGGACGGCCACTTTCTGTGCATGAATTCTCTCCTCCTCCATTGAAGGTGATAGCCCTGTGAATCTACTTTATTTTGCAATTGGTTTTAGGAGAATCCATTTAGTTTTGTGCAAGTTACAAGCAAATTACTCCAGGTGGTCAAAACCCTGATCTAGGGTAAACAGAGGCAAGGAAAATGGTGTTTCTTCCATTTAAATCGGTGGAAAATTCTAATTCTTGGTAAGAAGGCTTCTTTTTCCATATATTCTCATATTCCAAAGTTTCAGACCGAGAGCTAAAGGTTAGCATATGAAATAATGATGCCCTAAGTCTGTAGTCTGTAAAAATCTGGAAATTGATAGTGATCAGTGAAGATTTTGTGTTTTGATGATGTAAAAGTTATTCTTCTTGGGTGACAGTGATTTAAAAGGTTTGTAGAGGTGTATTTTGAGCCCTCTCTAGATAGGGTTTGGTGGACTAAGAGTTTTTGTGTTCATTTATATGCTGATCTGTGCATGGCAGTCTTGTGACAGTCCTATTTTGTAGTCAAAATTGAAGGGTCTGGATAAGTGTTTGATGAAATCACATGAATAAAGTGAGGGAGATGGTCTAATATGGTTGTGCAGGCATATTTGCACATGTTTGTGGCTTTAGGAAGGAGGAATGGGCATGGGAATTTGAAGTTGTGTTATTGATGTGGCTTAAATGGGCCTAGTTGCTGATTTGGATAGTCTACTTTTGAAAGTTCTTATGTTTGAGATTTTTATGTTGGAGAAAGGGTTTGGGTCAACCACTTTGATGTTGTTTAATATGGTTTGAGGAATCAACAAGAAGTTTTATGCCTGTTCTCAGTTTGAGTGTTTTGGAACCAAGTGTTTTGTGAAGGAAAAATGAGTCCTAGTTGCAAGAGTAAACAAGAATTGGTTGAGTTTTTGTCAAGTTGAGGTTTGGTTGAGTTGTTTGTGCTCCTGCATTGCATTAGGTCACATATAAGTTAGTTCTGTAACCAGTCTTAAAAAAAACTAATTTCTAGATTATTTGTTATGATATTTAATATTGTTTTATGGCTATAAAATGAGAGAAACCTCAGCTTCTTGTTTTGGTGAAAAGAACTCACTAAAATTTACCCTTGAAATGGGTTATGAAGCTGATTTCCAGTTTGTCTGCAAGTTGACTTGGACAATGCCTATTGGAGTAGAATTTTAAAGCACTGTTGTATTGGTTTTTCCTGTGTGCTATGTTAAAGTACATTTAAATGTTTAGACCATTTTTTTTGTTCATATTGCACACCTAGTTCTGTAACCAATCTTAGAGAAAACTAATTTCTAGAATGTTCAATATGATATTCAATATTCTTTTATTGCTTTGTAATGAGAGAAACTTCAGCTTCTTGTTTGGGTGAATTGAACTCACTAAATTTTACCTTTGAAATGTGTTATGAAGCTGATTTCCAGTTTGCTTGCAAGTTGACTTAGACAATGCCTATTGGACTAGAATTTCAAAGAACTGTTGTATTTGGTTTTTCCTGTATGCTATGTCAAAGTGCTTTTGATTTTTAGACCTTTGTCTTTTTTTCACAGAGCACACAATTTTGGTGACATTATTTTTATTTCAGGTACTCCCCCAGGTGTTGGTCCTGTGATGGCGGGTCAAAAAATAACAACAGGGATAACTGACTTGATTGAAATGTCCTTTGATGTTCAACCACGCCAAAAGGTAGTTGAATAGAAGACTTCAAGATGCTGAGACAATATATATGAAGATTGATGATAGATTTAATGTCAGATGAAAGAAGCCTTGGGGCACTGGCAGGAAAAGTAGAATCCTCCACATTGTTTCATTTCTAATCTACGTGGATGTCAAATGAATAGGAGTAGATGAATTAGTTGAATGAAACAATTTTACCGGAGTCTTCAGGATCTGAATGTGCAAAGTTCTTAAAACTTTGTTCTTTGCATTCTTTAATGGAAAATGTGAATTATTATTAAGCTCAATGATCACTTGTGAACATTTAATAGCACTTCCATGAATCACCTTGCATGTGTTATCACTCTCTCTTAGTAATTGAATCATGTCCTATGTAATGAAAATGCGGCACTACTCAGAATTCTAGCATCTAAAGGCAGCATGTCTTAAAGCCCTCAAATTAAAGCTAACATTAGAATTTATTTATGTTTTATTGGAAAAACTGAGAGAATATTTGCATATTAACTATGAAACTGAGTACATATCACAAACAGGAAAGTACAAAATCCATAAGAATTTCAGATTGCTTTAGGCTACCATAGCTTGTAAGCAAATCCAAACCACTAACCAGAACTCCAATGTGAGAATTCATGGAAGGGCACTGGAAATCCCTTTCTGTTTGCTTAGGAAAAGAAGTGATTATATCATATTATATTATATAGCAAAAGCTCTAGCTTAAGAATTATCTGTTGTTGCTTGTTTCAACCAGATTTGACAGAGACAACAAAATAGCAAATTTCTAATGGTAAGACTTATAAAATACTAGTAGTAACCTTTCACAGAGATAAAGTTGCCAGGTTCATGTCAAAGACCTTAGGAAGAGAACATGGAAATGATTAGAACTTTCAAATATACTACTACCTGAACTGTTTTCCTGATCAAAACAGGCAAGCTACGCAGTATTTAAGAGTAGGTCCCTGGAATGGCAACACATAAGCACTAAAGAGCTGGACGCTCAAGTGGCATAGTACAAACTGAGCTTTACATTACATTGGTTCAAGCGAGGATGTGGAGTGCTTCATTTATTTTTCCAGGTTAAAGCAACAAGTCCTGGAATCATCAAAGTTGATGGGATTTCCACAATCATACAGTAAAAGGGACCCTTAAAGCATAATACTTATCTCTGGCAGACTCTGAAATGTGAAGCAGAAGCTTTTCATTAATGGATGGCATCTTCTTGAATAATGGCTTTGTGAGAGCTGTCATTTTGTTCGAGCTTGGATTGCTAGAGACGGTTAGACACTTCTCCATAGGTGCCAAGCTATTCTCCTTTTGGTAGAAACAAGTACAAACCTTGTCAGTTCTCCCATCAAAATGCTTTCCCTAGGCAGAACCATGGAGAAAACAAGATTCATCTATAGTAAAAGTCCTGAATCTGGACCTATGATTACGAGGGCCCAGGCATTGCAAAAGGAGGGGCTGATGGAGTTTAGTGAGGTGTGAATTATGTCATTGAAAAAACTTCTAGAGTTAGTCAGATGTGATCCATTCAATTACTCTGAAGTTCATCAGGCACACTATTGTATAGACAGCAGATAGTGCTATGTCTTGGTTCTGCAACTGTCACTTGTATCATGTGTAGGTGGTCCATTTAGTTCTGCATGTCTTTCAAGGACTGTTAGCATATCCATAATCTATGTCTTGGCTTCTTAAAAACACTGAAGATGGTGATCTTATAAATGCATCTACCAAACATGTCTAATTGGTTGCATTCCTCATTGATGCATCTAGCTTATGGTACCTAGTAGGTGCACTCAATAATTTCATGACTAAAAATTGGTTATCCTTCAACAGTCCAATTTGAAGGGGGGATTCCACGTGTCATTTTCCGAGTGAATTTGGTCTCAGAAGATTGGGGTTTGAGTCTTTTTGTGTTCATTTTCCCTCCTCATACTCCAATATGCCAAATATTCTTACAAAGGGACTTGTGTGTGATGGTTTTTTGTTCAAAACTTATTTTTGATATTTTGTCATAGTTTTTTCTTTTTACTTAGTTGAACCCACCTCATAATTTCCCTTTCAAAGTTTTTATTGTTCATATTTTCCCAAGAAAAGCTTATTTTTTGTGTTATATTGATAGTTTTTTTTATCGTTGCACCATTTTAATATTTCATGTGATATTTTTTCTATCATTAACTTATCAATTGTGTTACACCCTACCTATAATAAGTTTGCTTATACTCCCATAAGCTAAGGGTGTAGGATTGCAATAGATATCACCTTCTTAGGGACCTGGAATATTGAACATCCCTATAAGTACTAATTTAGAAATGCAAATGGAAGGAAATGCAATGCAAAAGACTCCTATTAAAAACTATCACAAAATTCTAGATAGAGCACACAAAAGAGAAATTCAACAAAGCATAACATCAAAATCATCATAAAATGTTATCATAATCTCAATTGTGGTTTGATTTGCTCCTTGAATGATTGGGATATGGATGCTCTCTTTGATTAAAGATGACCAATTTGACATGTATTTAGCACAAGTGGGAATGGATTTTTATATGGATGAGAGGATGCTTGAATTTATAGATTTTAGGAATGGGGAATGGATGACCAAGATTTGATTGTGAGATCAAGGTCTGAGAATGGTTGAGAGGAATTCTCTAGGATCTAGGAGAAGATGGAGGGTGGGGATGAAAGTAGTTAGAATGTGAATGGCTAAGATTAACTTACCAAATTTAGTAAGTAGTTGTGACTATGAGGGAAATTAGGGACGTGCACCTAAGAAGGCTATAACTTTGGGATGTGTTGTGAGAATAATGAGAACATAAGGACAAGTGTCTTAGGTGCCCAATATTCTTGGAGTGTGTTGAGAGAATAATGGGAGCACAAGGACAAGTGTTCCTAGGTCCCCATTGTTCTTGGAAAGTGGTGAGGGAATATAGACTATTAAATAATATTATTTAATTATTTAACCACATGGGTGAGGTGGATAATAGGTGGAAATAGGTAATTATTTATTTATTTATTTGCGGGGATATGGAAAAGGTGACATTAAATAATAGGACTGTTTAATTTAAGTGATGGACTTTAGGTAAAGGGATATGTCCTAGGTTAATTAGGACTAGGTGATGGGATGTAGGCCTAGGTGATGAAATTGGTCAATTAGGGATTAGGTGATAGGTTTAGTGATGATGAATAGATCTAGGGAATATTTTAGGTGTCTACATTTTGCCCCTCATTGACACAATGCAACTAAGTGGTGTTGTGTCAAGGAAGAATAAAAAGTAGGATGGGATGGAATGAAGCTCTAGTGGCAAGTTTCCCTAGTCGCTTAGGGATGATAATGGAAGTGATGCCACCTCAAGAGAATTGTTAGGTAAAATGGAACCCAATATCTTGAAAAGACAAGATGTGTTTTAAAGGATAAAAGGTGACTTGAGAGAGATCATATTGGGATGATTCACATGCCATGAATATAGGACTAAATGATTGATTAAGGATTGGGCATTTGGATTAATGTTGCTAAGATGATTGGATTTGCTTGCAAGGATGCACATGTTGGATGATGAAGTCTTGCAAGGATGTAATGCAACAAAAATGACACATGATTGGGGTTATGGATAAATGATGAGATAAATGATGGAATGGATGAGAATACATGTTGTCATAGTAACTTCACTTGCAAGGAGCAACCATTATTTTTTTGTAACACTTAGCGTTATGCACCATGATATAAGAGATCATGATGATGATGCATTATGTGTATATGGATTGGCTCTCAAAACAAAGAATTTGTATATTAAATAGTGATTCGATACACGTTGTTGGCACACCATCATATGAAGGATGAAGGTGACCGTGATAGTGTGATGGAAGGAGTATTAAGACTATAGGCAACAAACAAACACAAACCCATAAAAGCAAGCAATAAAAAACATGCAAAATACACAAATTGGTATCCAATGACATGTTGAAGCCAAGGGTGTATGGGAAGATGGGATTGGATGGATTAGTTGGATCCAAGGATTAGTGATGAGGATTGAATGAGATGTTGCCCCTCTTCAAGATAATAACTGATTGATTGGTTGTTTGATTGATTATGATAACATTGTTGATGTGGGAAGGACACATCCCAAAAACAATGTAAGGATTGGGAAAGACATATCCTAATGATAATTGATTGGATTGATTTTAGATTGGACAGCTTGTAGCAAGATAAGGAACAAATATTATGGACCTGTTTGGATAGATGTGAGATTTTGAATGGGGTATGCTTGGATTTAAGGGCTTCAACATGGGTAAATTGTTTTGTGGAGCATGCTTATAAATTGGGAATGTGTTTGGATAAGTGTTTGCATTTGTTTTTCATTTTGATGGTGGAACCAATGGCAAGGGATGATCCAAGCCAATGACGGTTTAAATAGAATGGTTGATGACATGGATGGGATGGAGAGGATATGGATTGATGGAAGGATGTATGGGGAGATATTTCAAGGACTACCTCACATAGGACTAACATGTCTTGATCGAAGATAGGGATTAGGCAGTACTATGTAGGTAATTAAGTGATGGTAGCTGGTGTAAGGCCAAAGGATGGCTATGTAAAAAAAATTCCAAAGTATGCATTGTATGCTCCCAATCATTGTTAAGACCAAGGTGAGTAGGAAACATGGATGAGGTACGACTAAATGGATGTGGTGGATGGGTATGATGGAATGGCATGATAGGATGGATAGGTTTGGTCAAATGGATGAGACAACTTGCCCCCAATTTCAAGGTTCACATAGCTATTTGACTTTCACATGATGCCCATAAATGGGTTTTCATCTTGGTACTTGCCCAAGGTGCCACAAGAAGTGGTTTTCACCATTGGAAAAACTTATTTCACATTACTATTTTTTTTATTTCTTTCTTTTTTCTTTTTTTTTGGAATTTTGTTGATTTTATAAATTGCTAATTTTGTATTTTTTTTTTGGAATTTTGGACTTTAGGTATCATGTTCATGGATAGATGATGTAGTTTATTTGGATGCTTCAGTCATGACATGCCAATAGTATCATGCCTTATTGAGTTGCTTCAAGAGGGTTTTTGCATTCATATATAATGCATAATCATGACAATACTCTTTGATAGTTGGGTTGGCCTTGTCCAAATATTAACATCTTGATAAAGTGTCATCATAACTCTTGTGATAAAGCTTTGCTGCTAGGATGTGATGGATTCTAGGTTTTGTATTGGATTTAGATGGTGGAGGTGAGTATTGGGATTTAGATTGTGGATTCAATAAGTAGGATTTTGGAGGTGGAGGGGTGGATTGATGGATTTTAGATTTAGGGATTTAAGGTTTCAATTGGAATGAGTGTTTGGGATTGGGTGGTAAAATTGGATTTGGATTTGGGATTTGACTTAGGATTGGGACCAATATTTTCTTTGGATAATGAGGTTTTGCATAAAAATTGTGAAGGTGGTGCACACCTATTGTATGTAACATGTGACTTTTGATTTATAGCTTATTTTTGATGAGTCATTTTGATTGGATTCATTAATTTATTTTTCTTTGGCATCCATATTTGTTTTTTTCTTTCTTCTTGATTTTTGGATGCATATTGATTTTTAGATTCATTTTGATTTTGATCTAGAATTTGTATTTGCTTTTTCTTTGGTAGTTGATAGCAATAACATGTTTCATGGGAATGCTTCACTTTGTATAATGAATGATGTTGTTGGTCCCAATCAAGGGATTTAGGATGTTGTAGATGTGGGATGTGATTATGGATGAAGGAAGTAGGTAGAAGGTGGTTTGATGGAGGATTCTTGGAAGAGTTATGGATGACCTCCATTTTGATGCTTTCATTGGATGAGGTTCCCCAACTATCATTGAGTTTTCACCATTAGACTTCATGTGGAGATGTGTAGTCAGGACCTTGATATCCATAATTTTGATATATTGATATTGGTTCTACTTGTTGGGAGGTGGGGCTCCCTACCCCTCCCTTCACCGCATTCATGTGGTAATTATTTCATATATATATATATATATTGTTAGAATCCAAGATCAGACATGCAAACCAGAAAATACCTTCCACACAGATAAAAATAGAAAGAACAAAGCAATTTGCATGAAGATGTGCAAATGAATAATATTCAAGAATTGAGAAATTACAAGAGATGAATTGCTTTATAAAAGAAATATATGCATAACCCTAAAAGGAAACCCTAGTGTGCACACTTAATAATTAATAAATAAATAATTTTTAATGTGCCTAAGTTTAACTTAAGTAACTAAAGTGATAAGTGACTTAATTAATTAACCAATATGATTAAATTAATTAAGTGTAATAACTTATTACTCCAACACCCCCCCTTAAGATGAACTTAGGAAGTAGCTAAAACACTAAGGAAAAGATGCATGAAAGCAAAGATGGGTCCTGACAATAAGGCTTGATCAGGTACCCATGTACAAATGCAATGAATGGGAAAGAGGAGAACTGGGACAAAACCCCCCTTCAATGAGATGACCTGTTGCAAAGAAGCACTGGAAGAACACTGATGGAGTAACACTGGAATCCTAAATCTGGCAAGCAAGGAAATATCTCTGTTTACAAGAAACCATATGAGTCACTGAAGGACTCAAACAAAATCATGATAATGCAACATCAGACCTGATGCCATGGAACTTTGTAAAACTCACAAATTGGAACAACCCTGGAATCTATGAAGCAACAGTAGATGTATAAATGATGCCCCCCATAAGAGGGAATGATATGATAAAAGAATCGGGAAGCTATGTGTATTTTGATGCCGATGCCAAACTGTGACTAAAACTGATCCATAGGAGCAAGTACCATGAAGATTCTGGAACATTAACTATAAAATGAATGGCCCTCAAACTGAGATGTGACCCGATGTGAATCTGATGTGATTCAGGATCATTAACCATAGGCTCTCAATCTGAGATGTGAACCGATGTGAACTAAAATGTGTCAAGCTATGAACAAAATGAGGCCAAAATAAACTACATAATCTATATACAACTCATGCGAGTTGTCATCAATATGAATTTGAGATCAAAGTGCATGCAATGCAACTACACTAATCAAATTATTATGCAAGAAGCCCCCCTAATGAAACTTTATATAAGCTCATTTATTAGAATAACCCATGATTATAAAAGGAGAGAATGCAAAACATGCATAAATTAGAGAGAAAATGCAAACTTAGTGCATGAAAACAAAAAAGAGTGCATGCACAAACCAATGTTCACATCTGCCTCCATGATTAAAAATTGACCTCAGATTTGTGTAGATGACAAAATTTGAAAAAATGGCCAACACTAATTGGAATTGCTCAAAACTAGCTTTCCGTCGATATCTTGTTTGCCAAAAACGAACACCGTGGCCAAAAGTTATGAATTTTTCAAAAAAGTTGAATTTAGCTTACATGAAACGGGTTTTCTAGCAAAAAAAGTTTACTTCTGATTTGATTTCTGCAAAATCTACTCATTGTTTGTAGACAATAGCAAAAACCCAAAAATATTTTGATGCTAAGAACAAAACCCAGAAATCATATTTTGATCCAACAAACAAAAGATAAAAAAAAATATATTTTTTTGACCTTCAGCCAGTAGAAAAAATGACGCGCGCCACTTTTTGTACAACAATTTTCTCCAGGATCTGTGCAAGATATGCAAAATCTAAAAGATACCCAGTTGAGATTTCGACTCTGGCTACAAAATCCAGAAATCATTTTTCCTACAACTCAGTGGAAGTTGGATTTCTGAAGCAAAAATGAAAAATGGCTCTAATAAAAACGACTTGCATCAAACCCTTGATAAAATTTTGATGAAATAAAAGCCAATCGTGACTTTTTGTAACACTCTGAATCCAATGGAGATGCCCGATCTGATCCAAAACGCTCCAGAAATAAGCTCAAGGTATGAAACCCTCGAGAAACCCGAATGTGCTATACAATGAATTTCTCGAAAAAACTGAGAAGGGGCTGCAAATGAAGGCTCTAATACCATGTTAGAATCCAAGATCAGACATGCAAACCAGAAAATACCATCCACAGAGAAAAACAAAAAGAATAGAGCAATTTGCATGAAGATGTGCAAATGAATAATATTCAGGAATTGAGAAATTACAAGAGATGAATTGCTTTATAAAAGTAATGAATGCATAACCCTAAAAGGAAACCCTAGTGTGCACATTTAATAATTAATTATTAATGTGCCTAAGTTTAGCTTAAGTAATTAAAGTGATACGTGACTTAATTAATTAACCAATATGATTAAATTAATTAAGTGTAATAACTTATTACTCCAACATATATATATATAGAGAGAGAGAGAGAGAGAGAGAGAGAGAGCCAATAATGGAGTATAAATATTAACTAAGAAAAATATACATATATATATATATTATTGTGTAGATATACATAACTATGTATATATGTCATATTTGGTAAATATAAAGGGGTATATATATTTTATTCACCAATTGAACAATTCATAATCAAAGTATAAATAAGGTTGATGAACTCACAATGTCACTGTCACAAATTCACAATGCTTTGATACCATAATGTAATAGCAACCTGAAAGTAATATAAATTGATAACAATCTCATGATCTTATTCCACTTATCAAAGGTCCACAACAAATAGGCAAATGGAGAACTACCAGTCAAGACACCTCAAGAAAATATAGGTATCCCCATATACGATGGTACTAGTCACAAAGTCACATTCATTTAATGAAAAAAACCACAGGGAAGTAAACAAATATCTACCATAGCAAGGAATCAAACAACGATTCAAACCATCCAACTACCATTCAATGAAACCGATACCAGAGTCTTCAAGGTCACTGCTTCCAGTAGTTTGTTACTAGTTTTGTTTTTAAAACCCCAATCTCTGTTCAAATTGCCTCAAATTGTGACTAGGCAGAAAACACAATCAAATCCAAAACACAACGTTCCCCTATCAATGCCAATGCAATCTTTTCCTTGACTTCTCTTGTGCAGGTCAAAGTCATTGCCAAAGAAACACTCGCCAACAATATATTTCCCAACAAACATGGGACTATTCTCTCTGTTTCCACCAATCGACCCTCACTCTACACACGACGCATTTTTTTTAAAACTCCATCGACCTCCTTCCAAACAAGACAAAACCGTTTACTTTTCCTTCTCTTCTTGAATTGGCTTCTTTTCCCTTCCAAATAATCATTCTCTTTTTCCTGGCAACAACTCCACATAAAAATAGGGCAAGAACTTTCTTGTAACTGCCTTTTTTCCATTTGGTGTTTGTTCTCCACGAGATAAGAAGAATAAACTTCTTTATGCCACAAATGGAGCACCACATGTCAAAAGGAAATACAAAGAAAATGGAAACGACACCCAATCGACCAAAATCAATAAAACCAAAATTAAAATTGCAAACCAAAACTGGAAATATTGATGCCCCTACATCAGGCTCCCCAGGGAGTTGTTTGTGAGCTACGAGACTTGGGTAGTAGGACTACCCTTCCAAGTTCGCAACAGTTGCAACATGTCCCCGCATGGTGAGAGACAACCACCTGTTCCATTACTTCTTCATTTTCTTCCAGCATATGGATGGAATAATTCCTCCATTATACCTTGAAAGATGTCCACCACACATCGAATTTGGATTCCTGTTTCCACACCCCATCTCATCATCTTCAACATATTTCATCCACTCTCCAAATAACATCTCATTGTTGCACCTTTCCCATTCGTTTTGCATTTCCCTCCAACAATAATCAACTCCTCTATAGTGTTTGGCTTTCGCATACCTGTCCATATCATTCATTGCATCTTCAACTATATTCAAGGGGTTTGAAAGCTGAGATGTTACCTCACCATTGGTGTATGCACTATTCATCACACCTCCTATCAGTGCAAGCCATTCTTGCTCAACTGCCTCAATTTGAAGAGCCAAGTCATCTTCCACATTATCTTTTGCTATCTCCACACTATCTGTGTAGATTCGTGCCCATGTATTTATCTTGAGGCTGTTGTTTCAAACTCCCATGTATCTCTTCATCCTTCAAAATAACAATGGCTGCCCCAACTTCATAGTAACCTGTGCCAAGACATGTTGTTGGCTGTCTTACCTGCAAATCTGCACAATTTACACCTGTGCAACCTTGAGGAAAATGAAGGTTCACCTCCTTGGTTACTGCCACACCTTCCTTTTTCTCTTTTCCATTTATAAATTCTTTTCTTCTTACCAACATCACCTTACTACTATTGATATGGTTGTCCTCTATTGGTTCTTGCAAAGGAAACAAAGTATGTTTGAGACCATCCTTCTCGAAAGTATATGTGTTATGTCTCCCATCATGTATGGCATTCCAGTCAAACTGCCAAGGTCTACCAAGTAGCATGTGACACACATCCATCGGCATGATGTCATGCACAAGACTATCTGTATAACTGCCTATTTGAAATTCAACCAAAGCTTGTTCATCTACTAACAATTGATGACCCTTTTGCAACCAAAAAACTTTATAGGGTGTAGGATGCTTAGTTCTCTTAAGATCTAGCTTATACACCATTTCCACAACAACAATATTATCAGTACTACCATTGTCTATGATTAGTTTGCAACACTTACCTTTAGTTTTGCACTTCGTTTTGAATAGAGCCTTCCTTTGTATAGGTTCTTGACTCCCCTTTGACGATTTCAACAACTCTTTTGAACAAAGATTCTCCAGGCTTAGGTTCTTCCTTTCTTGGAGAAAATGATCCCGCACTCTACTGATCTACTTGCACCACCTGATTCCTCCTTTCAGGCCTTGTGTAACCTCCCTGAGAAGATTCTGGACACTCCCAACTCTTATGACTAGCATATTGATTGCACTTAAAACATTTACCTGTAAAACCTCTTCCTCTTCCTCGATAACCATCGCTTCCAACTGATCTTTCTCCTCTATCTTGATAACCTCCTCTTTCTGACTTAACTTTCCCTCTAGAGCTACTTCTCCATCTTGATGGTGCTCCTGTCCTTTTTTTGCATAGCCTCATCCTCAATTTCTCCCTTATTGATTTTGTCTTCTTTGAAGCTTTTCTTCTACCTTGATGGCAAGTTGGTAGGCTTCCTCCAAAGTTCTTGGTGACACCAAAGTCAACTCATCTTGCAAACTGTATTTCAACCCATTTAGGTATCTAGCAACCTTTTCCAAATCCTCTTCACTATGGCCTGGCCGAATCACCAACTTGTAGAATTCTTTCTTGTATTTGTTGACTGACATATCTTTTTGCTTCAAATTCTACAATCTTATGAAAAGATTAGTTTGCTAATCTGCCAGCAAAAACTTCGTGTTCAATTTGGCAACCATCCAATCCCATGAGGTAACCTTTTCCTTGTTCTTCTTCTGTCTCTCATATTGGACATAGTCCCACCACATAGCAGCGTGGCCCTTGAGCCTTGTGTAGGCGAACTTCACTCTTCTTTCTTCTACAACTCCTTTATACTCAAAATACTTGTCTAAATCATTGATCCAATCAAGGAGTTCTTCTCCGTTTAGACTTCCCGAATATGTTGGAACCTTGATTCTTGGTTTGGCTCCCACATTCATCACCGCTTTAATCAATATTTCTTCCACTCCTAGTTCTTCTTGCTTTTCTTCATCATCTGCTTGTGGTTGCTCTTCCTCTTCAACTTCATTGGCATTATCCACTTGTATTCCTCTTCATTGTGCCCTCTCCATGGCATCCATTTGTGTAGTCAAGTTCTACAACAATTCAAGGACTCCATCATCATGTCCTTTTCTGCCTCTTCCTTGAGCTTCTCTACCTCTCAACGCTCTCAGTGGCATTCTACCCATTCCTAAACAGTTGCAAATCTTTGGGCTCTTATACCAAACTGATGAACTCACAATGTCACTATCACAAATTCACAATGCATTGACACCATAATGTAATAGTAACTTGAAAGTGATATAAATTGATAACAATCTCATAATCCTATTCTACTTATCAAAGGACCACAATAGATAGGAAAATGGAGAACTACCAGTTAGGACACCTCAAGAAAATACATATATCCCCATATACGATGGTACCAGTCACAAAGTCACATTCATTTAATGAAAAAAGCCACGGGGAAGTAAACAACTATTTACCATAACAAGGAATCTAATAGCGATTCAAACCATCCAGCTACTATTCAATGAAACTGATACCAGAGTCTTTAGTGTCATTGCTTCTAGTAGTTAGTAGTTTTGTTTTTGAAACCCCAATCTTTGTTCAAATCACCTCAATCTGTCACTAGGCAGAAAACAAAATCAAATCCAAAACACAACGTTTCCTTGTCAATGCCAACACAATATTTTCCTTGACTTCTCTTGTGTAGGTCGAAGTCATTACCAAAGAAACACTCGCCAACAACAGATCACCCAACAAACATGGGGCTATTCTCTCTATTTCCACTAATCAACCCTCACTCTGCACACAACACGTTTTTTTTTTTAAATTACATCGAATTCCTTCCAAAAAAGACAAAACCGTTTTCTTTTCCTTCTCTTCTTGAATCGGCTTCTTTTTCCTTCCAAATAACCGCTCTTTTTCTTGGCAACAAATCCACATAAAAATGGGGTGAAAACTTTCTTGTAACTATCTTTTTTCCATCTGGTGATTGTTCTCCACGAGATAAGAAGAATAAACTTCTTAGTGCGACAAATGGAGCACCACATGTCACAAGGAAACACAAAGAAACAGGAAACGAAACCCAACCAAACAAAATCAATAAAAATATTATCATGGAATCTAGCAGCACTCGTTCCATGGATAACCCCCCTACGAAACTAGTCTGTTTCCTAGGTTTATGAGGTTCAAGCACACAAAATGAGGTGATTTTCGAGCCACCTCGAAATGCATTCCAAAGCCTCAAATAGTTAGTTTGAGCATCCCCCTACGTTCGCCTTGCGAAGACCTTCGAAATGAGTACCTTTGTGAGCTCTCACTATTGATACTTAGTGAAATTGGGAAAAGTGTAGTTGTCTCAAAAAACAACGCTCCAACTCTTTTTGAAAAAATTGAGTAAGTGTCAAAAGTGCAAGGGCACTAAAAATTAGCGCCCCTGCACTTAAGTGATTTTTGTTTAGTGCAATGGCGCAAAATTTTCACACCCTTGTACTTATTTCCCAGACTTAGCCAATTTTTGGCTTAGGCGTGGTTTTTTGGGTCTTTTACATGTTTCACTAAATGTGCCTTATTTCATGCCACTTTTTATTGGGTCGACTTAGGTTAGTTTCAAATCACTTAAAAATGATTTTAGATTGCCTCCATTTCATTCTTATCCTTTGTCTATCATTTTTCTTTGCTAGGCGCACATCTATCACCTGAAAAACGTGTTTTTGCTCGGATCTAACTTTGGGTCGAGCTAAGTTTTCGTGTCTTCTCTCCCAGGTATGTGGGTCTTATTTCTCCATTATTTGCTTTGTTTTGGTCTGTATTTTCCATGCCTAGTTTATAAATAACGTTTGGATTTGATTTGGAATTTGGTTTCTTTGTTTTTGAAATCGTTTCCTTCTTTTCATACGTTTTAACCTTAATCCTTCTTCAAGTTCGCGCCTAGTTTTTCTCTCTTTCCTTCGTGCGTTTTGGCTTCAAATAGTTCCCTCGTCTTCTAAGTCACGCATCCCTCTTGCTTTCTCTTGGGGTTTTTGTTCTTTGGTTTGTCTTGCTTCAAAACACGTTTTTCTTGTCCACGCGTTCTCTTTCTTAAACATCTTGAAGTCGGTTCTTGCTCATTTCTTTATTCTTCATGGCTTGAAATGCGTTTTAAAGAAACTCCCTTGGATCTCTAATATGCTTATCTCTTTCCTTGATTTCAATGACCATCAACATGCACAGGTTTTGTAGAATGAAGCTCACACTTGTTAAAAACGAGTTTCACCAAATGCTATGGCGCTATTTTTGAAGGTGTTTGCACCAAAAACAAAACGTATTCTACATTTTTCTCCTAGTGACAAAGTTCTCTTTGTTGGGTGCACTTTTTGGTGTGCATTACACATGTCCTTTCCATTTGCCAAGGCGCTCAAATACCACGCTCCTACACCTAGATTTGAGCCTTTAAGAAGAAAATGTCAGGGCGCCAAAATTTAGGGCCCTGACACCAAGCGAAATTTTTCTAACACTGTAAAGTGCAATGGTGCCAAAATTCAGCGCCATTGCACCAAGATAGTTTTCCCCAAAGTGCAAGGGCGCTGAATTTTGGGGCCATTGCACTTTTTCTTGTTTTTCCTTAAATCATTCCAAATCTTCCCATTTTCGATCCAAACTTTGTTCTTTCTGCTTCGTGCATCATTTTTCGTGCTTCATCGCCTGAATCATGCTTGTTTGACATCGTTGCTCGCTTCACGCATCCCAATTTTTTCTGATTGACGTTTGTTGATTCCACATCTTGCAGTTTCTTTTCAAATCTCATCAAAAATCCTCGAAGTTGTTGCTTGTTGATTCAATTGCTCTCAGATGACTGCCAAGAAACCTCCATCGTCTTCAAGGGCTAAAAACAAAATGAAGTACAAATATCAAGGTGTTTATCTGCCAACGGTGGTGTTCTCAAAGGTGGACGAGATCACAGACACAAAGGTCAAACATCAAGACCTAGTTGATTTGTTGAAAGAACTGAGAAGAAGCCTCTTGAAGATTCTCTGAGAGAAATCCTACACAGTAATATGCATTTGGTGTCTATGTTCCCTACCTCTACACATAATACAAAATTTGTCCTTCAAGTTGCATCCCATTACATCAAGGAAAACAAAAGTGTGATTGATTCTTCTGGGCACGAGATATTGAGACTAGACCTTGACTTCTTTGATATTGTTTTCAAAGTTCCACAGATGGAGTACATTGACATCTCAATACAACAAGCACATGAGGTCTATGATGCAGATCCTGACAAGGCTAAAAACCTGATAAATAGTCAATGGTTGAAAAAACCTTGGCAAACTATTTTTAGATGGCCGAAGGGACTTTTGCGAAGTGACTTCAAGGAAGATGTCATAGATATCATCACACTTTTGAGAAGAGTAAAGGGGTTGCCTGAATCATCTTATTTTCATGACTGGATGTATGAATACATTAGAATCATAAGAAGAAAAAAAGTTCACATTGATTGGGGAAAACAGATCAGCGATGAAATACATGAATAGCTGATCAACGTGCCATCCACATTGAAGTTCTATATGACTTCTTACCTAGTGTATGCTGAAGCCATGATGAGGCAATTTCTGGGTCTATCTACAATAGGGAATAGGCACAGCGTACCTGTGTACAAATTTTTCTATCAACTGGAGCTGAAAGAAAGCTTTCATCATTTTAGGAGGGTTACTAATGCTTTCTTCACGCCTTTACTTTTCAACTTTGATCCGACTCTCGAAAGGAAGAGGGTATCTGATGAGGCCTACAAAGTGGTAAGTAAAGTTGGATGCATATATCTACAATTCCCAACTTTTACTTATTTAAGAGTAGGGTGCTACACTGGTTGCCAATACATGTTGCCCAGATACCCCTCAGACAAGTGGATTCTCATGGAGATATGAAGACAACTAATTTCAGTGCACAAAGAATGGAGAAAGATTCACAAGCCAAGATTCAAGTTCCCACTGACAATCGGTAGGTATACTATCAGGACTGTACAAAAATCCAAATCAGTCTATGCAGAGATGCAGGTCATGACAATCAAGACCTACAAATATAGGTTTGATTTTGATTACCGAGATGTGAGGAAGAAGTTGCAAAAAGGTGATCAACATAGTTATTGTTTTGAAGACATTTGGGTTGATTGCAGAGACGAGGAGGCCATTCGTAAGATGGATTATTGCAGGCTAACCATAGAGCAAATCAAAGATCTTGGTGTTGCTGACCTACCAGAGGATTTCACAAATCCTGGTCACATCATGAACGCTATCTACGACGAACAAGAAATAGCCAGGAGGCCATTCCTTGCAATTCAATGGTCCAAAAAAGAAAGTGTTAGCATCACAGAAAGATTGGCACCAATTTTTTCTAACACTGCAGAATGGTTACACAAGCACGACTTTGAGAGGAAAACTTTCAGAACAAATTTTGAGGGAGAAGAATCCGAAGCAGAAGCCAACTGAAATCAAGAACTCCGCATGAAAGATAAATTTGCGGTTCTTCCCACTTCTTCGCGAAGAGGCCCGAGGATCAAGTTCACTGTCGGCAAGGACACACCGGTCGTCCTAGAAGGAGAAACTACGAAATCTGAACCATCTCACTCTAAAAGAAAAGGGGTTTTTTTCGAAGAGATAGATTCTGAGGAAGAAGGAAATTCCAGTGATCAATCCATTGAAGAAGAAGTTTCAACATAAGCAAACTTTGATGAAGAAGAAGATTCTGAAGATGAACAAGAGTCTGAAGGTGATTCTGAAGGTGAACCAGAGTCGGAAGGACAAGAGGATGATCAACAAGAACCCGAACATGATGAAGAAAGAACTATGTCTCCATTTGAGAATGTAGTTGAAGAACTTCCCAAAACATCATCACCTGTGATTTCAAATGTACCTCATACACCTCCAAATCCGAACACTCCTCCACCACATGTTCCTACATCACCTATTCCTACCACCGTCATACCTGTAGTGGATGTTTCACCTACCCCTGCGGCATCAACCATACTTGATACTCCTTCAGTGACAAGTATACACACAGTTGATATTTTATCCAGTCCTCCATCATCTATTCCTAGCCTGTCATCACCATCATATGATATCACTTCAGAGACTGATGTTAATCGGCTCATGGATGAATCCTTAAATGGCGAGCTCAATGTGCAAACTACAGGAGCAGTTATGACAGACATTGAGCCCATTGTCACAATACCAGTTGCTACTTCAGAAGTGACGGTGACAAGAGAGTTGACGGTTAACCCAGAAGCTCATACCTCCTCTCTTCCCCCTTGGTTGATATCTCAAGTGTCGAAGTGAAAAAAGCAAATGATTTCTCTAGAAGAGCTCGACCTTGAAGAGATAGTCCTCCAAAAGCTAAAGGGAAGAAAAAGGTAAAAGCGTATTCATGGTTGAATGTTGACAAAACTGGTCACAAATATGTGGACATTGGCATACCACCGCAGGAGGAAGGAGATGTCAACATGGATGATTACACAATAACAAGGGTCCAACTTGGAAAAGTTACAAATGAAAGTGCAAAAGCAGATGCATAGGTGACTTTCGATATCTTGGCTGGAAGACTAGATAAAATGGAGCAAGCTCACAATATGTACAAACAGAGGGAAAAGCATTATGCCATTGTTGTAAGGAGACTTGCATGATCTTCAGTTAATGCGCAACCATTAGTAATGGTAAGTATCGAGGACCCAATTGTCAAGAAAGCTGAGAAGTTTTCCTCCAAAGGCAGGGTGTTGTATGATTTCATCAAAAAGATTGTAGAACACGGTTCTCAAATTATAATTGCTACAGATGAAAAAGCTACTCTGATAGCCAAGCTCAAAACAAAGCTTGATAAGGAGGAGAGTGCACTTTCCCAAGAGCGCAAAGAAATGGAAAAATGCATGTTGTGGTGGTCACAAATGAAACAGGCAAAGCTTAGTAAATTGGTGGAAGTCGGGGTGATTCCCAACAAAGGAAAATACATAGAGGTAAGAGAATCTTTGAAGCACCGTATTCATGTGTTTGAGTCTCTTATAGAAGATCTCCACCAAGTACAGGAAGATGTTGAAGGGCATCGTGTGATTCTTGAAAGAGGAATCAAGGAGTTACCAAGGCAGCTTCTTGAGGAGAATCGTATCTTCTTGCCAGCCACAAAACTATCCCAGATCTTTAAAGAAACCATCATGAAATTGGTTGACAGTATAGAATTTTCAGAAGCCTCTTTGGATGTCATTTGTGATACAAGGCTTACACTGGATAACCTTAAAACGCATCTTGACAGGTGCAAAAAGGTTTACTCATCTACCATGAGATCGATCATGAGGATTCACACCATTGTGGATTACATCGTTGGTCTAGATGAGAAGTTCACGTAGGAAACCAGGAAGAAGTATGAAGAATTCTGCACCCAAGCAAGGAACCATGAAGATTCTTGATTTCCAAGTGTTAAACTTTTTGATGCTTTTCATTATGCATCTTGTAAATAGTTTTTTACATCTTTCATGTCTTTTCTCAAAATGTAATTGCACCAAAAATATGAGATGTAATTTCTTGAAGAAAAATTACACTTTGACTTTGGTCAAAGTTAGGTGATATTTTCCTTAATTAGCTCACCTAACTTTCCTAATTTTACTCCTTTGAATTTCTAGATTTTCTCATCCCTGTCCTCTCTATATATGAGGGATTTCTATTGTATTGTTTATCTTTTATCTCTAACAATGAAGTGCTGCTCATTTTGCAACAAATGTATGAAACTTTGAGAATATGAATCTTATCAATAAAGAAGGAAGTTGCATACCATACTTTGCGTTGGATCAATCGTCTTTGGAAGTTGATTAAGATTGGTAGTAATTATTGTGTGAGATCTAAGGGCTTCAAGTAAATCTATGTAAACTTTGTGTTGCATTCTTTACTTTGAATTTTAGTTTATGTTTGAGTAACCTTTGGTGGATGAACTGCAAGACTTTGTGCTTGCATTTGTTGACGCTGCTTGTGGCACTATTGTGGTGATGTATCTAGAATACTTTGTGCTTCTAATATAACACTCGTTACGTATCTCAAGGATCTACTGTTGGAAATTTACTGAATGACTTTGTGCCTTCATAAGCTTTCCTTTATTGTTTTATTGTTATTGTTATTATGTTGGTATCTCTACGCTTTGCTTTGTCAAGATAGAGATACTGAAATTACTGCTTTGTATTTAGTTTGAAGTTGTACCAAATCAGAACTACCGACCGTGGAGCATTGTAAAACATCTTCTCTGAAAAAAGAGAGAAGGATGAATGTGACACACCCCGAATCCATTAATCATAGTGTACATGTTGTAAATACTTGATTAGTTTTACTTGTTTTTGAAAGTAGTAAGAAGGGCGCCTCCCCTTTCTGAGAGGAGAGATTACATCTCACATAGCTGTGGTTGAAGTCCTAGTTGTGTAATTTGTTGAAAATTTGATTACATAATTTTCACCCAACAAAAACCGAAATTGAAATTGCAAACAAAAACTGGAAATATCGATGCCCTTGCATCAAAGGTAGAATAATTATGTTTAAACAAAATAGTATAAATTTCCTTAATAGGAAAACTATTTCAATTTTAGTAAATCATAATTTACACCTGCAATGGCAAAGGATAAAAATAAAATGTATATTCATTTTCTCATGCATCATTATTGGTCTCTTCATTTATTTCAAAATGGATATGAAATAATCCTATCTATTAATTTATAAGGGTGCAATTAAAATTTGTTATATAAAAAAATTATGCAAGACTTATTCAATCTTAATTAGAAAAATCAGGATGTATAATACACTATACATTGACATGCATTTTCTACTCATTTATAATCTTTCATTGACATACAAGTTCAATAAGGATTTACACATACACTTTTTTTTAGCAAGGATAACATAATTTTCAGCAACTTCCCAAACTTGCAAAACCAACAATTTTTTTTCCACTATGTTTTTTTTCCACTATGCCAATGGGAGCTCACCTCCTAGCCATTAGGTTGAATACAACCTATCCCCATGTTAGAATATTATCATTGATATCAAAGCAAATGAACAAAATAATTGTCATTAATATCAAAGGTGTATGAACGATTGGAAATGTAGTTGTCATTGATGTCGAAGCGGATAAACATGATTGTTGGATTATTATTAATGTCATATTGATTCGATTCAAAGATTGCTGACCAAATTCATTTAAATATCCTTATTGATGTCTTACTTTATATTATGAAATACATAATGAAATAAATATTTAAATCATTCTTGGTTGAATTCCTTTTTAACACCCAAGTTAATGAATATAAATCAAACAAAAGGAAAGGAATTGACAATTTTAAAAGAGGAGGCAATTAATAAATCTCTTAGGCAAGTTATGTTTATTAAAAGGAAATGACCATAATTAGGTGGTGATTAGTGGGCGACAATTAATATATAAAGAACAACGTTGAAGACTTAAGGAATAACAACTAATTAAGAAAGTAGACTAGTGCCTAAGTAAAACACAAAAATAAATACGTCGACCAAGCTAAAGAATGCCTAATTAAAATGCAAAGTTATAAGGCAACAAATATGTAATAAAATTTTTGGAAACAGTTAGAAAGGCAGATATAAGAGGTTGTTAACAAAGGTTTGAAGTTTTGTAATATGCAACCATTAATGAGAACAATATATTGCTCAGGATTGTTAATTAAAAGGTAGGGATCAGTTCTAACAAAGGATTATGTCCTTTCAAAAGGATATCATCTTTCAAAGAGATGTGTCTCTTCATTTTAGATATGAAGATATAAATGAGATTTGAGGAGTGAAGGAAAGAGTGATGTAGTGAATAAGAAGATCAATCAGAAATACACCTAGAAATTTGCATATAAAGAAATAATAAAAGATTATTCAAAGGTAGATTTGTAAAGTGATGAAGTAAGAAACCAACCCTCATACACATACTCACAACAATTTGAAAATGCAACTAAGAAATGGTTTGAAACAACACAAAAATCTGCAAGAAGTGTTCTTCTATGTTCATTCAAAATCTCTTAGAAATTCAAGAATTACACAGCATAATTAAAACTAAATGGTTTTGCAGCTATATGGGCTGATGAAAATCATTATAAATCTGAAATATGACTGATACAAAATAGCAAGGATCAATCCCAAATTGATCTCCTTCAATCCAACTTCTTTCACAAGATTCTAGCTCCTTCAACCTACATTCATCATTAGAAATCACTGCTGCAACAAACCATGAAATCATCAATCTTCTTGCTGCTATAGTACACCTTCAAACGTACAACAAAAATGTCGTCTTGGTCTCTTTCAACCTTCTTTCAACTGAAGCTCTCAAGCTCCCTTCACATGGACTTCACTAGCTCACTATCTTCCAAAATGTGGAGCTCACTAGCTCCCTAAAACATGGGCTTCTATGCAAATAGAAATCTGCAACAATGGAGTCTTCAAATCCTCTCTTCAATCTGACATCTTCCCATCTCACCTGTAAAAACTCCCAAAGCCATCTCCCCAAATGAAAAAGAATCATAATATAAAAGTTTTAGAATGAGAAAACCACAAGAAAAACACCTCATTGGAAAAATTACACCCCATTTGGAGAAATAATCATAAAATAATATAATTGATCAATGATCAAATGGCCTTCACATGGGCACGTAAACCATGGCCAATCAAATTTGGTCAATTATGACACCTTCTTTGATTCTTGGAGGCTCTGATGGCTCCAAATACGGACATGCAACATGTAAAGCTTGTGGAAAAAACATGCAATTGCATGCAAGGCATACAATTTAACATGCAAGCACATGCACCCCAAGATGTCTCCACCAAGAATGGGACTCCCAAAAGGAGTATTTTCCCAATTATGCTTTTGAAACATTTACCTCAACATATTTCCTCCAAAAATTGTATTTAAATATCACCACAAGGGAACATCACATTATTGCAAATTAAAATATTAATTTTCCACACACTTTAGCCCTTATTGAAAAAAAAAAAAATAGCAATATTTTTGGTGATGCAATATTGCTAGTATACCTAGATGCTTTTGCATCAGACACCCGAGGTAGGAATTTTTTTGTGAATATAGATTCACAAAATGGAGTTGAGTGGTAGTACCACCCTTTCAGATTGCAAGCAATCCTTAGAAAACTCCATCACTGAATTTGGTACTTGCAATTGAGTCTTCTTTTATCCTCTTCCAACACTTATTCAGAACAAACAACCTCTTCTGACAACTCTGCACTCCATTCTTCTCTCATCTCGTGCACTTGTATTCACTATGTAACATCCTCCTAATACCATATGTTCTCCTCTCTACTCTTGTGGGATTCAACCCACTAAAAACTGACCATGTCCACCAAGTTCCTCCTGCACCATCATCTACAACTTCTACATGAAAATATGTATTATCCAAACAACAATCAAAATCTACATCCTTATATAAATCTGCAGTTACTACTCCATGAAAATTAAAAAAATTCATCTACATGCTCTCTTCATGCTTGACATACTCTTCTTCTTTTACTAAAGAAGGTATAAAATCATCACAACTAAATTCAAAATTAAAGTTTACCCTATTTTTGTTCGTTGTCCTAACATCTTTTTCCTCATTATCTGCTGCAACATCCATCTTCTCACCTCTAACAACAAGTTTTGAAAACTCCTCTTCGTGTTTGTCCATCATTTGTCCTTCCAACAACTTGTTGATTCTTTCCATCTCTTCTTTCAACAAGAGATCTTCCTCTTCCTCACCAACCTTCTCATCAAACTTAGGACCATCGATATTCATGATTTTTGATTGCAAACCTTCTTCATCCACTTCACATAATGCACTCCATTCACATGCTATCACTGAAACTTGTGCCTCATTATCTTCTCTATTTATGTGGGTTGCCCCCACATATTCTTCCTTACATTCAACCCCTACCAAAGGGCTACAACACTCTTTCCTTATGATCTCTTCACTGTCCTCTTTCAAGAGAACATTCTTCCCATATCTTTCTTTCTGTATTCCCACTTCTTCCTTAACCATCTTTTCCAATACATCTACTTCATCCTGGAGCTTTTCAAATTCTTCATGGTACTTCCTATTTTCCACTTCCCAATATTGTTCCCAAAACATAATTCTTATGGGCCTCCTCATGACATATCCCATCCTCCCTAGTATAGATTGCCTCACGTTTGACGATTTGTCTACACACAAATCACACACAAACCACCAAAAGTCCTGTGCAAACTTTCTCACATCGACGCTTCTGCCTACACACTTAGGAACTCCTGCTCTGATACTGTAATACCCCTCATGTTGTTTGGACTTATTATCTTTCTATGCTTTTTGCTTGATACTTTGAGACTTTGATAGTTACTGTTATTGTTTGGTTTGGTGGATTGGGTAGTTTAGACAGCTACTTTATTTGATGACATGGATATTATGATATGACATTATGGTTACATTATGGTTTGGTGATGTTTAATTTGATTTCAGTAATATATTGTGATGCAGTGGATTAATAATGATTTTATGATGATATGATGTGATCAGTTTAGTTTAGCAATGTTACTTTATATTTAATGTTGTAATTGTTAGTATAGTTTTGGTGAGAGGACAGTGTAACACCACTCGTTACGAGTGCCCTACTACGCTGCAATTCCTTCTCACGATGTGATGTTTTGATTATATATGTTGTACACAACCTTGTTTGTATGCAGGAATTGCATGAATAGAGTCTCGATTCCACCTGCTTCGACAGGACAAGGCGAGCATCAATTTAACCCAACGGGCATGAAGTTGAAATAGAGATGACAAGGAAGTCACCCCGTCCCATGTTTGTCAAACCGTCTTATGTTTAGTGTTATTGTGCATCTTTGACCTTTGTCATTTTTGCATTTTATTTTAGTGGTTTTGTGCGAGTATACTTTTGATATTCATTTTATGTTGGTGTGTAGTATGATGCCATTTAAATAATTAAATGATTATTATAAATGTTGATTATAGTGTTGGAATAGTTTGTATTAAAATATAAGTCTTATATTAAAAGTCATATAATTATTAAAGATAAATAAATGGAAAGGTGTAAATAAAATTATTTAAAATTGATATTTTGATAATTTAATAAAAATAGCATGTTGAGGATAATTAATGAAATAAATTAATTAAATAAATTAAATTGTGTGAATTGCAAGTAAAACTTGCAAACTCAAAATTAAAACAAAAAGTGTTGTTAAATAGAAAAAAAGAAAGAAAAGAAGAAAAAGACCTATGAATGTTGAGTTTTTGCCTGAAAAGCTGGGAATAATTTAGAAAACTTCTTTTAATTTTGATTTATAGAGTTTTAAAAAAAAAGAAGATATCTTTTATTTAATAGCAAAATTGTGAGATTTTTCATTCACGGGAAGTTTGACAGAAGCTGCAAAAGAAAATATTGAGTTCTGGAAATTGGATCTTTCTGGTTTTCTCTGTATAATCTATTTATTTTTCATTGTGCTGTAAGAGAGGCTATTTCTGGGTTAAAATTTTAGATCAGAGGATTTAGCAAGGAAATTTGGTGGAGAAGTTCTAAAGGAAGAAATGGAAGCTCTTTGAAAAGGCTGTTGGAATCAAGGAAAGCTTCGTCAATTCTTCATAAAACGTAGGACTCCAGGTTCCATTCTCTTCTTTTGATTCTATGAATCTATTTGTTTACAAAAAAATATATAATAATAATAAATATATAATATGTTGTCTGTGAAAGAAAATAATGCTTATGGGGTTTAGAAATCTTCTGGGTATCAAAAAATGGAAGAAATTTAATTGGGTCTTGACCAATGTGCTTATAATTTTGTTTTTGGAAAATGATTTCCCCTCTGAAATAAATGGATTTTTGGATATATATATATATATACACTTTGAAAATATGTATATACATATATACATATATATGTATATACATATATATATATATATATATATGTATATACATATATACATATATATATATATATCATATATACATATATATATATATATATATATATATCATATATACATATATATATATATATCATATATTTGTACAGTGATTTATTATAGAGAAAATTATATTCTATTTGACATATTTATATATATATATACAAAGTATATATATATATATATATAAATATATAAACATATTCATATGATTACTCCTGTTATGTTAGTTATTTCGAATTTTTGTTCTGGCCGAACCCGTGCAGGGATGCCATTTGTATTTTGTATTTTAAAGAAAAATAAAAAATAAAGAAATAAAAAAATAAAAAAAAATTAAAACACATATATGTTTAGGGTCGAAGGGAAGGATGACGCTGGACATACCCTTCCCCTCTCCCCTTCGCAGCCGTGGGCCTCCCACAACAGTCTGTGGACTGCTGTGCGCAGCAGTCCGTAGACTGCTGCACACAACAGTCACATGGACTGCTGTGCCCAGTCCTACGAACTGGCGGCAATGCTTGTGATGTAGTCTTTTCTAATATTTAAATTTTTTATTAAATTTTTAAATATATATATTTATATATATATAAATAAATAAATAAATAAATAAATAAATAAATAAATATATATATATATATATATATATATTTATATATATAGATTTAAAAAAAAATGTTTATAGTAGCATTGGCATGATTATAGTCATAGTCCAGAATGTTTTTTTAAAATTTGAAAAATAATTAGAATAAAACTGAATATTATATATATATAATAAATATAACGATATATTGTTTTATTTTGTGGAATTTAAATTTATGGTTGTTATGATTATTGGAAAAAGGCGAAATTGATTATCATTGGATTTTTATTTCAAAATTTCATTATGGAAATAAAGATCTAGTAATGGAATAAAATGTTTTGCTTATCATATTGGAAAGATTATTACGTTGATTTGAATTTGAAATCCTGTGAAATTGTTGGGTTTTCTTTTACCATTATATTATTGTTTTGGTTTTTCGATATGGGAACCCAGTTGATTTTGTGAACCTTAGGCTTCCAGAGGCGTGATTTTCTTATTGGATGTTTATCCTCATTTTATGTGCTCTTGAGGTAGCAAGATATTGGTATCACTATTTTGAAAGGGTTGTACGAGTTTTTTGTTGAGACTCTGATTATGTGTTTTAGCGAGATGGGTAATGCCTTGCATGTCATCTGTTGAGATTTAATGCTTTGTTCTTTATGGTACAACCCTTGATTTTGAATTATGTTTCGGGGTCTCTAGTGATAGTGGCTCTTCGTGGGGGCTGACGCCTCAAATAGGAGGAAGGGCTCAGGATAACCCACGTAAGAGTTAGATTAATAAGTGAAAACCTAATAATAGAACTTAGGGGGATGGGTAGTAATAACATAATAAGATAATATTGGATACCTCGTCTAGCCATTATGGCTATCACAGACTAATGGTAGACTGAGAAGGCCGTGGTTGGAAAAGTCGTTACCTCGTCCTCAGGAGGGGTTAATGGCTCTGCATGAGTCACCCTATGGGGCTGACACCTCAAGTAGGAGGAAGGGCTAGGATAACCATAGATGGGGGCCGACGCTTCATGTTGGAGGAAGGGCCAGGATAACCCATGTAGGCTATGCGATGATACTCTCCACTAGTTGCCCTTGTGCTTTGCTTTCTTGGTTACCTCTGGAAGTGTGTTATGATTGTTGTTTTGGATTTACTTGGCAAGTGATTATGGTTGTTGCCTTTGATTATCTATGATGAGTTTTATGGCTTTATGTTTATTATGCTTGATTCTTGGTTGTTGTCGTTTATGTCCTATGTAATCCTTTGATGTTGCTATTGGAGTTATTGTACTATGTTTTTCTTATTGGAGTTAGTCTTATGACATTCATGGTCGTGGTTACTTCCTTGTCACCTCTCAGCACGGGGGGTGGGTTTTTTCTAAAACCCACATGGTCAGGTGGAATTTTCTCCGCACTCGTTGGGTTCCCCATCAACGTTCGTTCTTCACAGTATCTTTCAGATGGAGCTTGTACCTGATATTCATCTTGTATTTTGGATATTCATTGTATTATGTATTTATCCCACATGTATGGGAGGGCTTATTGTATTTCATTTAATGTGAACATGTAATGTAATAAAAGATGATGTATTGTAAATGCACCCTTGTAAACATTCATGATTATGAAGATTTATTATGATTCATATCACGTGATGTATTTATACTTATACTTATGGATACATGGATGTTACCTTTGTAAATGGGTATTGTAATGTTTATGATGGATGTAAGATTAGATAAGTTATTTAGCTTTATCTATAATCTTTCGTTATGAGTTTGTTTATGCAATGTGACCTCGTGTGCCCCAAAGGACTCGATGTTTAATGTTAATGTGTCATGTAATTATGTTTGATGGTTCATAAATATGTGTTCTTTGTATTATTATTATTTTTTAAAATGTGTGCATTGTTTTTTCCTTTGGGGTTTGCATGACGAGCATTACAACTCGGTATCAGAGCCAAGGTTTACAAACGCTGGGGTCTCTGGGTAGTTATGTCCATTAGGAAACATTTGCGTTTGAGTCTTTAGCTCACTTGTACCTTTATCTTATTGCGCAAAAATATGCTTTGAGGTAGAGGATGTGGCCAAGGAAGAGGTCATGGTGTTGTTCGTAGAGAAAACCAGAAAAGTCCTTCTGCTCCTAGTTCCCATGGTTCTGAGCAGGAGGAACAACAGAGTCTTCAAAGCAATCCATCAGGTGGTGGTTAGAACCTGGAACAACCTGGTTTGGACAGACAGTTGCAGCACATTCTAGGAGAGATTCTAGATTGGTTGGGACCCAGGCCAGAGGAGGAGCAGTGGGTCGAGAGAGAGAGAGAAAGGTCACCGAGGCAGAGGGAAATAATGAAAGATCAGGATGCAGTGATAGCTGGTCATATGAGAGATTTGATGAGAGCACACCCACCTACATTCGATGGTTCTGGAGGAGGCTTGGAAGCGGAAACATGGTTAATTGATTTGGATCAATGCTTCGTGATGCACCCCTATGGTAGCAATACCAAAGCTCGGTGCACATTCATGCATCTGTGAGGCTTCACATCCACTTGGTGGCAGCTGGAAGAACAAAAGTTGCATCTGGATATCAACATGGTCACATGGGAGTTATTTCTGGATAGGTTCAGGGCTCGCTTCCTTTCAGATCATTGGAGGCAATGCAGGGCATATGAGTTTCATGACCTCAAGCAGATGTTGATGTCTGTGGAACAGTATGAGTGGCGCTTCTATGAATTGTAGTATGCAGGGATCAACCATGATGAAGGGATGTTAGTGCAACATTTTGTTCGGGGCTTAAATTCCTGAAATAATGGTGGTGTGCGAGTCTTCGAACCGAAGATGATGGAAATTGCGGTTGAAAAGGCTCATTTGGTAGAGGAGAATTTGGCCATGGCCTTGGGTGGTCACATTGGAGTACAGATTGGAAGTGCGCCTACACCTAGTTTTAGCACTCATGGAGGTCAGTCATAGGCTGTAGGATCTTCTAGAAATAGGTATACACCCTCTAAAGGGGGTCAACAACATCAAAAGTAGCAATAGTAGTCGTAGCCGAAGCATAAAAACTCTCATTCTTAGTAGGGTGGCAATTCTCAGTTTCGTAGGGATCAAAACTAGAACTGAGCTCGTTAGGAGCGTTTTGAGCATCCTGCACCTAGTTTTCAGTCAACGCCAAGTCAAGGGAGCTTTCAACAGTTAAATGCTCCATCAGGGGGTAGAGGATTTGGCAGAGGTACTGGTTGCTACTCATGTGTGCAGCAAGGGCATATCACTAGATTGTGTCCACAAAAGAGCGCCTCAGGATTTAACCAGAGACCAGCTGGGTCAGAGCCAATAGTGGGTGACACAGGGAGATCTCATCGTGTCTTTGTGATAGTGGATAATCGACAGGTAGACCACCAGATCACCATCATTGAGATATTAGTGGTGTTGCATAGCACTAGCATTTATATACTATTTGATTTCGGTGCATCTGATTCCTTTATATCTCCTTCAGTGGTTGAGCGATGTACACTGGTGGCAACTAATCAAGGCATAAAATGGTAGGTTGAATTGGCCTCAAGGTCAAAGGTTGTTGTAGAGAAGCTTGTGCAGGGTTGTAGTCTAAGTATAGGGGCATTGACAACTAAAGTGGATCTCTAAATCCTACCACTTGGCTCATATGATGTCGTCTTGGGTATGGATTGGTTGAGTGCACACCGTGCTATGATAGACTATCGTCATAAAGTAGTACGATGCATTGATGATTCTGGAAAGGAGGTGGAGATCATGGGTATTCAAAAGCCCATTTCATTGTGAATGATCTCTACCATGTAGTTAAAAAGGCATTTCCGACAAGGTTGTCAACTTTTTGCAGTATCTATGAGTGATTTGGAGTCAGAGGATAGTCGAGGGGTGACATTGGATGATGACCCTCTCCTTAAGGAGTTTTCTGATGTGTTTCTGGGTGAGATACCTGGTATGCCACCAAAATGGGATATAGATTTCAAGATTGATTTGGTACCTGGAGCTGAGCTGATATCTTGAGCTCCATATCAGATGACAACGCAGGAACTTCAGGAACTCTGTTTGCAATTGGAAGAGTTGTTGGCTAAGGGGTTTATCCACCCGAGTGTTTCCCCTTGGGGAGCACCTGTGATATTCATAAAGAAGAAGGATGGTTCTCTTCGCTTGTGTATTGATTACAGGTAGTTGAACAAAGTAACAGTGAAGAACCGATATCCCTTGCCTAGAATTGATGATCTTTTCGATTAGATAAAAGGGGCAAAGGTATTTTCTAAAATTGATCTCAAATCGGGATATCATCAGTTGCGGATTGCGGATGCAAATATTCATAAAACAACATTTCGCACTCGATATGGACATTACGAGTTCACTATGATGTCGTTCAGGTTAACAAATGCACCTTCAGTCTTCATGAGCTTAATGAATGGAGTGTTCCGAACGTACTTAGATAGATTCGTCCTTGTGTTTCTTGATGACACTGTGATCTATTCTAGGTCTATGGAAGAACATGAGGAGCATCTAAAACAAGTGTTGCAATGCTTAAGGGACAATCAGTTGTTTGCCAACCTGGCAAAGTGTGACATCTATAAGACTAAAGTTCAATATTTGGGCCATGTGATTTCTGGTGAGGGAATTTTAGTTGATCCTGCAAAGATTTAGGCTATTGTGGATTGGCCTGCACCCACAAATGTCTCAAAAATTCACAGTTTCATGGGACTAGCAGGCTATTATCGGCGGTTCATCCAAGGCTTTTCAAGGATGGCACATCCTATCACCTCTCTCCAGAGGAAGGGAAATAAATTTATTTGGTCCAATCAATGTCAGTTAGCATTCCAAACTCTTAAGGAAAAAATGACTAGTGCTCCAATCTTAGCTGTACTAGATCCGACAGGAGACTTTGTTGTTTGTACAAATGCTTCTTTAGAAGGCTTAGGGGCTGTTTTGATGCAAGAAGGGTGAGTGATTGCATATGAATCACAAAAACTTAAGGATCATGAACTAAACTACCCCACACATGACCTTGAGTTGGCCGTAGTTGTGCATACTTTGGTTAGATGGTGACACTTCCTTTTAGGGCATCGGTTCGAGTTGCATACAGATCATCGTAGTCTGCAATACATCTTCACACAACCGAACCTAAATGCAAGACAAAGGTGGATAAAATTTTTGTACGAATATTTCTTTGAAGTGAAATATATCCAGGGCAAAGAGAATGTGGTGGCAAATGCGTTGAGTCGACGCAAGCATGAGATTTCTGTTGTGGCTCTTGAGGTTGATTTGAGGAGTTAGATCCTCGCAGCTGTTCCTTCAGATAATTGGTATCAAGCGGTGAAATCTGAGATTGAGTTGGGGCATAGTACTGGAAATAAAATTTGTTGCATACTCATTGGATTCTGATGGTGTTTTGCGCTATGCAGGCCAAATGTATGTACCTCCTGCAGAGGGTCTTCGCACCCTAATCTTGACTGAAGCCCATCGGGCTCCTTATTCGACACATCCTGGAGTTAAGAAAATGTATACAGATCTATGCTCACTATATTTTTTGGCAAGATTGAAGCGTGATATCGCTAATTTTGTGGCTAGATGTCTAGAATTTCAGAGGGTTAAGGCTGAGCATCATCATCCGAAAGGTTTGTTGCAACCTCATTTTGTTCTTGAATGGAAGTGGGACATTATCTCTATGGATTTCATTGTCGGCTTGCCTATGTCTTCCAGGCGGCACGACGCTATCATGGTCACTGTTGACAGGATGACCAAGGTAGCCCATTTCTCTCCTATCTGATCTTCCTATACTGCTTCTGTGGTGGCCAGGGTGTTCATGGAAGACATTGTTTGCTTGCATGGGCTACCACAAAGAATTATTTCTGATAGAGATCCGGTATTCACATCCGTGTTATGGACATCTTTGTAGTGGTCCTTAGGGACTAAGTTGAATTTTAGTTCTGCCTACCATCCTAAGATAGATGGTCAGACTGAGAGAGTCAATCAGGTGCTTGAGGATATGCTCTGCATGTATGTCATGGACCAACAATCTCGTTGGGAAGATTATCTGCACTTGGTCGAGTTTTCCTATAACAATGGTTATCATAGTTCAATTGGCATGGCTCCATTTTAGGCTTTGTACGATCGTCTTTGTCATACCCCTTTGAGCTGGGATCGATTAGAGGACAGGGTTCTTCTTGGACCCGAAATGCTTCGAGATATGGAGCAACAGGTAGCTCGCATCCAAGAGCATTTTTTAGCAGCTCAAGACATGCAAAAGAAGTATGCTGATGCACACAGAGTTGATCAATAGTTTGCAGTTGGAGATTGAGTGTTTCTTCGAGTTCATCCACGAAAGAGCCCTATTCGTTATGGAAAGGGTTCTAAGCTTGCGCCCTGCTTTGTTGGACCGTTTGAGGTGTTAGAAAGAATTGGTCCTGTTGCCTACCGCTTGGCCTTGCCACCCAGTCTGTCGCGGATTCATGATGTTTTTCATGTTTCAGTTCTTAGGCCATATTTTCCTGATGTTACTCACATACTTGATTGGAATGCTCTATAGGTCAAGGATGGGAAGCTAGCTCTTGAGCCCATGGCCATGCTGCAGCACAGGAGACTTGCCCTCAGAGGCAAGGATATTGAGCAGGTGCGGGTCCAGTGGGACCCCAATGATGAGACTTCAACAACATGGGAGGATGCCTCCCATATTAGGGAATCCTACCCTTACCTGTTTACTGGCTTCCAGGAGTAAGCTGAATTCATGGGGGGGAGGATGTAATACCCCTCATGTTGCTATTTGGACTTGTTATCTTTCTATGCTTTTTGCTTGATAATTTGAGACTTTGATAGTTATTGTTATTGTTTGGTTTGGTGGATTGGGTAGTTTAGAACACTACTTTATTTGATGACATGGATATTATGATATGACATTATGGTTACATTATGGTTTGGTGATGTTTAATTTGATTTCAGTGATATATTGTGATGCAGTGGATTAATAATGATTTTATGATGATATGATGTGATTAGTTTAGTTTAGCAATGTTACTTTATATTTAATGTTGTAATTGTTAGTATACTTTTGGTGAGAGGACAATGTAGCACCACTCGTTTATGAGTGCCCTGCTACGTTGCAATTCCTTCTCACGATGTGATGTTTTGATTATATATATATATATATGTTTTACACAACCTTGTTTGTATGCAGGAATTGCAAAAATAGAGTCTTGATTCCACCTGCTTCGGCGGGATAGGGTGAGCATCAATTTAACCCAACGGGCATGAAGTTGAAACAAAGATGACAAGGAAGTCACCCCTACCCATGTTTTTCAAACCGTCTTATGTTTAGTGGTATTGTGCGTCTTTGACCTTTTTCGTTTTTGCATTTTATTTTATTGGTTTTGTGTGAGTGTACTTTTGATATTTATTTTACGTTGGTGTGTAGTATGATGTCATTTAAATAATTAAATGATTATTATAAATGTTGATTATAGTGAAAGACTGTTGGAATCAAGGAAAGCTTCGTCTATTCTTCAGCAAACGTAGGACTCCAGGTTCCATTCTCTTCTTTTGATTCTCTGAATCTATTTGTTTACAAAAAAAAAATATAATAATAATAAATATATAATATGTTTTCTGTGAAAGAAAAGAATGCTTATGGGGTTTAGAAATCTTCTGGGTCTAACAAATGGAAGAAATTTAATTGGGTCTTGACCAGTGTGTTTATAATTTTGTTTTTGGAAAATGATTTCCCCTCTGAAATAAATGGATTTTTGGATATATATATATACACTTTTGAAAAGATGTATATACATATATACATATATATATATCATATATTTGTACAGTGATTTATTACAGATAAAATTTTATTCTGTTTGACATATTTATATATATATATATATATATAAATATATAAACATATTCATATGATTACACCTGTTATGTTAGTTATTTCGAATTTTTGTTTTGGTCGAACCCGTGCAGGGATGCCATTTGTATTTTGTATTTTAAAAAAAATAAAAAATAAAAAAAATAAAAAATAAAAAATAAAATGAAACACATATATGTTTAGGGTCGAAGGGAAGGACGGCGCTGGCCGTACCCTTCTCCTCTCCCCTTCGCAGCTGTGGGCTGCCCACAGTAGTCCGTGGACTGTTGTGCGCAACAGTCACATGGACTGCTATGCGCAGTCCTACGGACTAGCGACAATGCTTGTGATGGAGTCTTTTCTAATATTTAAATTTGTTATTAAATTTATATATATATATATTTAAAAAAAATGTTTATATTAGCATTGACATGATTATATTCAGAGTCCAGAATGTTTTTTTTTTAAATTTGACAGAATAATTAGAATAAAATTGAATATTATTTATATATAATATATATATAATAAATATAACGATATATATTTTTATTTTGTGGAATTTGAATTTGTCTGTTATGATTATTGAAAAATGGCGAAATTGATTATCATTGAATTTTTATTTCAAAATTTCATTATGGAAATAGAGATCTGGTAATGGAATAAAATGTTTTGCTTATCATATTGGAAAGATTATTATGTTGATTTGAATTTGAAATCCTGTGAAATTGTTGGGTTTTCTTTTACCATTATATTATTGTTTTGGTTTTTCGATATAGGAACCCAGTTGATTTTGTGAACCTTAGGCTTCCAAAGGCATAATTTTCTTATTGGATGTTTATCCTCGTTTTATGTGCTCTTGAGGTAGCAAGATATTGGTATCATTATTTTGAAAGGGTTGTATGATTTTTTTGTTGAGACTTTGATTATGTGTTTTAGCGAGATGGGCAATGCCTCACATGTCATCTATTGAGATTTAATGCTTTGTTCTTTATGGTACAACCCTTGATTTTGAATTATGTTTCGGGGTTTCCAGTGATAGTGGCTCTTCGTGGGGGCTAACTCCTCAAATAGGAGGAAGGGCTCAGGATAACCCACGTAAGAGTTAGATTAACAAGTGAAAACCTAATAATAGAACTTAGGGGGATGGGTAGTAATAACATAATAAGATAATATTGGATACCTCGTCTAGCCATTATGGCTATCACAAACTAATGGTAGACTGAGAAGGTCGTGGTTGGAAAAGTCGTTACCTCGTCCTCAGGAGGGGTTAATGGCTCTGCATGAGTCACCCTATGGGGCCGATGCCTCAAGTAGGAGGAAGGGCTAGGATAACCATAGATGGGGGTCGACGCTTCATGTTGGAGGAAGGGCCAGGATAACCCATGTAGGCTATGTGATGACACTCTCCACTAGTTGCCCTTGTGCTTTGCTTTCTTGGTTACCTCTAGAAGTGTGTTATGATTGTTGTTTTGGATTTACTTGGCAAGTGATTATGGTTGTTGCCTTTGATTATCTATGATGAGTTTTATGGCTTTATGTTTATTATGCTTGATTCTTGGTTGTTTTCGTTTATGTCCTATGTAATCCTTTGATGTTGCTATTGGAGTTATTGTACTATGTTTTTCTTATTGGAGTTATTCTTATGGCATTCATGGTCGTGGCTACTTCCTTGTTGCCTCTCAGCACGGGGGGTGGGTTTTTTCTAAAACTCACATGGTTGGGTGGAACGTGCTCCGCACCTGTTGGGTTCCCCATCAACGTTCATTCTTCACAGTATCTTTCAGATGGAGCTTGTACCCGATATTCATCTTGTATTTCAGATATTCATTGTATTATGTATTTATCCCACATGTATGGGAGGGCTTATTGTATTTCATTTAATGTGAACATGTAATGTAATAAAAGATGATGTATTGTAAATGCACCCTTGTAAACATTCATGATTATGAAGATTTATTATGATTCTTATCACGCGATGTATTTATACTTATACTTATGGATACATGGATGTTACCTTTGTAAATGGATATTGTAATGTTTATGATGGATGTAAGATTAGATAAGTTATTTAGCTTTATTTATAATCTTTCATTATGAGTTTTTTTATGTGATGTGACCTCGCGTGCCCCAAAGGACTCGATGTTATGATGTTAATGTGTCATGTAATTATGTTTGATGGTTCATAAATATTTTTTCTTTGTATTATTTAAAAAAAATAAAATGTGTGCATTGTTTTGTCCTTTGGGGTTTGCACGACGGGCGTTACAGATACCATTGATGAAGTTAGAAACCGAGCCTCATTCACATACTCACAACAATATGAAAATACAACTAAGAAATGGTTTGAAACAACACAAGAATTTACAAAAAGTGTTCTTCTTTGTCATTCAAAATATCTTAGAAATTCAAGATTTACATAGCATAACTAAAACTAAATGGTTGTGCAACCATATGGGCTAACGAAAATCATTAAAAATATAAAATTTGACTAATACAAAATAGCAAGGATCAATCACAAATTGATCTCCTTTAATCCGATTTCTTTCACAAGATTCTAGCTCCTTCAACCTCCATTCATAATTAGAAATCATTGTTGCAACAAACTATGAAATCATCAATCTTCTTGCCATTGTAGTACACCTTCAAACTTGCAACAAAAATTCCTTCTTGGTCTCTTTCAACCTTCTTTCAGCTAAAGCTCTCAAGCTCCCTGCACATGGACTTCACTAGCTCACTATCTTCTAAAATGTGGAGCTCACTAGCTCCCTAAAACATGGGCTTCTATGCAAATAGAAATCTGTAACAATGGAGCCTTCAAATCCTCTCTTCAATCCGACATCTTCCCATCTCACCTACAAAAAATTTCAAATCCATCTCCCCAAATGACAAGGCGTCATAATATAAAAGTTTTAGAATGAAAAAACCACTATGGTTTTCCAAAACCACAAGAAAAACACCTCCTTGGAAAACCGACACTCCATTTGGAGAAATAATCATAAAAATAATAAAATTAATCAATGCTCACATGGCCTTCACATGGGCATCTAAACCATGGGAAATCAAATTTGGTCAATTATGAAACCTTCTTTGGTTCTCAATGGCTTTGATGACTCCAAATATGGTAATGCAACAACATGCAAAGCTTGTGGCACAAATATGCAATTGCGTGCAAGTCATACAATTGAAAATGCAAGCACATGCACCCCAAGTGGTCCCCACCAAGAATGAGATGCCCAAAAGGAGTATTTCCCCAATTATTCCTTAGAAACATTTACCTCAACATATTTCCTCAAAAATTGCATTTACATATCACGACAAGGGAAAATCACATTATTGCAGATTAAAATATTTATTTTCTACACACCTTAGCCCTTGTTGAAAAAAACAAAAAGAAATTAGCAATATCTTTTGTGATGCAAGATTGCTAGTACCCCTAGATGCTCCTGCCTCATAAAGAGGAATACATGCAAATTTAAAGAAGAAACGTATATAAAAATGATGGCATTAAATTTGTAAGAGAAAGAATATGTATAGTCAAGTTTTATGAAAACACCATAAGAGTTTTTCATCCATCGAAGAAGCATAAGATTTGATAAAACAAAGTTGTGAAGATTTTGTGAAGATATTATATGTATATCATTTGTTGAAAGATAAATTTAATAAGGGGAAATACTTTTTCTACTTTGGAGGTTGATGCCCCATACGAAATGAGGTTGGTGTCTCATATCAAATAGATTGGTGTCTCTTACTGAGTTGGTGCTTAGTTATGGGGATTGGTGTCTCCATTGGATTGGTGCTCACAAATTGTATAAGAGGGGATTAGTGTCTCCTGTAGGTTGGTTCCTACAAAGATTGTAAGATGTTTCATATAAGCAATATTATGATGTGGTTTTCTCTTGTAAGGGTTTCCACGTAAATCGTGTGTTCTTGTTTTGCATAATTGTAAGATCTTATGTGAATGATATTATGCAATTGATATTATTGTGGTTGTTAGTTTGAAAAAGTAAAAGATTGTATTATAATGATTCACCCCCATCTCAGTATAATTTTGTGCTCATCACCCGAGTTAGGAGACCCTTGAAAAAACACAGATTTACTCTCACACCACATATTGAAACAACATAGATAGCCAGTTTGATTACCCCAATAGTTTGCACACACACCCTCCCCCCCAAAAAAAAACAAGGAAGATTCACTATATTTGAATCATAAAAAAAAAATGAAGAGGGAAAAAGGAGAAACTACTCTCCCTCTCTCTCCCATAACCCTTTTCACATTTAAAAATCATGTTAAAGTGGAAGAAACACTCAAACATATCAACACACAAATCTAATATTATTTATCACACACTCCAAAACCTAATTATAACATTTGACAAAGATGCCTACCTCTATTAAGTCCTTGAATCATTTGATGAAAATTGATGAAGGACAACGCTATCTCCCTTCCAAGCTCCTCTCCTTAAATTCCCATCCACTAATTCTTTCACTAAGCCTTCTTCCTCATCCAAAGTTTTCTTCCCTCCAACTTACAAGCAAAGATTAAAAAAAATGAAGCAAAAAGCCCCTCTTCCATTATTTTGAATTTAATAAATATAAATACCTCATCATAACTTCCTAAAAACCAACTTGAGGATGGGATGGGGTGGTAATACCTCACCCAACTTCCTCTTATATACCTTTAGATTTCGTCACTTATAGAAAATGCTGAATTTGGAGGTTAGAAAAGTCATCCTCAGATAACTTTACCATTCCAAAATGCTCCCAACTAATAGTCCTATGACCTCAAACTTAAAAAGTGACTAAATAAAGGAAAATTCACACTTAAATCAAATTTAAAACCTCAAGAAATAAAGGAAAAAATTAAACACTCAAATGACCACTCTTTTTACCCTAGGACTCACTTATACAATTGAAACACAACATTAGTTTCACATATGAAAATACATTAACTCCACATCACATACAATATAATTTCACATCACGATAAACTACATCCACACCACAATTGACCTTTGTCCCTCCAAATGGACTAATGTTGACTCTAGGGTTAAACACAATTAAGGTTTCCCAAGAGACCTCCAAAATTTTCCATTGGCCATGGAATCACTTGTACATTTGATTATACCCATTAATATGCTCATAAAATAGCCGAAGCAACTTGAAATGAAATCAACATAATATATTTTAACATTCATTATTTGAGAAATCTTTTAATTTAAATCTACTCATCAAATTAATAAAATTTCACTATTCATATCACACATCTATCATTCTAATCTATCTAGAGTAGGTATTACCATTCCTATCTCTATAACCAAATAAATGAACATGTACTCAAACAAATAATTAGACAACATAACTTAAAAATCCACTTATGCCCTAATTGTCAAATATAGAATAACCCTGATACTCCTTGTTAGAATCATTAAGAATATTGAGTCTTTCAACCTTAGTTTGAACACATACATAATTGATACAATTAAAATTGTTAATCATGATATAAACGTTTGGTTAAAATAGCATACCAAATCCTAGTAGTATCTTCAACACCACACACAATTAACCAATCAATTTACCTTGACCTCCATTTGATTAATTCTGTAGGAGATTCATATGAAAAATTCTTGTATGCTATAGAAGTAAAGACGTCCACCTCAAATAGTTCAATTTGGTATGTTGATTTTGGAGCATCCAAACATATGACAAGCTAACAAGAGTGGTTTTGTGATCTCACTGCATCCACCTCCTATGGGAAAGTATCCCTTGGTGATGACATATCGTATAAACTTTAGGGAATTGGGCATATATTTTTGCCCTCAAAACCCACAAATACATAATTATAAATATTCTATATGTTTTAGGGCTCACAAATAACTTTCTCTCTATAAGTAGATTGCTTGAGCACAATTTGAAAGTTGCATTGATTGTCATAATGGAAAGAAACTTTGTCTCCTTAGAGACAAGTCTATAAATGGTGAAGTTATTGCTCGTGATTTAGGGGTTGGAAAAACGTTTCACATTTTTGATGTCACACATGAGATAAAGCTCTTGCAATAAAAATTGATTCATCCACAACCCTTTGGCATCAAATATTTGGCCATCTTCTTGCATTGAATAAGAGAGATATGGAGCGAGGACTTCCTTGCATGTAGAAAATAGTTCTTTTCTCACATTGTCTTGTTCGAAATAAACACCATAATCCTTTTCTTATTACAAAGAATAGAGCCTCAGGTCCCTTAAAATTGGTTCACACCGACCTATTTGAATCAATTCCATCATTTCATAATAATTCCAAGGATTTAATACTCTTTGTGGATGACTATACTATAAAATTATGGGTTTATTATTTGGTTCACACAAATCAAACATTTGAGAAATTCAAAGGATTTTGAGTGCATGCAGAAAGGTCATCAAGTCATTCTCTCAAATTCCTTTTCTCAAATTGATTGGGGAAATTAAAAAATATGGGATCCAAAGATAATTGAACATTGCTTACACACTTCAACAAAATCGTGTTACAGAGAGGCGTAATCATATTATTGTGGAAATGGTGATGTGTTTTGAAGGATGTAAATATTGCTCCTAAATTTTGGGTTGAAGAAGTTCACATAGAAATGTATTTGTTGAATTGAACACCCACAAAAGCACTTAAATATATCACATCTCAAGAAGCACGGATTGGGAAGAGGCCCTCTATATCACATTTCAAAGGTTTTGGATGTACACCTTACATGCATGTTCCCAAGGTAAAAAGGACAAAATTGGATGATAAATCTAAAATCTATATTTTTCTCGGGTGTAGTGTAGATTCAAAGGAATATAAACTTATGGATGCAGTAACAAAAAAATTATACAATAGTAGGGATATTTTTATGAGAAAATATGATGCATCACCTTTTTCTCACTATCACCTGTTAGTTCTCAAACATAAAAAATGATTGAACTTGAAGATGAGGAACTTGATGAAGAAGGAGAAGAAGTGGATTTGTTTCCATTAGATCTATTTCCCCCTCTTTCACTGCCTCCATCCTCATATTCTACATATAACAAGCTTCCTATGGTACCAAGCCACAATGAAGGATGCTAAAGATGATGTAGTTTTTGATGCATCTCTCACTAGGCTGAAAAATCACAACTCTTGTGAGGTAAATCTAGCTCTTATGTGTAGATTTATTCATAGTTGATGACCATAAACAATTTAACAAGCTCTTGAGTCAACACCTTGGAAGGATGCCATGGATACAAAATATTAGGAATTAATAAGGAATACTACATGGGAACTTGTTGATCTTCCACCAACAAAGAAGGCTATTGGATGCAAGTGAGTTTTCAAAGTCAAATATAAGGCATATGATATCATTGATAAGTACAAGGCCTAACGTGTGGCTAAGGGCTATACATAAAAGGAAGGTATTGGCTATGATGAGACCTTTTCCCCTACACCAATGATCAAGACTATTCATGCTATTGGTAGTGGCAAAACAATTTGGTTGGAAATTTCATTAGATATATGCCAAGAGTTCCTTCCTCAATGGAGATCTCAAGGAAGAAGTCTACATGACTTAATTAGAGGGATATTTTGCACCTCGCCAACAAAAAAAAAGTATGTAGACTTTTAAAATCCCCCTACAATCTTAAATAGGCTCCTCAAGCCTGATACATCAAGATCAATGTGCATCTTCTTACTCATGGATTCAATAGGAATCCTTATGATTCTAATATCTACAGGTCAAAGAGCAAGGAGGGAGATTATAATATTTATTGTATATGTTGACAATCCAATCATCATACGGAGTTATCTACAAATGATTAATGTAGCAAATAATTATCTCAAACAATCATTCAAAATGATAGATCTTGGGCTACTGCATTATTTTATTGGACTTGAAGTGTGATAATAAAACAATCAAATCTATGTCTCTTAGATGAAATATGCCAAGAAATTTCCCAAGAAATTCAAAATAGAAGATTGCAAACCTATAGCGACACCCATGGATATAAGCTTGCAACTTTATCACAATGATCCATCACCTTAGGTGAATGCTACTCTTTATTGTTAGTTGATTAGGGGTATTATCTACCTAAATCATATTAGGCTCATTATCAACTATGTTGACAACTATCTTTCTAGGTTTATGCAGGAACCTAAGGTTGTTTATTAAAAAGAAACACAATGTGTTTTGAGATACATCCATGGTACTATGGAATTTGTCTTGGAATACAAGCATAATACAATTTTTTATTTATGTGGATACATAAATGTAAACTATGCAAGTTCAGTGGATGACAAGAAGTCTACTTTAGGCTTCATTTTATTTCTGGGATTTGGTCCAATATCTTGAGGGAGCAAAAGGAAAACCAGGATTGGTCACTCTTCCACAAAGGTATACTAACGCATCACAAGTGGAGCTATCTATGAAGTGATATTCTTACATCATATTTTGATAAGAATGGGTGCTCCCGAGATAGGTCCTACCACATTTTTTTGATAATTGGAGTGTGTTGAAGCTTGTTCACAATCCTATTTTTATGAGTGTACCAAGCATATTTACATTCAATGTTACTATATTTGTGAATATGTTCAACAACAAAATATCCAACTCTATTTTTTTTCAACTCAAGAGCAATGTGTTGACATATTTACCAAATCTCTTGTAGCTATGAAGTTCAAAACTTTTCATTCTTTTTCTTTATTCTCTTGGGCATAAGATATAATAAGGGGGGGATTGTTAGCATTTCATATTACATCATAAATCATCTAGTTCATTGGTAGTTGGTATTTGATATTTTTTTGGTTCATAGAACAAAATCTCTTGTTTATATTATTGTACCTTGAATCTAATAATCAATTCACTTATTCTCATTGTGTACTCATTGTCTTTTTTTCATTGCTTTCCAATTTCATTACCATAAAGTAAAGTTTCATTCACATCAATTTTCTCAACCTCAAGATAAAACAATAGTGCAATAGAAAACAAAAACTAAATCAATGTCAACTTAGCAACTAGGGATAAAATATCACCATAACCAATTCCTTCATCTTATGCATATCCCCTTGCGACCAATATCACCTTATATTTTTTAACATTTCCATCTAAATAAATTTTATATTTGAACACCCATTTACATCCAACAAGTTTATTTCAATTAGGAAAATGTACCAGGTCCCATGTGTTATTTTACTTAATGCATTTATCTATTCATTTGTGACCAATTTCTAAGAACATGCATCATTCATACCCATAGCCTTCTTTATAGTCCTAGGCTCATCACTATTAATAATAAAAACAAATATATATCTCCAATTAGGATAATTACACTTGTCTGGTTGTTACCTATCTCAAGTGGACCTCCTCAAGAGCTAAGGTGAAGCTTCTAGCCCCCCTTTAGAACTCTCTAAACTATTTAAACTCTTTTTCTCTTTAGATCCTTCATGGCCTTCTAGTTCAACTTTCTCAGTTTTTGAGGGTAGCTAAACCACATTTCTTTCCATTATTTTTTTACTATAATATGGTGGACGAAGGCTTAAATTATTTAAAGATAACACTATTGATGTATAAAAATATCTTGGCCATAGGACCCCAAAATTTGTACTCTTTCATACAAATGCTATAATCAATGACACTACATTTTACAATCATATTCTCTAACTTTGACCTCTTCTCCCTCGACCCATGAGCATATGCCTCGCTACAAAAGACTCAAAGATATCTCAATGAAGGATTTTTTTGAACACACCTTCATAGTTGTCTTACTAACAAGAGATGATATAAGAGACTTTTTTACCAATTAACAAGCCATAAAATTTGATTTTTCCCAAAACCTTTGTTCCAAGTTGACTCCATTAACTATACTCAGGCCTCTCTATCGAAATCCTCAAAAAATTCAAAAGTATTTCTTCACATCTCTTTAGAAAACAATGATGCCACCATCTCATTTTTTTCAACTTGGTAGTAATGTTCTCAATAGTCATAACTAGATGGTACCATGAATTTGGAAAAAAATGTATCAAAATCATTTAATGATACTCCATTTTTACTCCAAAAAAGTGCAATTGGATAATGATCATGTTAAACACATTCAGGTGTTCATCTTTAGAGCCACCATCCTCCATCCTCAAGGTATAAAACTTCTTTCTTAGAAATAATTTATTAACCAAATATTTGGCTTGATAAAATATCCCATTTTCTTCAAAATAAATATTGTGGCAACATCTTCATGTACGTTCAACAACACTAAATTAGCCAAACAAAGTCTAATGAGACCCTTAGCTTTTCTATACATTTTTTCCTAGTCTTGTGACATAATAGTAGGTTTGGTTCTAGATATCGCAGTTGATATATCTCTATCCATGAGCATATCCTCCATCTTAAGTTTCCAAAGTTCAAAGTTGATATTTGAGAACTCCATTTCTATTATGTATATGCTTTCTATCACTTCCTACAATAAGATCAAGAATTTCCACACAAGATCCAACTCAAAGAAATCCTAGTTCCAAAAATCCTCTACCAACACCTAGAATTTGAGTTGATTAGGATTTGACACCAATTAAAAGGAAGGTACACAAATTCTTCATAAACTAGTCTTAGAGGTGAGTATTATGCAAATTTTAGATCCATACAATTATAGAAATGAGAAACACATATAAAACATAAATAAAATCATACCACAATAGATGTGTACATGGGGAAAACTATTTTTGAATAAAATCCACACTCCAAAGTAACCAACTTTATTATTTAGTAATCTAAATATAGCTACAATAAACTTGTAGAAAATCCTTTACAGGAGTATCACCAACAAGAGATCTAGAGTAATTTTGGAAAAATAATAATACCTACAAACTCATTTTTAAATACCTCCATTTCAAGCATCATATAAACAAAAATAGCATATAAACCATGAGCTAAAACCACCCAAAAAAGTGTCACCTAAATACCTAGTTAGAAAACAAACACCCAAATCCTAATATGAGTTAAAGGCTAAAAATAATGTATTCCTTCCACTTGCCATAAGTGGATCATAATCCAATCACCAAATTGTGAAGTCCATTTTGGCTTCACCATCTCATTCAAATATGCCTAACGATGTGTCACAAAATACATCATAAGTTGGTAAACAAGGTAACTCCCTCTTGCAACTCTTTTATGTTCAATATGTTTTTACACTCCTAATGCAAGAGGCCCAACTTCCAAAGTCCATAAATATGATCTAGCAAGTAGTTGGGGCCTATTTTTTAAAAATTATAGAGCTAAAAAAGATCTATTCAATATGTATATCTAGAAGTGATGCAAAACAACTCATAATTTTTATTTTTCCCCAAAATAGAGCCTGTTTCTTAGAAATTGAGTTTTTATGTTTCATAGTTTGAAAACTACATTCTTTGAATATAGTTAACATTAGGAGAAATTTTGAGACACCTTTTTTAACATTAGTACATGCGTGAATTTGATATTCCTACAATATATAGTGATCCACATGATTATGGCCAACCTTCTAAGCCCTCGTCATCTCCTTCATTCTCCTAGAATGCTACATCTCACCTCCCCAAGAATTTGATATTATCAACATGATAATTGAGTATAATACCCTTTATTCTCCTCAACTTGATAGAATGTACAATGAAGGATTTTGATTTATTTTTTATAATTTTTTCTATGGGAAAATCTTTAGATGAAATAAATAAGGTACAATTGAAACTATTCACCATAATTCCCAATTTGATAAAGTTAGCCTTGGACATGACCATTCCCATGCTATACATGTTGATAATATGAAGGTTGATCATCTATGTTGCATGGTTTCTCATGTATCCCTCTCTCATTCTTTTCCATCTAGAATTAATTTATTTAGCACCCCTAGCTACTACCCTTTCCCTTGACACATTTTGTACTAAAGAATCCTTAATTGAACTCTTGGGAGTATACTTAGATTCTCCATATTTTCATCATGATCAAAGTTATCTTTTTTACCCACACCAACATGCTTATGTTGAAGAATTTGTACTAATGAATTGTGATTTTTTCCTTCTTAAATTTTTTCACTTAGGTCTTCCTACTCTTCTTTATATTGAATACCATAATACATCAACTATGGGAGAAATGATTGATATATCTATCGACCCTAGATATCCTGATACAATATTAGAAATTATTGAATATATTTATTCCCCTAAATATAAAATGCATGTAGATATTCTTCATGATTCCCCTAATGTCTTTGCTTGGAATTACAAATACATGCTTAATATTGACATGAGTGTTGTAGTGCATAATATTATTGTTACCCTTGACACAATTTTTTGTAAAAAAAATCTATATAATTTATCTGAATGTTGCATTGCTTGTAAAAGAATAAATTGAAAATATTCTTAAAGTTTTATTTATCCAAGCCCTATTGATAACCCAGTTTGGATCTCTCTCCATTGCTAAACCAAATGTACATATTCAAAATTTTATTGATATTTGATACTTAGACGAGGCTTCATGTAAAGAAAAAATATCCTTTGCCTAACATTGATATGATCATTGATTCTACCATCGATCATAAAATCCTATCTTTCTTGGATGAGTTTTTAAGATATAACCAAATTCTTATAAATTTTCAAGATCAACATAAAATATCTTCACCATGCTTTGACACATTATTTATGTTATTATTCATTTTAGACATTAAAATGTTGGTGCTACATATTAGTATGCTATGACTCTTATTTTCCATGATCTTTTTCATTCTATTATTGAGGATGATGTTGATGATATACTTGCTAACTCCATCATCCATGTGTCACATACACACAAATTATACATAATATTTGAATAACTTTTTCAATATAATATATGATTAGACCCTAATAAATATGTATTTAGAGTAGATAGTAATCAACTTGTTAGTTTCATTATTTCTCATAGGGGAATTAAGGTGGACACAAAGAAAATGGATTTTGTTGTAAACATACCCCCTTCAAAAAGAATTTATCAATTATATAGGACCTCCAAGGACATGGATGCCATCCACACTTTTTCACTCATTATGTTGACTATACTCTTCCATTTACATGTCTACTTAATCAAAGAGATAAATTTGAATCAAACATTGATTACCAACATATTTTTATTCCATTGAAGATTTCCTTACTAATCCTCCTATCCTCATCCCTTTGGTTCATGGTTGACTTGTCCTCTATATTTTTTCTACTTAAAATTTTATTGGAGGTTGGCTTGCACAAAATGATGATGAAAAAATAACATGTTTATTGTATCTCTAATATTTTACTTGATTATGAAACATTTTATACTCCTATTGAAACAAAATATTTTATCATTATCTATGCTTAGAAATTTTATGAGTATATTCTCCAAGTTGAAACTCGTGTTATTATTTAACACACCCCTAAAATGCATGCTATATGTAGCACATCTTTTAGGTCACGTCTCAAGATGGGTGGTGTTATAAAAATTGACCTTCACTTTGTTTCACAAAATCCATAAAAGGATAATTTATCATTGATTGACTTGTTGAAGAGCCTTTCTCTTCCTTTTCTATTATGCTTGATGAGCATGCCTTTGATATGGATATCAATACTTAAATGAATACCAATATAAAATAGGTTTTGGTGTAGGCATTATTCTTATATCTACTTATAGCAATATTATTTTCCTTTCCTTTCATTTGAAATTTCCATGTACTAATAAAACTATTGAGTATGAAGTCATTATAGTAGAATTATGTGTTGCTAAGGCCTTTGGTATTCAATCTATTCATATTCATGGCAATTCCCAATTAGTTATTTTTCAAATCAATGAATCCTACCTAACAAAACAAAATTATCTTCTTAACATTATTTGTCCCTTTCCATCCTCACCACATTTTAATCTTATTCCATTGGCACTATACCACACAAAGATAATCAACATGGAAAGATGAGCCTCTTTGCTCTCATTTTTCAATAATATTATGGTGATTTACTTTCCTCATTCACAACCTTACTAGGGGAGAGGGGCCCATAGTGGAGCAAGTTCCAATAGTGGGGATGTAAGTAGTTCTCAGTGGGCCTCATAATGGAGCATCTTAATATCCAATTGCAAAACACTTTTTATCCATAAAGTACACAAATTGACAAATCATGTGATGCCACATCAGCGCACCAATAAAACATGACTTAGTGCGCCACTATCGGTCTCACCTTTTTTTTAGCATTTTTTAATACCTTAACAAAAAACATGCTGATGTGGCATCATATTTGATGATGTGTCCCTAAAATTAAATTTTTTAAGCAGGTAAGTTTCCAAATAAACTGCTGTAAAAAATTGGGACTGATTTGAAATTCCATGTAGGATTTTGAGAAACATGAAGTTAGGGTGCTTCACTATGGGCCCCTCTCCCCTAGGCCCGCTATTGATAATATAACTTCCCTTTTTATAATTCATTTCCATTTCTAGAAATAAATGGTACACTAATATTTATTCTTATTTATACTTTGGATCTTTTCATTTTACTTCTAAAATTAACTATATAAGAATTTATAAAAAATTATATCTAAATATGTCATTCTTTCCAAGGTTCTATATCATCATGGTTATAATAGTCTCTTACTTTGATGTTTGATATATAATGAGATGATTATTTTCTTGCAGGAAGTTTCTAGATTATTATTTTATTAAAATTTTATTATATAAATAGAGTTTTGGTAACGTCATTTTAGACAGATATTTATTATAAGGTAAATGTATTTTATATTAGAGATTTTTTATAAATATATATGACCCCTAATAACATTTTTTCTAACACTCCCCCTTAATTTTGATAGGGGGAACGAATATTGTCAATTTCTTTAAAAGAAAAAATGAAGTTCCTCAATAATGCAGTTCTTTTGACAAACATATAATAAGGACAAAATTATTTTACAAGATAAAGATCATGTATTTTGAACTACATGAAAGTCATCTTGTCATAACTTAAATTTCTAATTTTCTTAATAATGATGCTTTAATAAGGTCTTATATTTTTTTTTGGAGCTTGGCCCCCCACAAACTAACCTTGGGTTCATTATATGTTGCCCACAGGTCTTATAACACAACGCTTTAAAAGTGGAAGAAATATAGGGGAAAATGATTACATAATTCTAATAAGAATAATATGCTAAATATTGGTTGATAATTTAGAAGGTGGAATTATCATGCACACCCCCCCTAAATGGTAACTCTTTGATGTTGATCATTGTTCTATATTAAGAAAATTTGGTATTGCACAATTTTTTATAAATGTGACTATTGGGATTCAAGCCCAAGCCTATATGACAATTAGTGGTTTCTAGGAATAAGAATAGATCTCCACAGCTATAACAAAAAATATAATTGTCATCTTGATAAATTATAACAAAAATGGAGAGTAGTTTCACCATTGAGAATTTTTCTTAAATAAAGTAATGTATGAACTTTAATGTGCTTTGTTTTGAGATTCTTGGAAAGAGAAATACATCTTTGGATATCATACAATAAGGTGATACTCATTGGAACCCATTTGAAGCTCATATGATTATATCTTTAGACACATTGATTCCTTTGCTACTTTATCACATTTCAATATTCAACCTTTGTGAATGAAGGGGCTAGATTAGGTTGCATTTTTTTCTACTACTCTTTGTGATAAAACTTGCATTATATTTGAATATATATCTTGTGGTATATTTATTATGGATGAGATACATATTACATATGCAATAACATACCTATATATAATATAGTAAATCAAAATTTATATATTTATTTATAGGTTTGGTTTTTTATATGATGGTTTAGAGTCAAATTTGATACCTACTTTAACATATGTATATAGTAGCAAGTTTGCGATATATCATTTTTCAAAATTTAAATAAACCATGTGTGTATCTATCTTGAGATACAAAAGAAGAGTGTTGCTCTTGGAATATACACACTCCTAAGAAATGATGAGATACATATTATTTCCTTCAAAGGATTATGTACTTTCTTTAATAAAGTAGCATTAATTTGGCATGATATTCATTGATGTTCAAATGCGAACCTATATATAAAATTACATAAACATGGGAAATATTCTAAATGTGGGATATATCTTGCAAAATAAACTCCAATATTTTAGAAGGTAGATCTTCATAGGCTCTTCAACGAATCCATTTTGAACTTTGCATGCAAAAGAGAAGAGGAAAACTTGAAATAAATCCTACCTAAATGGTAAAATACCAAATGAAAATCTCCTATCTCAACATGACTAATTTGAACATAATACACAATCATGTAATTACAAGAATGAAGGGGAAAATTGCACATTTATTCATTTATGGGAAATTAATTGAACTCAAATATATGAAATGATGTTGTATATGCAAGGATTAAAGAGTAGAAATAAATCCATCAATAGAACATAATATATCATAATAAAACAAAACATTTTATTTTGTTTCTAAAAATAGATTAATTAATAATATGAAATGAAAGATGAATAGTCACAAAGTTTTTATTCATGAGCTTAATGATTACAAAATGTTTTCCTTAAGGATCGAGTGCACACAATGATAAATTTTCTCAAGTAAAATTGATCTCCCGTTTTTTGAAGGAACATCACAAACATACACATAGAATTTGTAGGCACCAACCCACTAGAGACACCAATCCCAATTTATAGAATTTGTAGGCACCAACCTAGTAGACACACCAATCCCCATAATAGAGAAATAAATCAACAAGAGACACCAATCTCTTTGATATGAGGCACCAACCTCATCAATATGGGGCACCAACCTCTCCAATATGAGACACTAGCCTCTTCAATATAATCTTCTCTTCTTGATGATAAATATTATTCACACATATCCTTAAATGATCTACTGTTATATTCTCCTCCTCAAAATATTCACACATAAATCTACATTTATTTTCTTTCTTAAATACTCATACATAAATCTGCAAATACTCTCTTTTTAAAATATTCGTACAAATTCTGCATATATTCTCTTTTTTGAATCTTCACACACAAATATGCATATCTCTTTCTTGAATCTTCATACACAAATATGCATATATTCTTCTTCTTGAATAATATATCTTTATGTCTCACACACTTCCCTTCTTCATAGAACTTCTTGTATGATATCACACTTATTCCACACTTCTCATACATTTTTTTATTCCATTTTATATTTGCATGCCTTTGTGAAGAGAGGCATCTCTTTGAATAGAGATAACCCTCTAAAGAGTCATCACCTTTTATAAAGAAGTGATTGTTTCTTTTTGAAGTTCTACTTCATAATCCTTTTTAACCTTTACTAAAATGTTGTCTTTTACTAATATAGATGATCACTTCCTTCTCACTAATATCATCGCTTCTTTTATTCACATAAGTGTTGCCTTATAATGAAACATTGCATCTTACATAATGAAACACTGCCTCTTAGTGAATGCAGTCACTGCTTTATACAATATATTAATCGTTACCTTGAATGAGGCAACACTTATAATTTTTTATATATTAAATATTAAACTCCCAATCTCTCACCTTTCATCTAATATCTTGGGTGATTATTTTAGTTATACATATATATGCATTTTCTAAAATAAGTCGACAATCATCATAATTTTCATAGTGTAAATGGAGTCATTCAACATTATTAATTCCAATTTAATTCTAAGTAGAGTGTTTTCATGAACATTCATCAACGTGTGACTAGAGAATATTCATATATGAAATTTGATCCATCTAATTCCTTCTATATCATTATATCACTCCATAGTTTATTGATATTATATCATTATATCTTTGTCAATAATGATTCCTTCAACTAACTTGGTATCTTCCAACCTTGCACTATTATTTCCTTCAAATTTCATCAAATCATTGTAACATCAATGACAACAATATTTTGACATCAATGAAAATAATCTTTCCAATAATCTCATCCATACTCCTTTGAAATAAATGACAACAATCTCGTTCATTCACTTTCACATCAATAAAAATATTCTAACATTTCTCTTTTGCTAGTTATTTTCCTCTTCCATTAGAGCCTTTTCCATACTTTATTCTTTTCAACCACAGTCCCATCCAATTTTAGATGGAATGACAAATTTATTTTTGCAATCTTAGCAAGTCATAATTGTTTCTCAACACCTATTTACTAACTTATCATCCCATGTTGGCCAACATATATCATGTGTGGAACCTCGATCCTAGACCTTTTCAATAGACAAGTGTGATTGAATAGTGCAATAAAGCTATCAAACACACCTCATATTTCCTTTGAATCTATAGTTGCTATCTATCTTAGTTTCATTGTCATGCATACAAGACTACGACCTTATATATCCACAAGAAATCACCGAGGTTGAAGCCAACCCCTTTGTTCCTACATTGTATTTGTGGATGGTTGAGCTCTTTCATCAAAAGTAATTTTTTCAAAATCATTTGCTAAAGGTGCCCAAATTAAAGCTCAATTACATTGGTTGAAGGTGAGTGATAGATATTTTGAATATTTTTTCAAGATCCTCATGCTCATTACACCTCTTAGAGTATCAAAAAACTAAGGATTGTTTTCATTTTCTCAAAGATATCTTTGGTATTATTCAAGCCTTTGTTAGGCATTATGAGTAGGTTTTCAAAGATCAAGAGAATCTTAGCAAGAGTTCCTAAAGGTTGTTCGTTGTTAGATCTCTTCTTCTCAAATTTTTTTTTATGATCAATTTATCTCCATTGTTGATATGATAAGATACTTTTACTATGCCCAATGATAAATTCCCTAGATGTGATGTTTTTCCTTTTGAATTTATGAGACTCTCTAGGATTTTGTTGGTGAGGATCTTCATAATGTTTATCTTGAATTTTTTCATTCTAATTCCGTACGAAAAATTATAAACAAAGGAAATATTAATTTCAAACCTAAGTCTGGTGACACTAAGGATAGATATAAATGGAGATTGATGAAATTATTGAATGTTTCTCATAAGATCATAGCCAAGGCTCTAGTGCTAAAGTTGCACCATCTTATTCCTTAAAATGTGCATCCTAAAAATAAGCTTTATTAATTCTATATATATTCTTGATAATATCATTATAGTATACAAAGGTATGAAATGGGTTTAGTGATTTAATCAACAAGCTATTGTCATGAAATTTGACTTTGCTAAAGCTTATGACCATATTGAGTGGGTTTTTATCCTTGATATACTTCAAGCTTTAGGATTTGGACCTAAATTTGTGTAATATGTTTGCATGTTCTTTGTTGATGCATTAGCATGTATTACTATCAATGACCACGAATCTAATTCTTTTAGCCTCTTCAAGTCTATTTTTCAAGGTTGTCCTTTAGATCTTGCCATTTATGTGCTTTCTATAATAGGTTTAGGATACTATTTGACACATTCTATGTCAAAAAGTTTGGTTAAAGGTATATCTCTACCCAATTCCACAACTCAATTAGTGAATGGTCATTTTGATAATGTTTCCTTTCTTACTCTTCTAGAATAGGAAAATAGCATCAATTGACCTCTTTCTCATTTGGCTATCTTTTGTAAACAAGTTCTAATATTGAATAGTAGAAAAATCAATGTTGCAAGCAATATTTCCTCCCAAAGCCTCCTTGAATTGATTCTTGTGAGTGGAAATAAATAGAAAATGGATAAATATCCATATTTATGGGCATTCCCTTTGCATTTCAAGCTTCTCCAACCACTCTTTGGCAAGGGAGTTTATCTATAATTTAGAAAAAGTTGGCTTACTAAATTACTGGATATTTATCTCTAACAAATAAAATCCAAATTTGTTCAAACTTCCCAACAACCACTCATGTTTATTATTCTTCTTACTAGTCCCTTCTAAAGCATCCTATTTGAAGCTTGACAATTTTCTTAGAGACTTTCTTTGGGCCTCCTTCAACAATTATAGTATTTCATCATGTGGCATGATAATATTACTATCTCCCATATAATTCTAGAGGTCTTGATTTGATTTCCACCTAAGACCAAGGTTTGGATTTGTGTGCCAAATGGACCATTCAAGCTTTATAAGGTAATGAGGCATGTAAAATATTGGTGCAACATTGCATTTCTTCGAATGTCCCTTTTGGGAGACATGCTTGGAAGGTCATTGAAACTAACACCCTCTTGATTATGAAATATCCCATTCAAATCCAAGGGAGTTTAATGATAAAATATATATGGAGATCTTGGGAAGCCATCAAACCCTAATTCCTTTAGAATGGCACAAGCTTTCGTAGTAAGATTTCCATCAATCAATAGTCTATTTGGTGGTCTCTTATTTTACATTTCCAAGGCCATCCTATTTCTAAGACTCCTTGGGTCTATGCTTTGAGTTTTTCTTAAAAGGGAATAAGGACCCTTCTAAATATCTTTTTCAAAGTAACCAAGAATTTTTAATCTATCTTGAAGTCAAAGAAAAGTTCCATTTATCCAACCAAGATCATGGAAAATTTGAAATTATTCTTGATTTAGTGCATACAAATATTATTCATAAAATTGGACTATGAGCTTGCAAACCATGGTGAAAATATTAGAAGTGGTACCTTGATACACCATTTCAATTACAAGCATTACAAATACTATTATTTCCCCTTGTCTCATTTGTCTACAATGCCTATATTAAACCAAATATGGCTTCTCCAATTTTAATTAATAATTAGGCAACACAAATTTTGTAATATTTGGTTGACGTTTCTCAAGCCAAAGCTAACCCATTTTTCCTAGTGTGTTCTTTTTCATGGTATTCATATTTGTTCTAGGTTAACCCAATCAATGTTTTAGGTCCCTTTGTTGGTATGTAGAGCCTGATCTGACATGGTGTTTAAAATTTTCCCACTTTTCCCAACACGTTTCCCCCCAAATTTATTATCTATTTCCATTGTAATTTCAGTCATAAATAGTTGAAAAGTTATCCAAAAAATGAACAGTTTTCTTGCTGCAAATGAAAAACTAACATTCATGTTTTGGATAGCCATGACTTGGTTTTGGTTTCATTCTGTTGCATGGAATTGGAATAGTTGAGTGTGTGAAGTTGCTACAAGTCACATGGTTTGGTGTGAGGATCATCATAGGTTTTCTAATGGGCACATGCATCACTATGTGTGGAAAAACAAAGTAGTGAAATCATGGATTTGTTGTTGCATGTTGCAGCTATTTGCTATAGGTTATTGTAATTTGTATTTGTTGGAAATTTAATAATAAAATGGATTATTTTTAGTGGATGTATCCTAGCATAAGGGTGAACCATATTAAAACTTGTTGTTTGTCTCTCCTCTTATTCTGTGAATTATTTCTTTCCTTTGTTTTGTTTCTATTCATGTTCAATTAAAATTTGCATATAATTGGTAATTCAATCCCTCTATTTATTTCCTGAAATTCCTAACACCCTTGATGTCCATTTTATGGTCACCAAGAATCCCAAAGAATATTTTGGTTTTGTCCTAGAGCTAAAATGAGCTATGCTTTGATTCATGATTTTTTCAAGCCTTTTCAGTCTAAGCCTTTTTCTTGGGACATGGTGTTGTTAGGATATTGGCCTAGAATACCTTCCAGATATACTCAAATTTGAAAAGCTTTCAGGGTGAATATTTTTTAGTACTTGGAAGGACATAAATGTTGCTCTTTTATTTAGATGTTCTATTGATCATAGTTTCTCAATTTATACTAAAGCCATGATTTTTTATAATGTGCTTATGAAAATTCAGGTCCAAGCTAGCAAGGTTGAACTAGATTTTTATCATATCTATGGGCTAGCATATCATTGGGGGAATTCCCCTGTATTTTTTCTAAAAAATTGTAACCATTTCCTCCAATTCATCTCATTCAGTACCTCATGGGCATCGTTAATGGGGTAACTAGTCTTCTTGTGGCAACCAAGATGCTCATTATTAGACTTCTCCACCTCCAATGAGAAGAGATCATGCTAGTCACAACCCACTACTCATGATTCTACCTCTCCCCCAATGTTTGGTTGTGGGAGTGTAGGCTAGCCAAACTCTAGCAATTTTCCTTGGTTGGACCTTTCTATTTCTCCTATTCATGTTGCTAAAAATTTAAAAAATGATTATTTTAATGATGGTTGGGACCCTCCTATGGACACTTCAGACCCTACTGATATATGGGGTAAACCAAATGACCGAGACCCACCTTATTCTCCCATTGTTCTTGGTCGTGTTGTGTAGTGTCTTTATGTAATATTACTTTGTTATGACTTGATGCCTCATTTATAATTTTAGGTTGTGATTCTTTCCACCAACTATTTTTTAGAATATGTATAACACTATTTTATAAATGGTAATATAAACATATAAACATTAAAAAATATAATATTTTATGAGTTAGATTGAATTATAATTTTGTATATGAAATATAGATTTAGAAAATAATGATAACATGCTTATTTATTTCATTGATGTAGATCTTCTCAAGGATTTATAAAATGGAAGTATTTATTTGCAATTTTTATTCCTAGTCATTTGTTCAATCAAGGTTTATTTATATTTGGTTCTCCATCAAACTATAAGAAATAATGCACATGTGGTGAACCTCTATTGTACTATTAGTATATAGACGATTAATCTTTTAGTTTCATTAGTTTTTTTAATATATATTTTTAAAAAAATTATGTCATAGGTGCATGTAGTGTGCCACTATATGAGGGTAATCAATATACTATTATGTTTTCACCAATTTTGGGCTTTTCATTGATTTTTTGTTGTTGTTCTAGGAATTAGGGCATGCAAATAAGGATAGTACATATCTACTACACTCAAAGTGAAGAATATTATCAATGATCCAATTTACCGAAGCATGTTAGTTAATTCAATATGACATTTTCCCTTATACGACCTTGTGTCCCTCAAGGTTGTTTCAAAGTACATTAAATAGTTAGCTAGATGGGATTAAAGCACATTTTTCATATATTCATATAGCTCATTGATGGTGACTGGCATATCTTGAATAATTTTTTCATAAACACTATAGATGAACTTTTATGCATGAATTTTCATGATCATGTTCATCATTTGATATTTAAACCATGGGTGTTGACCAAAATGGTGATACCTATGTTTAAATATATGTTTGAAAAATTCATGTAGATGTACTCATCCTATTTTTGGTTTTATCCAATCACATTTACCATCTAGAAATAATGTTGAAAATATAATATTAAGTAGGCCTAATGTCACATACTCATTAATAGGAGATGCATCAATTATTGGTCAATTAATCGATTTCTTGGATCTACACCAAGGTTACTCATTGAAGGTTTTGTAAATGGTGTTGCAATCGAAGTGGGATTAACCTTGGGGAAAACTCCATTGTTAAGTGTGCTTGAGTTGGAGTAGTACTGGAATGGGCGACTTCCTAAGAAGGCCCAATGTTCAATTTTCATAAGGCACAACATTTGCTGAAGGTTTTTCAAATGGGGTTGCAAGCGAAGCAGGCTTAACCTTGGGGAAAAATCTATGGTTAAGTGTGCTTGAGTTGGAGTAGTACTGGGATGGGTGACTTCTTAGGAAGGCCCAATGCTTCACCTTTGTGAGCATCACCTAGATGCAATGAGTGCTAAGTAGACCATTCATTATCATGAGAGATACACCTCCAAAACTCATAATTGGATTTTTATAAAATGATTGAAGAAGTCTAGAGTTTGTGTTTTGTAGAAAATTTTGTCCAATGAAACTCATTTCATCAATCAATACATATCTCTTCTTGCAAACTTGTAAGTCTTATTCCTTCTAATTAAGTAAAATTTGTGATTCACATTTGGGGTTGTGAATGGATTTTTAAGAGCCTAATATTGAATGCTACAATCTAGTTGATGCAAGTAATAGAAGTGGAGAATTTCCTAAGAATATTGTTTCTTCAAGAGTTTGAAATATGATAGCAATTAGGTGTGTTTTCTTGTTCCTATTTTCCCTTAAATTATCATAAATAATGACAATGTAATTTGACCTTTATGATAATATCTCATAATTATATTGAGTATTTTTTATAATTATAACCCAATCTTGCATAATTGACATATTGTGGTAAATCATCATCTATGATAAATTTATTATTTTTCATGGTGCTTATGAATTTATTACTTCATTTTTGTAATATTCACCTTGATATTGATTAGACTATGGTGTTTATTTATAAATATCCCTTTTTCCCAACATATCTATTTCAATCCATAATTGACCACATTGTAACAAATATATGATTTCCAACTTGTGTTTTGTTGAAGAGGTTTATTATCTTCAATTTCAAAATCACTACTATTTTGAACATATTATGGAGTACTTGTTCATTCAAAATTCTAAGGATTCTAGTTGAGTGGCTCCCAAATTGATATTATTTTATCATTGTGAAGTTCAATATATCTTTATACGTTACAAAATATATTATAAAATAATAAATTAGACCAAAAACAATCAACCCATTTATATGATTCACATGTAGTGATATATACAAACTTGGAAATACTCTCACAATAGTTGTCATACCCCTTTCCTTCCCATTTATCTCTTTTTCCCTTGGATTATATGTCAATGATTCGATTGCATCAATAAGTGAAACACTTTCCATAGAAAAGGGTATGTTCTTATATCCATTAATGAAATATTTTTTTTGTTTTCATATTCATGTTCATCATTTTTAGCTATAGGTTTGAATACCTCATGTGAGATATTTAAATTAATAAAATTTTCACCGCTCTCTAATAAAGGAAGTTCTAATAGAAAGTGACATGTTTCTTATGCCTACTATTATTTTAGTAAGAATCTTCTTATATTCTTGTGTAGCTAAATCATTAGGATTTTCAATGTTTACAAGTTGCATCAACATTTGATGATAATTTTCTGAACCATGATAAGGTTTAGTTGTACACTTGGCAATGCACTTGATTACAACATATTTTGAAATAATGGGTTGTCAATCTATATTTTCTCTCCACAATTATAAAATGTAGTGATTATGTGTATTTACCCTATCATCATTTCTTGTGGGGTCAAAAATATTCACCTATTTTTGAGACTTGATATAAATTTGATCTCTCAAGATTTAATGGCCATAGTTAATTATACCTCTAATTAATAATAGAAAATTTTAATTTCTTTGGAGGCATATTATATTCAATTTGTATATAATACTTCCAATGATTGAATCTCTTACCTATAAACCATTTATTTTATTCTTACATAGACATTCATCTTCTCTACACATTGTATTCATTCTACACAATTGAGGATCTTTATATATCCATATCTACCTATGTAAGTTGTCTTGTATTTAAAAGACATATATGTTTTTTTTTATTAATTATAATATATCAAAAACAACCCCAACTGGGATTATACATTAGATTTATTCAATAGAGTTCTTACAATCTAAAAGTTGTCGTGCAAGGCCAAAACAAGATTATATATCCTACCACTAATTTACATTTTATATTATTATCTATCAAAAAACTTTCTATGGAGGGGAATTACAATAAATTCTTCTTTCACTTGTGTTGTCTATGTCATAGCACCGCAATGAAGGCTCTATGTCCAATGAACCAAAATTGGATCAAGTACTATTTCCACAATCATTTCATCATCTTCATTTTCATGAAACCTTGGTCCTCGTAGGCCCATATCCTTCTTTAGAATCTCAAACCTATACTTGTTATTGTATTTCCTTTGAAATTTTAGATAGCCTTCTCTGAAAGGTCTGCTGATTTCTAAGTCAAAAGGCCAGTGCTTGGCATACTTATTCTCTTCCTTGTATATTTCAACCTTATCATTCTTCACTAGTTTGGTGAATTTTTATTTGATCTCTAAAGTAATTGTTACCTACATAGAAACATTGAAAAAAAGAGTCTTCTAGAAGACTTAGTAAGAACTCTCATCCTACCTTGAAATTTTTCTTCATTTATTGCTTTCCATAACATCCATAAAATTTCAATAGAAAATAGTAACCAAAACAAAAATTCATAGATATATCAAAACCTTCTATTTTACCTATTAGAATTTATTTATGTTTGATATTCCCTCCCCCCCCCACCCATTCAAATCAGAATAGAACATCATCCAAGCTTCTTGTGCATAAAAATAATAAAAAACATGATTAATGTTATTAGGTTTTCTACATAAAGAAAAAGCTTCTATATTTGACTCATGACATGAGAGAGGTAGTTTTTGTAAAAATAACAACCATTTAAAAATAACCTTTTTTGGTTCCATCACGTTATTCCAATTCCATTTAAAAATCATTTTCCAAAAAATTTCATCTTCCTTAAGTCTCTAGTGATTATTAACATGTTTGATAAAAACCTTTGAATCAATCATCAATTTGTATATGATTTTGGGATTCAAATTTTACATATATGTGACATAAATCTAGTTGTATCCCTCCAAGGTATTACAACTCCCATTTTCACAACACTTCTTGATATTATCAATGAACTAAAGGGATTTGGTGGTCTCTCTCACCATCGAATATGTTCTCCATTGAGTGGTTTCCAGACCATACTCAGTGCTTAGAGAAATCCAAGACATTATTTGAACATTATCAATAGTTTTGTTGAAACATTTTATAGCTTTCTTTTCCCATGACCTGGACGAGCATCCTTGGACTAGAGCATGTGGTTTTCCTCTATAGGTTATGTTCCACCACAGTGAGGAGTTAAAATAGATTTTACCTTGCTCCCTATCCTTTCTTATCAACAATCTTACACTCTCCCATGCTTTCTAGATTGTTTTAAAGACATTTGAGCCACCAGGAGAGATAGGGAATTACCCTATAAGAATATTAATTAAGGGGATATCTTTCCACTTCTTATATATTTTGGGGACAATTTTTTTATATTGTTCCTTACTAAAACTTTCCACAATTCATTTCTAATCACAGAGTTAAGGATCCACTTGATAGCTAGGAAAACACCTTGCTTTTTAAGGTCCTTTATCCCTAGGCCACCAACTTCCTTGCCTAAGCAACACCATTCCCAATTCACAACATGCCCTTTTTTTGTTATCACGACCATAAAACCATAGAAATTATCTTCTTCTTTTTTTAACTTCTTGTAGCTAGTAGCTACAAAATAGCCAAGCTAAAGAATAGTAGAAGAAATTTTTTTGGCAAACTTGAATTATCCTTGCTAAAGAAAGATAACATTTACTCCAATTATCAATTTTTATTTCTACTTTATTTTTAACCCAATCCAACATATCTTTTAAGTTTGGGTTGATCGCAAATGGCATTCCTAGATACCTTACTTGGTTATCAAGCCCCCCCACTAAAATCCATATTTGTTAAACCACTCGAGAGAATTGAGTTCCCAGCTTAGCATTATTGGTTTTTCTTTGGAGATTTTTTCCCTTGAGGCTTCACAAAAGGTATCCAATTTTTGCATTAAGCAGCTAATGTTTTCATCCTCTAGACTAACAAAGAGAGTAGTGTCATTGGTGAAGTGAATATTTATTAGTTCATCATCATTAGGTAGCTTTAGTCCTTTAACTTTGGGGTTTTTTAAGTCATCTCTTAGAAGATAAAAATTGGCTTCTAAAGCAATTACGAAGAATGTCAGTGCTATTGGGAAACCTTGTCTGATTGATCTCTGAAGAGCAATATGCTTTGTTAAGGCCCCCATTTACCTCTACTTGGGCATTTACATCCTGTAAAAGAGTGTTGACTAATTTACAAGATTTTTGGGGAACCCAAAGGCTTCCAACACCATTTTGATGAAGGGAAATTCAATTCTATCATAGGCCTTTTCAAAGTCAAGTAGAAGCATCCCAATGTTTTGATTGGACGTTTTTGACCATTACATAGCTTCCCAACTTGTTATCAGGATTTCTAAGATATATCTACCTTTAATGAAACTTATTTGGATGAAACTAACAAATGAAGGTAAGACATCCCTCAATCTCAAGGCTAAGAATTTGGCAAGAATTTTATACGAAAAATTTAACAACATAATTAATCTCCAATTTTTCAATAGAATTTTATCCCCTTGCGAATTAGTTTAATGATTCCTTTATTAATTTCCTTACCTAAAGTCCCTTTTTCTAATGCTTCTTTATAAACTTGACATAACTCCTCACTTATCCACGTGATTTTTTTTTTTATAAAATTCAATAGGGAGACCATCAAGGCCTGGGGATTTATCATCACTAAAGGTTAGAATGGTTTGAGTTATTTATTATTTTGTAATTTCCTTCCTAATGGTTGCCTTAGCACTCCTTGAAATCATTTTGGGGATTAAATTTTTACAAACCTCCCTATATTTTTGTTCCAGGGAAATATTCTCTTTTGATGAGAAGATATTATGGTAAAAATTATAAAACTGATTTTTATTTCTATTGGATTATTAATCAATGCCCCCTCTGTCCAAAGGCATCCAATTTCTTCTTTTTTAGCTTTTTCTTTTACAAGATTAAAAAATATCTCAAACCCTTATCACCATTATTGAGTCAGTTTAGTTTAGCTCTTTTCTTAATACCTTGTATTTTCTTTTCTTACAAATTTCTTGATTCATTTTTTTACTTAATCAAATCTTCACTAAGGTCTTCTCTCATTGGCTCATCTTGTAGACAACAGTATAACCTTAGAAGATTTTCCTATAATTTTAACTCAAATTTTCTGCTATCCAATACCTTTTTCTTTCCTATAGATTGGAGGAGTAACATCCAAGATTTTATATTTTTGTTCCACCTTTCAATCAGACTCAAGTGATTTAGAATCCATTTATTTATTTCTTGCAAAGTGAATATAGTATTGACATAGGAAACATATTTTAACAAGTTTGTCTTTAAGTAAAATTTGCTAACCCTTTTAGGCCTCTCTTGGTCTAATCCTCCATATTTTTCCTTTTTATTTTCAATCATGTTGAAATCTCCCCTCATAATTCAAGGAATATTAAGCAGCTTGCACATCCATTTCCACATATTTCTTATTTACTTATAATCATTAGAGGCATACACTAAACATAGACCAAATATCCTTTTATCTTTTTCAATAATAATCCATTTTTCTCTATTACATGGGGAGGAACCAAGTTCAATTACAACCTTATTTCATTTAGAGGTAAGAAGGATGGTTGCACCACCTTTCCTCTTTCATGATTGGTCAAGAATTGTGTTGCATATCTTCAAATGAATCTTAAATTATTTTCTAATGTAAAGTTGGTAGATTTAACCTCTTATAAGAGAATTGCATAATTGTTCTTTTCCAAGTTTAAATATCTTCTAACAATATATTTTCTATCTGGGGATTCCAGTCCCCTGACATTCCAACTAGTACAATTTAGATTCATCATCTTCCATACTTTGGGTTTCATCCTTATCATTCCTAAAGCTATCAAATCATTTAGAAATGTTATCTTCTCTAATACTTATTTTATTCTTTCTTTTGGTATAAGGAGCCCTCTTGAGTTTCCTAGCTTTTCTACCTCTTTTTAGTTTCTTTTTTAGGCCATTTGATCCTACAAGAAGATTAGGTTCTATTTGTTCAAGAATTGGTGTTATAATAGTCTTTGGTCTCTCTTCAAGGTTCAATCCTTGATCCTCTTTTTTATGAAAGGAAATGTTAACAAATTCCTCCTTTGGACTCTCCACTTGGGATAGATTAGGCTTACCAACACTAACCATGTCTAATACTAATGCACAACCACAAATGATTCCAAGTTCTAGATTGGTGTTAGCCAGGGATAGATTTCCATTCTTGTCATTGAATTATCTCTAGGAAAACTAGTCCTTTTGGAAATGGGGGATTCCACCCCATCAAAATTTCTCTTACTTAAGATTCCAAGTGTAGTACATAGATGTTGTAAATTACTAATGTATTAATTATATATATTCTAAGTACATAACTTGGCATGCCTCTTCTACATAAGAAATCCTCAAATGTTTAATAAAATATAGATGTGATAGAATAAATCCATAATTAAATAAATTATATATATGATAAATATATGATTTTATAATGTATATAAGTATAGGATTTTATAATAAATATAATTTTATAATAACATTTACTAATTTATATAGTACAAATTATAATACAATAATAAATATAATTATATTTTAATATTTATATATTGAATGAATATATTTTTAAGTAATAAATATATAATATTTCAAAGTTAAATTAATAATTTATTTAATATAATTACTACTAAAATTAAAAATATATGTAATTTAGTATAATGTAAATTTCTAAAATTATTTATAATATAATATTACAAGATCATATATTTATATTAAATATATTATATGTTTAATATTTATTTATATTTATTATTTAATATTTTAAATACATTTTTTTAGATTGCAAGAATCGGTTGGGTATCCATCCCCCTATAAACTGCAGTGCGCTGGGTAAAAAAATTTCACGTGTTTGTCAACGCTGGCACAACACGCCTCTGATACCACGAGTTTGGGGGGAGACTAGACCTCATGACCTCTTGCCTGCAACAAGATGCTTTAGCCAATCGAGCTAGGCCCCTTGCCCCTTTTTAAATACATTTTTTCAAATGAGATATATTAACTTATTTTATTTATAGAAATTTATTGCATCTTATTACTTAATTCTTTTATAATTATTTTATTTTACTTTATAATTATTTCATTTTATTTTTATAAGGCTAATTGGTTTTGAAGGGACCAAAAACCTTGTAAATTAGATAGAACAACTCAAATTTTACACAACAATACTAGAAGGGAGGAAAACACAATTGTAGCTACAAAGTAGAAAAACAAGAATCAATATAATCATAGCAAGTTGCTAGGTAGAAAAGAGCACCTAGGAATCCAACCTAAATATTGTCATACCCTACCCTATTCAGTCTCACTCTTCACTTTGGTATACAATTGTGAGACATATTTGAAAGAAATTTCTTCCACCTTTCAACAATTATCTAATATATTTTATTAACTAAGTCCTCAAACCTAGGAGAAGAGGAGGATTCCCCCTTAGAGGGACCATCCATGGGTGCAAAAAATAATAATGAGTAGCCAGAGATGCCAATCATTGATCAACCATCTCAAGAGTAGGTGGATGCTACACCAAAGATGAGGGTAGAATAGGAGCAGGTGAAATGGGAAACTAGGAAGCTACAATAGAGAGTGGGTGGAACTCACTAATATGAGATAAGGAGTTGAAGGAGTGGGAATCACCATATTTACACCAAGTGCATGAGAAACCACCTCAAAAAATTGAATCATGTTGGAAAATGTGCCTCAAACTTACTAACATGAAACTCCTAAAAGAGAAAAATCGGTGAGACCCTCAGAATGTCTTGCCGACAAGCAGCTATGTTCAAAACTCCTATTGAGATCAGATCGATGTGATATAAGGCATGTCTTGGTGACAAAAGTCATCGGGGAGAGACATGAAGCTTCAGAGTGACTCATTCCAATAGAGTATGTCTCGCTGAGGTTTTACACATTGGCGACGGATGTCATCGGGGAGACGGTATGAACCTTCAGAGTGACTCATTTTGATAGTGCTAGTCTCGTCGATGGGTTGGCTCCTAGTGATCATCGGGGAGACTCTTGGCTGATAGGTTTGCAGTCAGTATGAATTCTTACTGAGAGTGCTAGTCTCGCCGACGGATTTGTTTATGAATTGTCAATGGATCTCCACGTGATGAACTTCGGTGTAACCTCTTGCTGATGGATGTGGTCTCGTTGACAGGCTAGTGCATTCGATATGACCTCTTGCCAATAGTATTCCTCTTGTCGATGGATTTGTGTTCGGTATGATGTCTTACCGATAGCGATGGTCTTGCCAATGGTTCTGCAGTGGACATTGGTGAGATGTCTTGCCGATAGAGTGTGTTTGGCCGATGGGTTTGCACTCGATATGACTCTTGCCGATGGTGATGACTCTTGCTGATAATAGTTGGTTTTCTTTGTGACATTAGGAAGACTTGGAAGTTCTATATGACTTCTCAGGGTGTTGCCGATAGCAATGATCATGTCGATGGTTCTGTGATTGGGAATTTTGGCATCAAGGAGACACAGTCTAGTGTCTCACCAACATGCGATTCTGTTGAACCATTTTGACCGAATGACTATCCTATGTGGTCTGTTTTGGACCAATCAAAGAAGCAGAATGTGGATTGTTAGCAGTTGGAATGTTGTGACCATTCCTATGAGGGAGATGAACAGACTGTGAGAGAATGGATTACTCTCTGGCAATGGCGGATGACGATGAGCAATGTGAGATAACGAAGTGTTGCTCGATTGAACACAGATTGATCTGAGTGAATTCATTGGATGTTTCAGAGAGAATTTATGTATAAGGTTGATTAGTGAATGAGGCTGCTAAATTAATTAACATCAGAAAGTGAAGTTGATCTCTATATGTAATTTTCTTTACTGTAATACAAAGAGCCTTTTCTTGGTGTGGTGGGTTTTTCTCCCGTAAGGGTTTTCCCACGTAAATCTGGTGTCCAATTGTGTATGTTCATTTCTTTGTTCTGTTATTCTTTTCAAGTGTATCTTCATGAACTGTATTTAAAGTCACCTCTGCATTCTTCCCTGAGGTTTTGACGTTAGGAGAGTTTGTTCCACACCTAAGATTTCCTTACAAGTGGTATCATCACCTGGCTAGTTGTGTTATCCTTGTGGGTACGTTGGGTTTTTTGTGTCAATTCTGTTCAGTGGGAGTTTTGTAGAAGTCTGGTAGTTTGAGTTACAGATTAAGATGGAAAGCACGTTAGGAAAGATTGAAATTGAGAAATTCAATGGCAGTAATTTTGAGTTGTGGAAACTCAAAATGGAAGATTTGTTGGTTGATCATGATCTTTGGCTTGTTGTGTCTAGAACGAAGCCTATAGGAATGAAGCAAGAGGATTGGGACCTTGCAGATCAAAAATCAAAGGGGCTGATAAGGCTTTGTTAGCAGACTCTATTCTTCTAAATGTTCATGAAGAAAATATAACATCCTCTTTGTGGAAAAGACTGGGAGCTATTTATTAGGGAAAGTCTTTGGTGAATAAGTTGTTCTTGAGGAAGAAGTTGTACTCTTTGAAAATGCAGGAAGGATCATCTGTTGCTGATCATTTGAATGCTTTCAACATGTTGATTGCTCGCTTAGCATCTGTGGGTGTAAAGATTGATGAAGAAGATCAATGTATGCTATTGTTATGTTCTTTGCCAGATTCTTGGGATCACATGGTGATGGCTATTGGGAGTACTACTTCCTCTTTTAAGATGGAAGATATTGTTGCTTCTTTGTTATCAGAAGATATGAGAAGAAAATATTCTGAGATGGCGAAGGAGGATCTTGCTGTTAGAGGAAGATTGAAAGAAAAAGGCAAGAAGAAGGACAAGAAGTCCAAATCCAAATCAGAGGGGAGATCAAAGTCTCCTAGTAAGAAGTCCAAGGTAAAGTGCTAGAATTGTGGGAAACCTAGTCATGTCCGAAAGGATTGTAAAGAGGAGAAAAATAAGAAGTATTCTTCTGACAATGATTCTTCTTAGAGTGATGCAGATGATTTCATTGCAGTCTTGGCTACATAGGCATCAGATGATGTCTAGCTGATTGATTCTGGAGCATCTTTCCACATGACATCTCATAGAGACTGGTTCACTAAGTATGAAAAATACGATGGTGGAAGGGTGTATTTGGCAAGCGATTCATCTCTGGAAATAGTTGGCCGTGGAAGAGTCAGAATTCAGTTCTCTGATGGAAGAGTGAAGGGAATCAATGATGTAATGCATATACCAGGTCTGGCTCAAAATTTACTTTCTGTTAGTAAGCTGAACGATGTTGGAGTGCATGTCTCATTCTCTGGAAATGGCTACAAGATGAATAGAGGCTCAATGGTGCTAGCAAGGGGTGCTCGAATTGGTACCTTGTATAAGTTGGATGCACTTGTTGTGCAATGCAATAGTGTCTCTGCAAAGTCACAAAAGGCTGCTCATGGAGAAAAGGAGAAAAATGTTCCTAATAGTGCAAACTCTATGAAAGTTAAACTTCCAACAGAAAAGACTATGCTCTAGCATCATAGGCTAGGCCACATTGGAGAAAAAGGTTTAAAAACCTAGTTGAAGGGCTTGATGATTGTAACCTCGAATTTGAGTTTTGTGAACATTGTATATATGGTAAACAACACCATGTTTCATTTTACTCCAGTCCTCACAAATCTTCTGGTTTACTTGATTATATACATTATGATGTTTTTGGTCCAGTAAATGTTCCTTCTTTGTCTAAATCAAGATATTATGTATCGTTCATTGATGATTATTTAAGAAGGGCATTTGTTTATTTTTTGAAAAGTAAATCAGAAGTGTTCAGTCGTTTTAAGGAATTTAAAAACCTTGTGGAAAATTAGACTGGAAGAAAAATAAAATGTTTAAGGACTAAAAATGGTGGTGAGTTTTGTTCTGATGAGTTCGAAAGGTACTGTAAAGATCATGGGATTAAAAGACATAAAACTACACCCTACACTCCACAACAAAATGGAGTTGCTGAAAGGTTCAATAGGACAGTGATGGAAAGAGCACGAAGTATGCTAAGAAGTGTTGGCTTGGAGGAGAAGTTCTGGGCTGAGGTAATTGCAACAACATGTTATTTAATAAACCATTGTTTGAATTCTACTCTTGTTGAGAAAACACCTTTGGAAGCATGGTCTGGAAAGAAGCCCTCTCTGACACACATTCGTGTCTTTTGTTGTGAGGCATATGCATATGTGCCAAATGAGAAAAGGTCTAAATTGGAAAACAAGGCTATTAAATGTATTTTTATTGGTTATAGTGCTGGCATAAAAGGATACAAGCTTTCGAATCCTGATACGGAGAAGGTTCTATACAACAGAAGTGTTATTTTTTGTGAGCTGAAGCCTTCTACTTTGGATTTGCAGTCAGAGACAAAATTATAAAATAAAAATGATGTAGTTGAAATTCCTCTAACACCAGATAAAGAGGAATTGAAAATTAAAAATGTACTTGAAACTGAGGAGAGCTCAAGTAGTTCTAAGAGTTTTGAAGAAGAAGATCAACCTCAGCCTCAGCCTATGAGGAGGTCAATACGTGAAAGAAAGCAACCTGATAGGTATGGGTTTTCTATGTTAGATTCTACTTGTGCCTATGCTTTAATTTATAGCACTGATGAGCCTAGGACTGTCAAAGAGGCAATTAGAATGCCTGATTCAAACTCTTGGTTGGAAGCCATGAATGAAGAAATGGCATCATTAGAAAAGAATGATACTTGGAGTTTGGTGCCCTTTCTTGAAGGAAGAAAATTTGTTGGCTGCAAATGGGTATTTAAAAAGAAAATAGGTCTGGATGGCAGTGTGGAAAAGTATAAGGCGAGGTTGGTTGCGAAGGGATATTCCCAGGTAGAGGGAATTGATTATGGAGAATTTTTTTCTCCTATAGCTAAGCTGACGTCTATCAAATTTCTTTTGTCACTTGTAGTAGCGTATGACTTAGAGATTGAATAGATGGATGTGAAGACAACATTTCTTCATGGTGACCTTGAAGAAGAAATTTATATCTCCCAACCTAAGCACTTTGTGGAAAAAAGTAAAGAAAAACTAGTTTGCAAGTTGAAAAAATCTCTGTATGGATTAAAATAATCTCCTAGAATGTGGTACTAGAAGTTTGACACTTTTGTTTTGTCATTGGAATTTGTAAGATCGAAATCTGATCATTGTGTGTACTACAAAGCTGAAAATGATCGTGTTCTTATTATTGCTCTCTATGTTGATGATATGTTGTTCATAGGCAATAGTAAGTTAATGATTTCTGATTTAAAATCTTAGTTGTCTGCAAAGTTCAAAATGAAAGATCTTGGTGTAGCCAGGTATATTCTGGGAATGGAAATAACCAGGGACAAAAAAAGTAGAAAACTTTGGCTCAGTAAGAGTAAGTATATTAATACTGTTCTGGAGAGACTTTGTATGACTGATTGCAAGCAACTAGTTGTTCTAGTGTTGTAGGGAATGAAGCTATCTGTTGAAGATTGTCCAAAATATCCTACTGAGATAGAGGACATGACCAGAGTGCCTTATGCTAGTGCAGTTGGTAGTTTAATGTATGTAATGGTCTGTACAAGGCCAGACATTTCCCAAGTAGTGGGAGTACTTAGTCGTTTTATGGAAAATCCTGGAAGGACACATTGGGATGCTGTGAAAAGAGTGTTTAGATATCTGAAGGGCACTTCAGAATTTGCTGTGTTACTATGGGAATTTGGTTGAATCATAGAGGACTCTTAGCATTCGAGGCTATGTGGATTTTGATTGGGCAGGGGACATTGACAACAGAAGATCCACCAGTGGATATATTTTCATGATGAATGGTGGTGCAGTTAGTTGGATGAGTAAGCGACAGGTTGTAGTCACTTTGTCCACTATAGAGGAAAAATACATGGCAGCAACACACGCCTGTAAAGAAGCAATCTGGTTAAAATGTTTGTGTTCTAACATTGGGTTTGATGCAGGGATAATTACAATTTATTGTGACAGTCGGAGTGCTATTTGTTTGGCGAAAAATCCTACTTTCCATGCCAGGATGAAACATATTGATGTGCAGTATCATTTTGTATGAGATATGGTGGAGGATGGAAAGGTCTCTTTAGAAAAAATGGATACTCTGGAAAATGTTGTAGATGCATCAACGAAACCAGTGAGCACATAAAAGTTTAGGTGGTGTGCCAGTTCGATGGGCCTTAGTGCCCATGAATTTCAGTAGTTTTGTTGTGCTCTGGAGATGTCAGTAAGATCTTCGTCAAGTGGGAGATTTTTGGAAAATGTGTCTCAAACTTATTGACATGAAACTCCTGAAAGAGAAAAATCTATGAGACCCTCAGAATTTCTCGCCAACAAGTAGCTATGTTCTAAACTCCTGTTGAGATCAGATTGATGTGACATCAGGTATGTCTTGGTGACATAAGTCATCGGGGAGAGACATGAAGCTTCAGAGTGACTCATTCCAACATAGTGTGTCTCGTTGAGGTTTTACACATTGGCGACAGATGTCATCAGGGAGACGGTATGAACCTTCAGAGTGACTCATTCTGATAGCGGTAGTCTCGCCGATGGGTTGGCTCTTGGTGATCATCAGGGAGACTCTTGGCTGAAAGGTTTGCAGTCAGTATGAACTCTTGTTGAGAGTGCTAGTCTCGCTGATGGATTTGTTTATGAACTGTCGATGGATCTCCATGTGATGAACTTTGGTGTAACCTCTTTCCAATGGATGTGGTCTCGTCGACAAGCTGGTGCATTTGATATGACCTCTTGCTGATAATATTCCTCTCGCCGATGGATTTTTGTTCAGTATGATGTCTCGTCGATAGTGATGGTCTTGTCGATGGTTCTGCAGTGGACATCGGTGAGATGTCTTGCTGATAGAGTGTTTCTGGCCGATGGGTTTGCACTCAATATGACTCCTGCTGATAACACTTATTTTTCTTTGTGACATCGAGAAGACCTGGAAGTTTTGTATGACTTCTCAGGGTGTTGCCGATAGCGATGATCATGTCGATGGTTCTGTGATCTGGCATTTTGGCATTGGGGAGACACGGTCTAGTGTCTCACTGACATGCAATTCTGTTGAACCATTTCAACTGAATGACTATCCTATGTGGTCTGTTTTGGACCAATCAGAGAAGTAGAATGTGAACCGTTAGTAGTTGGATTGTTGTGACCGTTCCTGTGAGGGAGATAAACAAACTGTGAGAGAATGGATTACTCTCTGGCAATGGTGGATGACGATGAACAGTGTGAGATAACGAAGTGTTGCTCGATTGAACACAGATTGATCTGAGTGAATTCATTAGATGTTTCATAGATCAATTCTGTATAAGGTTGATCAGTGAATGAGGCTGCTGTAATAATTGACATCATAAAGTGAAGTTGATCTCTGTATGTAATTTTCTTTATTGTAATACAAAGAGGCTTTTCTTGGTGTGGTGGGTTTTTCTCCTGTAAGGGTTTTCCCATGTAAATCTGGTGTCCAATTGTGTATGTTCATTTCTTTGTTCTGTTATTCTTTTCAAGTGTATCTTAATGAGTTGTAATTAAAAAATTTAAAGTCACCTCTGCATTCTTCCCTGAGGTTTTGATGTTAGGAGAGTTTGTCCTGCACCCAAGCTTTCCTTACAAATCATAATAGGATGAATAGGAATAGATGACCCAACATCCTAGGAAGACTTTTCATCCTAAGAGGAGACAATAACCTAAGAGTTAAAAGCGTTAATATTCAAGTGATATTTGTTATAATTCCTCCACCATGTAGAATCCCCCTTATGCTAAGAGAGTGGCCAATTAGAAGATAGGTGGCCAATATAAAAACATCATCTAAATTTTAAGGGAATACCCTCATAGTCAAGTGATTGAGTCCATAGCCTATCCCCCACCATAAAAAATAGTATCCCTACAAAGAGCCTTGAAGATATCTATGTCCACCAAAACTTGGGGAAACATAGAGTGACCCATGTGGGAAGTAGTAGAGTAAAATTTTAATAAATAATTGATAACATTACCAATGAACTCATAGCAAGAATCTTCCTAGAACTAGAGAGGAAGATTTGGAATTCAAACCTAGACCTGATCTAACATTGAGAGGTTTAGAGAGGGCATTGAAGAAGATAGAATAAGTATTGTTCAAGAGAGAGTGTTATTCCCACATCAACAACCCATCATCACCAAACTTCTTTCCTTTGAAAAGGAAACAAATTCTATGAAAAATCCCCTAGCACAAGGAAATAACTCAATCTTACCTTTGATGAAAGGATTCTATGATTCAAAAACTTAGTTGTTAATATTCATAAGAGAAGGCCACACATTTTTGAATATGAAAATCAAGCCTTATTGGAGATAAAATTATTCATTTTGAAGTTTATGAACAAGGGGTTGTATTTTGTCTCACAATAGTGGGTGAGTAAGAACCCCTAAGCCAGCTATGGTTGCATAAGACCACTAGCAATCCAACTTATCTCCATTATAAATATAATTTTAAAATTCCTAAATAGGAACATATAAAGACCAACACCATTACCAATAAAATCCAAACAACCACAATTAAGACAGAGGTCAATCAAACTAGAGTCACCACCAAGAACCTCACTAGTAGAGAGTGATGAAAAACAAACATATCCAACAAAGTCAATGTGGAATTCTAGGGTAGAAGAATAGCCACGACTTAAAAATACATGATATCCATGTATTTAGGTTTGATACCAAGGGAGATGTATCTCCAAAACCCACAATTTCACCAATGCACATATCACATATTGTGGGAAAGAAATAGGTACTAGGGTTTTGGGGGGATACAAGAGGGACAAGAGAAATGACATAAGTGTTGATAATTTATCACCATAATATAGTCTCTTTAAAGTCATTTAGTAAAAAAATTATAAAGTCAAATCTTTTTCAAATTCTTTGCTAAGTCTTAGGTGCGAAAAAGGAAAAACAAAAAAAGTTTAATGTTTATTTTTTATCCAAGTTTCATGCCAAAAAGAAAGGAGGGAAGAAAATAAAGTTTTTTTTCCTTTAAATGCTTCACCCATGTAGAAGGAGTTTAGGATTTTTAGTTTTCCTCTGTTTCCCTGTTACTTTGCATGTCATGAGTTGGAGAGTAAAAGAGCGTTGAATAATTCTTCCACCATTCTTTGCATGGAAGATGCACCTGGCTACTTTATCTAAGGAATGTTGCAAAAAATAGAGGCACATTGCAAAAGGAAGGAATGCATTCCTACCGACATTGTAGGTCCTTCATCTTTTTCTTCACATTGTGATAGGTATGCCAAATAATCTATGTGTAGGGATACATGTATATGCTGGTTTGATTAAGTATTTTAAGGAAGAAACCTATGTGTGGTGGAAAATATGGAATATTAGTAGCTATTTGGAGGTTGAATGTGAGTTAACATTTCCTTCTTAGTTGTATATCATGTGCAAAATAGTAAAAGTTTGAGAAGTCCATTATTCATTAATATCGAGTGTGTATACTTTCATAAGATTTGAGAACTTGATATTTATGAGTATTTGAGAATTTTTTCTTGATTTTTCTTAGAATTTTTTGAAACCCTAGCCAATGAAGCCATGAGGAAAGAATTGAATCATCAGGTATATGGCAGTGTTATATGGATATGAAAAAAAGAGCCTTAATAATAGTAAACCATCAGTAGGTTGCATGAACACAAGATACTTCAAGCCAAAGTTGAAAGGTTGCTTATTAATAATGAATTAAGTAGTTGAAATCACAGTACACCTTTGGGTTGTGAGCTGAGAAAATTTCACCAAGGTTTAAGGTCAAGATACTGCTTGTTGATGAACACTATGATACAAGGAGAGATTATCAAAGGAAATGATAGAAATTAAAATGATGACATTGTTTTCAAATATTGACATTAAATGTAAAGACACTAAATTATATGGCAATGATAATAGACAATGATTTCATGGGACATAATATAATAAGTCATAAGGAACTATGTGACATGCGAAAAAACAGTGAGACATAGAGTGATAGTCATTGAAAGTATAGGGAAAGGAAAAAAATTTAGTCAAAGAAGTGTGATAGTGAACCATGCTAGGAGCAACACAATGAAAAAAAATGCTACAAAGTTTTACAAGGCCATGTCAAAGTCATTGCTATATCAACTTGTAATGATATCATATTGTAGTGACAACATATTGAGAACTTGTTGATCAAGCACAAGGAAAATGTGTGATATACATTATACCTTTGCAAATATATTTTATGGATAACATGGCTACTTTATAACATACACATGCATGATCATAAAGATAAGAAAACCATAGATCAAAGGAAAAACATTTCAAGACACTGTGAATCATAAAGGGGAGTCTGTAGGCAGGTCTAAGACAAGAAGAAATTTTTTTTTGAGTGGGGAGAAGAGTATGAAAGAATGATCGATTACTTGAGATTTATGAGAAAGAAATGCAATAAAGAGATGAAGTTTAAGACATGAGGGATGGTCAATAATAGAAGGAAAGAGTCAAATATTTCTAATAGTTCTTTGTGGAAGTGCAATCATTTTTTAATCAAGTGTCCATTGTTGAATAAAGAAGTCATAGTCTAGGCTAACAAAGGGAGAGTCATGAAAATTATCATAGTCATAAAAATTGTCATGATAGAAGAAAGAGCATATAGACAATCACAAAATGCATAATGAAAAGGTCTAGGCTTATAAGGATAGTGAAACAAAAGATAAATACTTCAATAGGGAAAATAAAGTGGTTGCCAAGTGTAACGAAGGGGGATTCATTGCTCACGAGTCTCTTGCTTTCCAAGAGAGTCCCAGGGAATGAAATGCCCTAAACTATCTTAGACTACCTCAAGGAATAATGCTAAAGTGACAGGATAAAAAGACGAGAGTCCTTAAATTCGAAAGAGTAGGTCAGAAAGGTTTTTTTCAGACAAACTAGCAAATTTATGGCCAAGGATGCCAGCGCAACATGCTGGCATCCCAAAGGAATGTTGGAATCTTGTACAGACTAAAAACTGATAATGTCATAGAAAATAACAAAATTCCTACTACTATTCTGACTGCTAAGGGATTTTAAGAATGCACAAAAATAACAAAAAAATAATAGAACTAAAATAAAGCTAACTAGATGAATTGTAAATGATAAAACTAAAGAGGAGAAAGAAATTTCTCACAACCCAAGCAATGAATCCTCCAGCAAAAGAATATCTTGAACACCTACACATATAAAACCAAGGAAAACTATTGGGGCTATTTGGAGACTTTCCCAATCAAGTCCCTATTTTGGTGTTTCCATCTCCACAACAACCAGATAGATAGAGAATATATAGACACAAAGTAGAGTAGACACAATGAGTGATAAAAGAAAACCCCACTATGGAGGAGAAGCCATATCATGAGATAGATAGATAAAAATAAAAATAGACAAAATAATAGTATGCATAGACAAGGGATGTGAGAGATCCCAAGATGCTCGAAGACACAAGATAAGAGAGATATCACCTGCAAGGCTTGAGGAAGCCAAAGAGAGAAAGAGAGAGAGATAGTTGTGAGAGCCAAGAGAGTAGCAAAGAGCATTGCGAGAACATGAGAGTTTTGTAGCAAGCAAGAGAGTTTTGCAAGCAAGAGAGCAAGAGAGAAGAGAGATACCAATAAGAAGACCAAATGAATTGAAAAGATAGCATTTAAAGAGAGAATAGGAGAGAAAAGAAGGTTCACGGGCCATTACAAGGCATCTCGAGCCATTACTATTGATAAAAGGTAAGTGACAAGTGGCAAGGAACTCAAAAATGACTGTTTAGAATGTTGGAATGTCACAGGATGCTAGTGCAGTTCATGGACATCTGCATGATGCATTAGTGTCCAAACAAATTACACTTGAAAACAATGGGAATGAGGAAACACAAGGTTTGATGTGAAGCTGACGTGCAAAGGTAGCTACTAAAAAGGGGTCTTGAGCATCCTGAGAAGGGAAAAGGTTGATGTAAGGGCTAAAATGAGCCTACACAAATACTAAGGGAGTGGACACCAAAGTGGATGCAAAAATGTAAGTGAAATTTCAAGTGGTGAAATATCACGACATTACACCAAGATTAAAGACAACCAAATGGAAAGAATGTCAAATGGTAATAGTAATATTAAAAGGACAATCTTCTACAATGGTAAAAATTCATAAACAAAGAAGGAAATACACCATTAGGTCACTGTCATATATGCAAGATAGTGCACAATACAAACACCATAGTTGACAATCCATTGGAAGGATATATAGAAGCCTACCCACTTGGAGTTTGATTTTGGGTGTGAAAGGAAACATATAAAAAATGTCATAAAACTTTCTCAAAAATGCAGTGGATAGTCAATAGTCCAAGAGCAAGATGATAGTTATTATGAGAATGGATAGTCATAAAGGTAAATGAGAAGGATTTTCATATAGAATGAAAAATATAACCACAAGATATCAATGAACAAGATTATAAGATGGAAATCCTTCAAAGGACAATGCATCCATGACAAGAACAAGACAGTCCATTAGAGGATACGCTGAAAACCTTAAGGATAGTCATAATTTTTTTCAAATGATAGATGGAAGAGAGGGTGAAGGGGGCTTTAGCTATGTTTTCAAGGGATGGATTGATGATCATACATAGTCATCACACTATAACTAAGTGAAAATCTTCTTCAAAGTTCCATTTCAAGTGCTATGATTCATTATTAAAATGAAAGAATCAAACTCCAACTGATGAGAAATAGAGAGAAATTTAATAGTGGATTGGCCTTGGAGTCATCAAAAATGGTAGTCTCAAGTAGATATAATAGTGGAAGAGTGAACTCCGAGTGAGAGTCTATGAGGACATAAATGCTAGATGTTATGAGGGTAGAGTTGAATCATTTGGTATATGGTAGTGCTATAAGCCACAGTTGAGTCCTATTCTCAAGATGAAAGAGCAAAAAGATAAGGGAAATGGTCTTCAAAGTAATCATAGTTAAAAGGATAACAAGAATCATAGAAAAAGTTTGTCAAAAATCATAGCAAAGACACTATCAATAAGCATAGTAGAGGAAATCAAGAACATGGTAGACCTAAAAAATGACACCCTTGTGAAGGATAGTAGAAGGGGAAATATATGCAATAGAGCCATGATGATAATATCAGTATGAGTATTCAATAAAAAGGATAGTCCAAGGTAAAGTAACTATGACTATGCATAGGTAAAAGATACAACATATGATGATGAGTATAGTTAGTCATAAATGATAAAGGAGACATCCAAGGAATAATCCATGAGAAGAACATAAAAGGTATCAAAAGCCGAGTAGGTAGTGATATAGGGTAGGGTCATAAATATTGATGGCACAAAGTTATAAGAGGAAATACACCATTGAAAGGGGAAAAATTCAATAAACAAACAATATCAAATACCCCTAAAAATATGTTTTAGTGACACTCAAACATAGGTGAAAATATATGAGTTTTCATTAAAAAGGATAGTCCTTGTCTTGTACATAGAAAAGTGATATTCATGATTAAAATATAGTCCATATATTAATACATGGGCCTATTATGAAGAAGGTAGTGTTTTATAAAAAGTGCAGTCTTCAATAAAATTCAATTCTTATTATAGTAAACAATGATAGTCAAAGTACGATGATATAAATATTGATGAGGGAGGGTAGTCAATAAAGGAATAATATAGCATTGAAACACCAAAATAAAATGAGGAAGAGTTAAGGATGAACTTTAGGACAGTCACGATGAACAACAAAAGAGCATAACAAGTCTCTAATGGAAGTGGCATCCATCAAATAAAGAAGACAATTTTTTTGTCATGATACTTTGTCATTATCTTGTTAGATAGAACTCTCTGTATGACAACTCATTTTAACAAGACAATCATGACAAGAGGAAAATGTGCTATGAGCTGATAGTTCACATGTTCAATGGTTCAAGGACAACCCATGAGAAAATTGATAATCCTTGAGAGGAAATTCTAGATATACAATGCTCAAGAAATTCATGGTGACAATGATAAAGGGTTACAAATAAACCTAGAATTTAATCTAACCTATGATAGTCCTAAGAAAGAAGATAAAATATTAGAAGAATTTCCTAAAAGTAGAAAAATGAAAGCTCACAAACTAACAGTCCTAAGATAGATCTCAAGCATGAAAGGAATTGTTGTGAAAGATATCAAGTGTTTCAAGCCAAAAGAACATATATCATGAAAGAATGATAGTTTATCATATGAAAAATGATATGATAGCTCTATCATGATCAAATTTGTCAAGGAAGTCATCAAATAATTCATGAGAGTATATGGCAACACCAAACTATGCATGAAGGGAATCCATAATATAGAATAAAACCATAAAGTATATGATAGTGACAAAAAGATGGGAGCAACTAACCTAATGATAGCAAGATGGTTGATAGAGGAAATGTGATGAATCAGAATACACATATAAATAATGCCTTGATGTTAGTGACATAGGTAAAAAAGGCCCTAAAATTTCTCCTAGACCCCCCTAAGGTAGTTAGTGATTTTCAAACATATCTATCACATTCCCTTTAAAAATATTGGTGGGAAATTATGACTGTTGGAGCATTAATAAGTAGTTTGAGGGAATACAATGGTAGTTTCAGATATCTAGGGGAGAGTCAAATCAGTCTGAGATCTTTGCAAGCATATATAAGCTCATGGTAGGTGCTCAAGAGGAGGATTTTGACCCATTCATAAGATAGACACTTGTCATTCTCTATTTGTCAGACGTGTTCCAGCTTTCCAAGTTATAATTTAAAGACTAAAAGGAATGCCTACACTCATGTAGTGTAGAATATTGTATATCTTTACAATTTCACATTATGTTTTGGCCCCTAATTTATTGTACTTAATTAAGCTTCTAATTTTCAAAATTATGCATTCCTTTTTACCGTTTTCTGAAGCTAAACCAATATTAAACAAATGCACTCAATCATTAAATCACCTTGGATCAAGCATGTCTTGGAAGTTTGGACTAGGACCCATTCTCCCAAGGGAGAATGGGTCCACCTCCTTAGCTAGGACCCAAATTAAAATATGTTATTAGCGGTATTTTAATGTCCAAAATTCAAATATGAAGAATCTAATTTTTGGGAAATTGGATAAACACTTATAAATACAATCTTTTGATCCTTTGAAATCTATCTAGCATCAATGCACATAATTGAGAAGATGCTATTATCAAGAGAATTCAAGAGAAACATATCAAAGCATCATTACATCAGTTCAAGATCCAACATCATGTAAAATTTTCTGTGTGTTCATGTTCATGTTTTGTGAAGGCTAACATTGTTGTAGGTCTTCAATCATTCAAGAATTCAAATAAATCAAGCAAGCAAGATCTAAGACCCTTGAACAGATGTGTATGTCTTTAGTCCTTCAAGGAATCCATTAAAGGGTGGTGAGTAATAGCATTGTGTTCATTCATCATTTTCTTCCTTTACATTCAATGTTTTATCATTGGCATTGCCATTGTGGAAGTGGAAACACTAACACAGGGTTTGACTGAGGCAAACCCCTATATGACATAATTTTTTTCCCCTTTGTGAATGTGTAGGTTGCAAGTTTGAAGTGGATTGAAGAGAGCTTGAAAATGCATTTTGCATTGTTGCATTTGTTGTCATCAACCTAGTGAAGACACAAAAACTCACCTACACGATTTATTTACGATATTTCGACTGCGGGACAAGCATTAAACATAAGCTCATATTTGACATCAAAGGACCCCAAAAGTTGAGTAGAAAAGGTATACAAGGACTCAACGACCATTGGGTGACCTTGTCCTTGTAGGAATCATAGAACCAGATTTTTTGGGTGGGTACATAGTCATTTGCACCTTCTAGATCTATTGGAACTTGAATGTTTATGTTCATCAATTATCATGAATTTACATTTATTGCATTAGGTCATATAGTTTAATTAGGGTAATCAATCACAATTATTTACAAATCATTCCTACCCTCAAAAGGATACAGATATGGGTCTGATTGGCTCACCATTGGGGTTGATAATCAATCTATACACCTTGTTGATCTATATCCTGATGAAAATATAGAAGTGATGGAAAGGGCCTTAGGTTATTAGTATTAATTATAGGGTCCCCATATTTTTATGTTTCATTTTAGAAATGATGGAAAGGGCATTAGGTTATGAGTATTAATTCTAGGGTCCCAATATTTTTATGTTTCATTTTAGAAATGATGGAAAGGGCATTAGGTTATGAGTATTAATTCTAGGGTCCCCATATTTTTATGTTTCATTTTAGAAATGATGGAAAGGGCATTAGGTTATGAGTATTAATTCTAGGGTCCCTAATGCCCTAGAATTAATACTCATAACCTAATGCCCTTTCCATAATTTCTAAAATGAAACATAAAAATATGGGGACCCTAGAATTAATACTCATAGCCTAAGGACCTTTCCATCATTTCTATAGTTTCATTAGGATATAGATCAACAAGGTGTATAGATTGACTATCAACCCCAATGGTGAGCAGAGAAACATAAAAATATGGGGACCCTAGAATTAATACTCATAACCTAAGGCCCTTTCCATCATTTTTGTAGTTTCATTAGGATATAGATCATCAAGGTGTATAGATTGACTATCAATCCCAATGGTGAGCCAATTAGACCTAGATCTGTATCCTTTTGAGGGTAGGAATGATTTGTAAATGATTGTGATTGATTACCCTAATTAAACTATATTACCTAATGCAATAAATATAAATTCTCGATGATTTATGTAGACACGCAAAATGTACAAGTTGACATTGCGCATCTAACTCTGATCTACTAACATCGTTTCTTCCTGAATCATCCCTCGGTCTAACTGTTTAATCAAATTCCCTTATTTGATTAAATTCATCAATATTCGTCTCTTAATTAAATAAATTATTTTTGTCTAATTAAGTCACTTTCCCTTGTTAATTAAATCAATTCATATGATCTAATTATCCCTATTTTAATTAAATAATTAATTTTATTTAATTAAATCTCTAAAGTCTATCTATTAAATTGAATAAATTAAAATCTTATTTAATTTAATCTTACTTCAATCTCTTTAATTAAATAATCAAAACATGTTTATTTAATTAAACTCATTAAATCATTTCCTCTCTTGTTTGATTTAAATTAATCCAAAAATCTAAGTCAAAATAAGTCAACTCACCTAATCATCATTAAACTAACATAATCATCATTTATTTAATCTAACCATGATTAAATACTAATCTCACCCACTTGCATTCTCTAGATATCTCCACTTGCACAAATAAATCAATTTATTGATTTATTAAATCTTCATTTTTCCCTCAACAAAGCATCTTTTGGAGGAATATTCTTCTATTTCAAATTCAAAATTTGAATGACATGTCCTTCCAACATGTCATTTACTCTCTACAAGTCCTTCCAACAAGGCATTTACTTCTTTCTTACATGTCCTTGCCTTGAGCCAAGTGGCATTCAATGCAATTTTCTTTCCCCCTCTTACATGTCTTTTCTCAAAATTCAAATTCAAAAATGCATTTATTGGCACATTTGTCAAAACTTGCTCATTCCTCATCCAATCACATTTGGACAAGTGGCATTTTTCCATTGGCCAAATCTTTGTCCCACATTGCTCTATTTTGGCTTTGTTTCCATTTCAACATTCTATAAATAGAATGCTTCACCATGCATTTGATCATCCACATCTCAAGCAAAGTTACCATGCTAAAATACTTAGCAATTCTCATCCATCTCATTGAATCATAGCTAGGTTTTTTGCAGATTTTAGCTTGGAGCATACATTCAAAGTCTTCATCAAGTGGATCACTCTCTTCTCATTCTTCTTCATTCGTTCATCATCAAGCTTGCAAAAGGAGTTGGGAAAGGGCCAATTTCCACATCAAATTGGCACCAACTCCCTCAAGAGATCAAGAGTTTGCTTGCATTAGATAGGATTTAATTGTTTCATTTGTGTTCTTCATTTTCATTTCTTATCTTTTGCAAATTTCAAATGGATTTCTTGAGGAATCATTTGTTTCTAACCTTGTGTTTGATCTAATTGTTTGCATGTTTATTGTGTTTGTGCAAGGTCTAGATTCAAATGGTTCACATATTGGTGCTAGAGGGAGGGCGTATACCTCAAATCTAACACGTTTTTTTATAAAATTTTGCTGTTTTTTGACAGCACTATTCATTAATCCGCATATGATCACTATTTTAGTGTTTTTAGAGTCAATTTTAAAATGACCATATCTTGGTCATACATAGGTCTTTTTTTATGCTTTTTTTTTAAAAATAGGGTAGAATTTTACAAGCTATCCAATGGTGTAGGTGTTTCTTAACTATAAATTAGTGAAAATTTTCAAATTTGCATTTAAAGTAAAAACACATGATAACTTGGCTAAGTTTTAGGGTGTTTTGGTAAATGGTTTGTCCAACCCCTATATCCTTTTGTTTCTTTTGATCTCATCTAACATTTTGATCACTTTTGCAGGTTGGAAATCAAAATCAAAAGAAAGAGGAGCATGGGGATGATATTTTATCTAATCAAAGTGTTTTTTAACACTTTAAGTGTTTGTTTAACACTTCTTCAAAGAATTTGTCATCCTCCTTCTTAGGACACTAGTTTTCAATTGGGCTTAAAAGAACCTTTTTCATTTCTTGCAAAGGCTAAAATGAACTTTAGGATCACAACTTACTAGATTTGGTTTATTGGATTAACAATTGAACAAGGCAATTTCTCACACTTCATTTGGTGCTTTAAAACGAAATCATCATTGCTTTGAGGGTTTAAAAAGAACAAGTGTAGTTTTGTTTGTTTGTGAAGGCTTACTTAGACTAAAGCCATTGGAAAAGGATGTATGCGCTTCTCTCACGCTTTATAGCGATCTTGAGAATTAAAAGGTCTTTTCCATGACTTTGGGTTGAGATAAAACAATCACCTCCACACTTCGATTTGGGCTTAAAATTGAACAAACTATTGTGCGAGTGTGAGTGGGGGCTTTGTTGCGTATATTCTATCTCCTTGTTGCCTACAAAGATTGATCGAGTTACGAATATTGTTCTTCATTCACTTTTGTTTATCCTAGAGGGCCTGCCTTGGGGAAAAAGTACTCACCCAAGGGAACGACTCAACCGGTAACACTCTAAAGCCAAGAGTATTTCCAGCCGGGATATAAATGTGGGTATTGGTAAACGCCATTATCACGCGGTTGGCTCCGACAAGATGGATCCAAAAGGGGACTCTTGCCGATATGGGTCAATCTCCACGAACGGAAAGTCCTTATTAAAACCCTTGTTTAGAAAAGGCCAAAATCCTATCTGTTTGTTGGTGCAAGAATGGTCGTTCTGAAGCCGCCCCACAATTTTACGGCTTTTAGTAGAGATGGAAAGCATGCCATGGGAGTTTCATGGGTGCTGGTGCTTGGCTGCCCTGTATAAGTGAGTGTCGTGGAGGGGAGCCAGTGGGGTAAAGCATCTAACCATCCGCTAAAAGTAGGCGTAGTTGGACTTGTCCAAGTGGGGACTCAACAAACATTGTCTATCACATCCATAGGATTGTACATGTTTTTGGGTTACAAAAACACATGCTTGTTCGTAAACATTGGAAAACAAACACTTAAACATGATCATGCAAATTTCAAACCCCTTTTGATAGAGAAAATACCTTTTGACAAATTTAAGTGTTGTTGCTTGCCCTTGGGATTATGTCCTTAGAGGTTTCTTAGCACTTGAATTTATATCGTCATTTGCTCTAACTAGGGTTAACCTAGGAAATCCCTTTGCCTCAATTTCTTGGAACTCCCACACAACACTTTGTGGGAAGAAAAGGAATTTTGACATAGGACATCTTTAGTTTGAAACATAATCAAGAAAGTGTATTTGGTAAAAAGAAGTCATTAAAAGCAAAGATAAGCAATTGAGCCCCACACATGTCTTTTCAATGATTTCTCACAAGATCAAGATACAAAAACCCAAGAAAAAGAAACTTAGCCCAAAACAACATCAACAAAGACTCAAAAGGTTATATGATTTTAGAGAAAAGTTGTTGGCTAATTTCTATAGACATGCTTCAAGAGACAACCCCACTTTATATTCATTTTACTACACACAAAATCCAAGATTGTTTCAAGGGATTGGATACCTTGCTTAGGGCATAACATGTTCTTCAATACCTTGGTCTTGTTAAACAAAAGTCTAAACTAGGGTCATTCTAAGATCAAAACAAACATTCATCCATCAAAAACATCATCAACCATAAACATCTCACCAACATTTTGAGAAAATCTTGAAACAACTATGCTAGGCTCCTTTGGTAGACATCAAAACCTTTCAAACATGAGACTTTGAATTCTTCAAACATCAAACATCAAACTTGTTCAACTCAAGTGTGTGTGAATGAATCCTTTTGCACATGCTTAGTTGAATTATCACTTTGTTCCAATTAATGGTGGATAGATGCATCCTTCTCCCATCACTAATTTGGATTATCTTTTGGTTAGCTTGTGAGTAGACACATCCTATTCTCACTCCTAAATCAAATTATCCTTTATGAGCATTAGTTATCTTTTTTAGATCATCATCCAAACATCTTGGGGATATCTCTTGCTCAAACATCAACATTCAAAAGATAGAATTCAAAGTCTAAACATCAAACAAACATCAATCAAAGCAAACCCAAAGTACCTAGCATCACATCAAGATTTTCAATACAAATTCAAAACTTCCATTCTCACCCATATATCATACACCTTTCATCTTCACATCTTTGATCTTTTACACATCCTAGTTTGCTCTTTTATGGTTCAAACAAGATCACAACACAAGAGGAACATGGAGTTAAATCAAGAAACATCAACCACAAGTGATCTAAGCCAAAACATTCCAGAAATCCAAAACACACCACTTCCAGACCTCACTATCACTACACACGATCCACAAAAAGAGGTCTTGGTGGAAGACATCACACCAACAAAACTAAGTGAGGAAGAAGTTCTTGAGATGCTCAAACAACCAAAACTACAAAAGTTTCTTCGCGCAATGGCTAAAATAAATCCATCAATTCTCAACACTATTGAGGATGAGCTTCTTGTACCAAATGACCAAAACACCCTTCCACAATCAACCACTTCCATTACCACCATAGAACCTACTATCAATGAGGATGATACCCTCTTCAACACGCATCAAAATCCACTTTACAACCCACTTGGATTTATCGATACATCTGAGGTTCCTTACCATACCACCTCATCATTTTCCCTTGACACGCAAGTGTCTAGACCTTTGGTACAAGCAAGCTCATCCGAAATAGAGAGACCTTACGGATTTGTCTCTTCATTTGCACAAGAAAATTTTCCACCATTCAAACCATTCACACCTCCCACCACGTCAACACCATATTTTGGTTTAGGGATCTCCCCTTTACCTAAACTTCCACCTTTCCCTAACATAAATCGCCCCATCCAAATCAATTCATCCAACCAAGGGGGTACATCACATCTTTCAAACACACCATCCACATCAAACCAACGCATGATAGCTAATCAAAATACGGTCTCTCAAAGACCCACTATTTCGCTCATCTCTACCATTCCTACCACTTCACCTAGTCCCACCATTCCTATCACTTCACCCATCCCAAATGCACCTATCACCACATTCACTCCAACCACTACATCCACTATACCTCAAACTTCCACTACCCCCATCACACCCCTTACATCGCAACCTCCCACCACCACCATCGCTCTAAGCGCATCTCAAACTCCCACCACTCCATCCAACACAATTCTGATCCCACCACCACCACCATTGCGACCAAGCCAAGTAAGCCATTACAATGCTGCATTCAAAGCATTCCGACAATTGCTCCAACAATATCAAACAATTCAGCAAGCGCCTATAGCCACGCACGCTTCTCAAGCTTCACAGCAAAATCAAGCTCAAACATCGCTGTAACAACAACAAGCACAACAAGCGGCACAAGCCCAAGCTTTGTTGCAACAACAACAATGAGCTACACAAGCTGCACAAGCCGTACAAGCTGCTCAAGCTACACAAGCTGCACAAGTTGCACAAGCCGCACAAGCTACTCAAGCTGCACAAGCTGCATAAGCTGCTCAAGTCACACAAGCCGCACAAGCTGCTCAAGCTGCAAAAGATGCCCAAGATGCCCAAGCACGAGTGCACGCACAAGCACAGTACTTTGCACAACAACAAGCAGCCCAACAACTCACATATCAGCAAGCATTAGAGCAATACCAAGAGCAACAAGAAGCAGCACAACAAGCCCTAGCTGACCAACAACAAGCATTGTTGGACCAACAACAACAAGCACAACAACAAGCTCTATTAGCGCAACAACAACAAGATCAACAACAAGTGTTGTTGAAAGCATACATGGCACAACAAACAAACATTCCACCCATTCAAACACCCACTCCACCCCCCTAGAACACCTTCATTCCACCTCTTGATCCACAATTGGATGTCACCGCACAAATAAAATTTCTCTCACAACAAGTGTTTGACCTTCAATCAGGAAGGACACCAAAACCACAAAAAAACCTATGCCCTTATCCATTTGATAGGAGCGTAGAAATGAAACTGTTCCCAAAAGGGTTTGAGATCCCTAAATTTGACAAATATCGCAGAACGGGTAACCTTGAAGATCACATCAGGGAATTCCAAGTACATTGCATGGAGGTGGCTTACGATGAAACATACTTAATGAGATTATTCCCAAGAAGCTTGGCTGGAAATGCTATTGATTGGTTTTCTCGACTTTCTGGAATCGAAAAATTCCAAGAAATCATAGATGCCTTCATACAAAATTATTCCTTCAACACTCCCATGGAGGTTAGCTTACAGGAATTATCAGCTCTCAAACAAGGGAAAAATGAATCATTCGGTGCTTTCTTACAACGATGGCGATCCAAAGCTAATCGAAGCAAGTGGGAACTATCATTGTGAATCTTGATGGGCCCTTGGCCTTCCACCTCAAAATGCAAAACATCACCACTTACGACCAGTTGATCCCTAGGGCGCTCAATATCGAATGAGCCCTTGCCACACAAGGAGAAACTTCATCATATCAAGAAGGCCGCTCATCATCTAGTTATCATGACAAACCACGAACATGGGCAAAGAATCGTAATGTAACCAACGATGGTGTCGTTGACGCCAAGGTTGTCATTAGTGCCCCACGAAAGAACAATCCACCATCCCAACAACAACAACACCAAAATAACAATCAAAGCAATCGACAAGTCAATACTGTGGTCCAACCATCCCATAACCAAAACACAAACAACATTGATAATCAGGGAGGACCACAACGAAACAAGTTCTTCCCCAAACGAAAATACACACCCCTTGGGGAACCTGCTGAAGCAATCATGAAAATATTGGTAGATGAAAAATTGATAATGGTCCCTACACATAATAATTATCAGGAACCATCGGTCAAGCCACCATGGTATAATGAGAATTATCTTTGCGACTTCCACAAACTCAAGGGACACACGACAAACAACTGCATGAGGCTCAAAAATCTAATTCAAGACCTCATAGATGACAAAATCATAGATGTGGAAGCACCATCAGGAAACAAAGATCTCAAGATTTACACAAATCCGATGCCGAATCATGGTAACAAAGGAAACAAAGATCAAGACAAAGGAAAAGGGGCTTATAAAAATGTCAACCACACATACGAAGGTGTTGTCGCTTGTTTAGACGAGTTTTGTGGAGTCATCACCATCTAAGGGGCCCAAGCCGATTGTGGAGTCACCACAAG